>CM043019.1:83686097-84020762 GCA_023690525.1 Holotrichia oblita | reverse complement strand
GCTATAGTGAGACCTAGGGCAAATGGTTAGGTCGAGCGACAGAATCGCCATCGTAGATGGATTAACGACTACAGTACAAGAGGGGAACGAGTGGGACATAAAACTTCCTGACGTAATTTGGGGAATAAATCAGAGTGTCAACGCTAGCACTGGAGCTAGTCCCGCTCAACTTATTTTCGCTCATGGCGGAGGCGGTGGTCCCCTGGGAGACTTAACAGCAGGCGTGGAAAAAACAAATCAAGACGAAGCGTAGCGACGAGTCGTATGAGGCAATACGGGACGCAGTAACAGGGCGAAGGCCCTAAGGCGGACGAAAACTTGACCAAAACAGGCGAAGCGATGAAAGCGCGCTATGATAAGAAAGGCGAAAAGTTGCAACTACGTACAAGGTGGGAGATCTGGTACTTTGGCGACAAGCTCCGACTGTACCTGGCGAAAAAGGTATAAACAGGAAAATTACGAATAAATATAATGGCCCGTACAAGATAGTAAAGGTGTTGCCCCATGATCGTTACCAGATCAGCACGGTAAAATGTATTAGAGGTTATAAAAACTTCTTGGCGATCGTATCTGCAGATTCACTTAGGCGATATAGCAGTTCTACTGCTGGCGAACTTAGCGATGACGATGACGACTCAAGTGACCCAATGGATCATCAAGATCTGATTGACTTGCTGGAGGGTAAGGCAACAGGACATTAATGTTAACAGGAACGCTGATTGTAACGTGTGTTGTTAGAACTGTCCGGGGAAAACATCTGACGACTGACCGGGCGAGTGGTGGGGTGCGGCTCGTGAGACTGGCGCGGAGGAATCGTCGGCGAGCAGAGCGAGCGAGTGACAGGAGTGGTTGGCGTGTTTTCCTTTGTTTGATGAACATATTTACTTTACCAATTCGTTTTGTTTAGTTTTGCGTAATAAACTAATCTTAACAAAATATTAAAGGAATACATATAGAAATAACTTGGGACTTCAAGTTTCTATTCTAATAAAGGGGATATTCTTATAACCGATATTACATTAACCGGGTTACACTGTAAATGGTATTACAATATGATCATTGCGGAAAATAATTATTAGATGTTTACGTACCAAACTACAGTTTTAGTAAATTTCCTTTTCTTTCATTTTCTAAAATTTGTAAGTGCAAAGTTTGAACTAATTAACCATTTTTTGTTTTCATCATTAAAATTCACCCACAAAGTTTTATCAATTAAACTCTATAATATTTAATACTTCTTTAAGTACACTACATTAAATGCAACATATATATTGTAAATTAATGGAAACACAAGACATATGGAAAATATCCACCAATAGCAATTATAATACCAATCGCTAAACATAAGAAGACATTGTAAAACGCATGCGCTTCCATGACCAATGATACCTAAAAAACTGTTAAGGAATTTTGTATTTAAAATTTACACATTTTTACAATAGTAAGCTATTTATTTATTTTATATTTAAATATATTTTTACTAAATTTACAGATATAACATCGGTATCACCAAACGCCACAACTTTGATTGATTACTCGGGACACGAAAACGAATAATACGTGTCCGTATGTGTTGGTTAAAACAATTGATAACATTGCATATCCGCATTAATCACTTTTGACATTTTGTATAACACCAAAATGTATCCCAAACTTAGCTTTAGAAAAAATATTTATTATGTTGTACAAAAGTGAGGCTGAAAACATTGTCCATTATTTTGAAAACAAAGTCGAACTCTGCGCTTCATATGCTCAAAACTATTTACTGGTAGTTGTGAGACTATATCAGCACAGACATCCTAATTGCATTGCAAAGCTCTGCGCTTGTGTAATCTCCAGTCTTAAAAAAGGCATTCTTTAAATCTGAAAAGACGGCTATTTTTGTGGATATAATCAAGTTTCTGCCGACGACATTCTCATATTTTGCTTATTTAAATAGCACATAAATAAACCTGTGAGTTAGACAGATTTGGTTCCATCTGTCTGCCTCATGAGAAAAAATCAACCTGTAAGTTCATAAAATGCTTGAATTTTATTTGGAAACAAATTTTTCTAAAACGGTATCGCATGTTCCCATTGACAACTTCTTGAAAAAACCTTATAATTGATTATTAGATGAGTTGAGAGCAAAAATGATGTCAATATAATTAAACTTATTTATTTTTTAAGTAACGTTCAAAATTATTGAAAAGATGAAGTTAAATCGATTGGCGCCGAGACAAATATGTAACGACCCTAGAAAGTTTCCTCGCATCAATTTTAATAAGTCGCACCAGTTTTATGTGAAATTGCATATGGTACAAATAATGCCAAGAAAACAGACGTAATTAGTAGAGCGACATTTCTATAGTTATAGTAAAATACTAAGTGTCTTGGTCCGTATAAAACAATTGCTGTAAAATGACATGAACGCTATGATGTCAAACGAGTTGGTCGAAATAAAGGATCTAACAGAACTTCCACGGTAGTAGACCCTATGAAACCCTCGTCCAACCCCGAAGAAGAAGATTATGTTTGAGACGGAAGAAGAAATATTAGAGTAACAAAATGAGTCAAGGAAAGCAACTAAAATAGTAACGTTTCTAGACCTGCTCAAAACGAAATACTAGAAGCAAATAAATTTAATTCGGAAGTGCCATCTGTAGGATTCGCAGACAATTCCCAAGTCAAGTAAAGCCGAGTTGTCGAATCAGTACGCCACTGTATATCTAGACAGTGATGGTATTGTTTCTTGTACAGTATTTTCTTTGCGATCAACGGTTTAAAACAAATTATATAACTGATATTGTTCACATATGTATGTTTTTTACATAATTTCGCTGACAAAATTATTTAAATTACTGTCAAGTGTTGTTTCCGATCATATTTACATTCTAAAATATATTAAATATCACTTTCATTTAATTTCAGTTTCGATGTTCATATCAGTTGCTATTCATTCTTCATATTCTTAATTTTCCTATTATCTTGCAAGAAGTGATTTGACTTAGATGCAGCTTTTCGAAATATAATATACCCGCCAAATATACATAGATACTTATACAATAGAAAATATGTAAGTTTCCCTTATAACATTCAACCAGGTAAACAGTAATCAATGGAGCTCGATAGATTGCAATAACTCTAGATAACGATGCTCATAACAATAAACTCAACATTATGGTTTACGCTATTTTTAACACAAAAGCATTGTGCATGCTTCGCACAATACTGATATGGAGAACTATGTAACTTTATCCAAAATCTCTCAAGCTCTACTGATCAATTTAGTCTCCTACATTTTGGTAACTTACTTCCATAGGTTAAATTAATTAAGGATACAAAGCATTGAAGAACTTGTATTAAATATAGTAACACCAGTTATAAACATTAGTAGCTCGATTACGATTATTCCCAGATTGATACTCAAACCAATAGTTAACCTGAAATCGAAAATACAAATTTAAATTTTACATAGCAAATGAATATTCCTTATCGTTTTATATTAACGTGTATTGAGGTATCCCCCTTTTGGTCGTATAAATTTTAATAAAATGAAGGCAAATAACTCCTAATAAATGAAATTCGCGTATATATCACAAGTCACTATATTATAAAGATTAAATTTTACAATTTTTATGAAGAACTTAAAATTACCCACCTTACCTTAGTAATTTTGACGTGTGCGTGTGCGTGTGCGCGCGCGCGCGCGTGTGTGTGTGTGTGTGTGTGTGTGTAGGGTTTGTGTACCCAAAATGTTTCAAAATCCTTTTCTTGTACGGTTTGCCGGCCTAGATTGAGTCTTCGTACTGCAGCCTGAAAGAGATTGTTCACTAGACCACGAGGTCATCGTTTTCTTCTTAAAAATCCATGATTGGGATATTATTTATACTTAATACACTTTTCTCAAGTTATCTTCTACAATTTTGAGATATTTTACTTTTAGGCCCGAATTTTTAATATTTTTCACTTTTTCCAAATTCAAAACTGAATGAAACTATGAACTATGAAAATGAAAGATAAAAGTGTTCTTCCTCGCACTTCCTTGCCTGAGGCAAGATCTCATGTTACACTAGAACACACGTATTTTCTAAAACATCCTTTATGGATATTTACATATAAGTTTATACTTATTCATTGAAAATTTCGACAATTAGTAAAATTTTTCTATTTTCACACTCGACATTATCTCCTGAGGATGGCGGTTAGCCGAAACATGTAGAGATAGAAATAAAAGAAATTGTGAGGAAGAACACATTTATCTTTCATTTTCATACATCAACACTCAGTAAAATTTTAATTCTTTAATTAAAAACTGATTTATTTATATTATCGCCTTGGTCACGCCTTTATGGCAATCAATAGTTATGAACTCTCCATGGACAGGTTTTTTTTGGCTGCGTGTACCAAGATTGCTTTTCCATATAGACTGCAGTTTCACTCATAATATGTGACGATGACGTCCGATGATATGTTGTGTGTGATGATTTATCTACAGGGTTTCCACGGCCAAGTGGGACATAGGGAGAATACATATAAAATCGGTTTTCGGTGAATATTATCTCCCTAATACTACTTCGTTCAAAATTAAGGGCCGGATATTATAACTGGGTTAACAATGAACATCTCCACAATCATAGTACAAAGAAAGTCATTTTAATAAAGCCAAAAAATTATTATTTTTAAATCTATTGTACGTGAATTCCTAATAAGGCTTTTAATATGTGAGTTACTGCAAGCGTCCATAGCGCAATGGTTTGCGCGACGGCTTAAAAACGCAAATGCACTGATTGTTTAGGGTTCGAATCCCGGCAGATTAGTTTTTTTTTTATCTCCAACAATTTTTGGATTTTGAAGACTATAAAATCGATTTTTTGAGGATTAAGGTAAATAATGAATAATTTTTACAATAACAAAAATGGTCACGTGCTATTATTCGATTTTTAATTGTTACTAACGACGAATCATTTGTCAAAATAAACAACAAAACTTAATCAAGATTGAAAAAAAAATAAAATTCATTTCTCGGATTCGAACCTCAAAACAATCTGTGCCTTAAGTTATTAAGGCGTCGCGTGAACGTCTGCGCCACGGCCACTTACTAACGTGTTAAAAGCCTTATTAGGAATTCACGTACAATAGGTTTAAAAATAATAATTTTTTGGCTTTATTAAAAAATGACTTTTTTGTACTATGAATGTGGAAATGATCATTGTTAACCCAGTTATAATATTCGGCACTTAAATTTGGATGAAGTAGTATTAGGGAGATAATATTCACCGAAAACCGACTTTACATGTATTTTCTCTATGTCCCACTCGACCGTGGAAACTCTGTATATGTTGTTTAATGTAATTTTGACAATTAATAAAACCAAAAGTTAGTTAAACCATTATTGATATAGTAACTTGAGGTGGCTGAAGATATACTATATATTATTTAATGAATCTAATTATATTAAAAGAATTTGCCTTGAAATTTTAGCATCTACACACAACATTTTTCGAATAACAGTGATACAAAAGAACAATCTTCAAATTTTACTAATATTGCTAATATTTATTATATAATACTTTAATTAAATTTATCGAATTTAAGTATTTACATTAATCTCTTTAGTAGTCTTTTGTGATCTTTTACATTTAGATGTCTCTGTATGACCAGTTATAAATCGTTTTCTACGTCATGTGTTTATAATTTTTTTTGGCTAAAGCTACTTTTACAGGGAAGTACGAATTTGAAGCCGAAATGTTGTTTTTCGTTATCCTAGGGAACAATAGCAATCTAAAGCGTCATTAATTTTTTGCGCTCTTTATTAATAATCCTAAAAATAAAATACAAAAAAAAACCGGAAAATTGAAAAGAATATGTCAAAACTTCAACTTGTATTTAAATATTTGCTGTATTTAGCATAAAAATGGACATATGGAAGAATATCGCACTATTGTTACACTCTGTATATACATATTGGTTTGAATGATAAAATGACATCCAAAATATTAGGTAGAAAACTACTGCTTTTGATATTAATTAAAGGAAACCCACTAGTACTAGTTGCAGTAATTTCGCGTTTTAAATAGTCTACAAAACTGTCGGTGTCAAAACTGATCAAGTTATAAAAGCGTTATATACAGAGGCATTAGTGCGTCAAAGTTCAATATATATCCATTAATATTATAGATATCACAAAATATTATATACAAAAATCATAGCTAGTCTTAAGCTGCATATTTTACAATTATTTTCGTATATACAGGGTGTTTCATATTGCCAGGGTGAACCAAGCATACATTTTCTTAAATGGGACACACTATATCTTATTTCGAATTTAGATTAAACATATCTTCCTCATTCTTTCGACATAAGGTTTCATTGAGTTATACCGAGTATTTCAGAAGTTATGGTCAATTTTGTCTGAAAATTATTGCGTGTTCAACGTCCTGTGTATTCCACACGAAATAACGTATTGGAATAACTTTTTTATATTGTGACAGTTTCATAGCCAAGTAATATTTTGCCAATATTGTGAAAACTGTGTCCAGGGCGATTCGAAACGCAAATGCATTATTTTCTCATCTTATTTAAACGGAATACCCTGTATTTTATATAAAGAAAGGGAAGGACACTGTATGCACTTTCATTTTTATTAACCACTCCCTATATCTAAAATCGATAATTTCTTAGATATTTATTTTCTTAATGAAAGGTGAGCTTTTTCAAAATAATTCTTAAGATTGTAAGCATTTTTATGCAGTTGGCCATACTTACTAGCCACTGACTTGAAGTTGGTATAAATGTCGATAGATAGAGATGACGTCGTTCTGTTTCTTGTAACGTTCTTAAATACAGTATTTTTAATATATATATACAGCACGAATTGTTTGATTACAACTTCAGATATGGATTCCACTGAGGTTTGAGAGTATGCAGATGGAAGTAAAAGTTTAGTAGGATAGCTACCGAAAGTGTGACGTTTGGAAGAGATTAAAAAAAGGAAAAGTACGTGAGAGGTGCATAAACGAGTATAGAAAATCGCGGATGAGGAAGAGACTGGACAAAGCATGAATTTAAGTGAATTTGAAAAGTTTGAGACAGCTCAAGAGGCGACATCGGCTAATGAAATCTGCATAAGCTCGTAGAAACGCTAGTTTCAAATAATAAAAAAGAGATGATTTGATGCTCAACATTTTAGAACAATTGGCGGGAAATATAAACCTGAGTTCTGATAACTTACAACCAGCGGCAAATGTAACAATGATTTATTTGCGTACCATTGAATGTTTTGACGGTAATCATTTAAAAGCAAAGGAATGGCTAAGATGTTTGAATAGTGTTCAAGTATTGCACCAATTACCTGACAACTATATGTTGGAAACAGCACGAACAAGGCTTAAAGATGGTGCAAAGTTTTGGTATGAAACTAATGCAAAGTTAATTTCCAATTGGCATAATTTTAAATCTCAATTCGAGGCTATTTTTGTTATAGAAGAAAGTACTACAGCAAAATGGAAACGAATGGTTGAAAGAATTCAACGTAGTGGAGAAGAACTTAGCGGATATTTTCATGAAAAGGTAAAGCTATGCTCACATTTGAATTTATCTAACTTATGCCATGTTATGATGGGTAAGGTGCATACAGATATAAATAGTTTATTACATGACTTGACTCATTATGATCGAATAGAGAAGGTACGGTTGCAACGGATCAACTCAACACGTGGCAGTGACATTGAAGCGCATACTAAAACCGCTGATAAAAGATTAGGTACCATTAAAAAATGAAAAAGGTGAACTAAAATGTTTTAATTGTTAGAAATATGTACATATAGCAAAAGAGTGTGTCGAACCGAAGAGAGCATTAGTATGTTTCAAATGCAAAGCAGAAGGGCATATGTCAAGACAATGAACAAACGTGCCAAAGAAAGAGCCAATGAATGTCATCGAGAAGACCAGTACAACAGAGAATGTAAAAAATATTTGAAAACTGTTTTAGTAAATGATGAGTATTCATGTGTCGGACTGTTTGATCCAGGAAGTGCTGTGTGTGCAATAACAGTTACAGCTGCATTGATGGCTGGACTTAAGGTTAGCAAGTTTCCTGAGTTGCGATTAGTTGGGTTTGCATAGTCAAGTGTAAGTGCAGTTGGTGCGTGTGATGTTGCTTTAAGTATTGACAATGTGCGAGGTAATGTGGAACTTGTTGTTGTTCCAGATACTGCTCAATCTTATGAACTTATTATTGGTAGAACATGGACTGAATTGCCACATGTTGTTTATACTAAGATAGGGAATAGTTTAACCATCAATAATTTAAATAACGAAAATATATCTGTTAATGAATTAATGTCAATTGAGGTTGATAGTGAACAGAATTTAGATATAAGTATAGGTGACAATGTTGGTCCTAAGCAGAGGTTAGAATTTATAGATATGTTTATCACTTGTTATGTAGAACCTGTCCGTAACGTTGAACTTAAATTGCATTTTACAGCTAGTATTAGAGTAAACACTAATCATGAAAACTTTTTCTACCGGCCTCGTAGGTTATCATATGACATTGTTAAAGATTTGTTACAGCGTGAAATTACTAGGAAGAGTTCTTCACCATTTGCATCCCCAATTGTGCTAGTAAACAAAAAAGATGGGCAGAAACGTTTATGCGTGGACTATAGGGATTTAAATAAGATAACCGTTAAGGATCGTTTTCCAATACCTTCGATCGATGACCAACTGGATAACATGCAGGGCAAGAAGTGGTTTAGCAAACTGGACTTGAAAGATGCATTCCACAATATAAGGGTAGATGACCATTCGACACAGTTTACATCATTCGTAACTCCTCAAGGTCAGTATGAATATGTCAGATTACCATTTGGATTCTGTAATAGCCCGTCAATATTTGCACGTTTCGTGGCTGAGTTATTTAAAGATTTAATAGATGAAGGAAAGGTATTGATTTATTTAGACGACATTATGGTAGCGACTCAGACCGTTGAAGAAAACATTGTTATTCTGAGAGAAATATTTCAAATTTTACTAGATAACCGAATAGATTTAAAACTGCAGAAATGTTGTTTTTTACAGTCAGAAATTACATACCTTGGCTACATAGTTAATGAATATGGAATAAGACCTAATTCCGAAAATCTTTCAGCAATAACCAAATACCCTGTACCAAAAAACGTAAAACAGGTACACAGTTTTCTTGGCCTTGCCAGTTATTTTCGCCGGTTTATCAAAGATTTTTCAACGCTAGCAAAACCATTATACGATCTATTGCGAAAAAACACTATATTTGAGTTCGGAGAGGTACAGTTGAAGTCCATGGAGACACTAAAAGAGCGTTTGATAGATGCACCCGTTTTAGCGATTTATTCTATCACGGCTGACACTGAACTACATTGCGATGCTAGTTCTCATGAGTATGGTGCAATATTATTGCAGCGTCAGGCCGATGGAAATTTCCACCCTGTTAGCTACTTTAGTAAGCGAACAACTGATTGTGAGTCAATATTTCACAGCTATGAGTTAAAATGTTTAGCCATTGTAAATGCACTGAAACGATTTCAGATATACCTCAAAGGTATTAAATTTATTATTGTGACTGACTGTAACAGCATCAAACAAACTTTCTCCAAGAAGGATGCTGTACCAAGAATTATGCGTTGGGTTTTATTTACAAGATTTTGACTATTCACTTGAACATCGTCCGAATATTCGCATGGGTCATGTCAATGCTTTAAGTCGTCACGTAATGGTTTTGGAAGAAAACTCGTTAGAACAGACTTTACATTATAAGCAGAATGCTGACATGGAAATACGAAATATTAGAGAGTTGCTGGAACATCAAGAGAGTCCATTATATGCGTTGGTCAATGGACTAGTGTACAGAAAACACGACGGTAATTTGTTATTTTTAGTACCAACGGTAATGGAGAACCAAATCATGCACAAGTACCATGATGAAATGGGACACACTGGGGTAGACAAGGCCATGGAGTTGATTAAGCGCAGTTATTGGATTCCAAAGATGAAGGAACGAGTTAAACGTTATATTAACAACTGCTTAAAGTGCATTGTCTATTCTCCCAACAATAATCAGAAGCACGGTCTCTTGCATTCAATACCGAAGGGTGACACACCTCTCGATACAATACATGTTGACCATGTTGGACCATATGAAAAGACGAAACATGGCAAAAAACACATCTTGGTTATAGTTGACGCCTTCACGAAACTATATCCCTGTAAATCGGTGGACACGAACGAGACAATTAAACACATTTCATCGTACTTTAGGAATTATAGTCGACTTAAAAGACTTACATCGGACAGAGGATCTGCCTTTACGGCTCGCATTTTCGAACAAGCCTTGATCGATGGGAATGTAGAACATGTGCGTATTGCCACAGAAGCACCTCGCGCTAACGGTTAAGTTGAACGCATCAACCACCCCGATGTTAGCAAAGATGACCAACGACTTGGACACCTGGGATGATGCACTGGACGAGATAGAATTTAGTATTAACAACACTATAAACAAGTCCACGGGAGATACCCTCAGTAGGCTCCTCTTTGGTATAAATTAGCGCGGGAAAGCGAGTGATCTTTTAGCAGAGATACTTGAGGCAAAAGGCCGGAGAAATTGCGGCGGAAAACATCAAAAGGTCACAAGAATATAGTGAAGAATATTATAATAAAAATCACCGAAAGGCTCATGAGTATTTTCCCGGTGATTACGTAGTCATTACTAACTCGGTCAGTACCTCGGGCGTAAATAGAAAATTGCTACCTCGTTTTAAGGGACCGTATGTTATCGCTAAATATCTTGGAAATGACAGATATGTTGTGAAAGATGTTGAAGGGTTTCAGTTATCTCAGATTCCATTTGAGAGAATATTTGATGCTAGCCGTATCATACCGTGGTCTGAGAACAGTCCGTCACTGTCTATAGATATTTAATGTTAATGTTTAGAGATAAAAATTTGTTATTTAGCTTTAAGTATTTGCTATCAGATTTGGCCGAGATGTAAGCATTTTTATGCAGTTGGCCATACTTACTAGCCACTGACTTGAAGTTGGTACAAATGTCGACAGATCGAGATGATGTCGTTCTGTTTCTTGTAACGTTCTTAAATATAGTATTTTTAGTATACATATATACAGCACGAATCGTTTGATTACAAGATATCAAATTAGCCATAACAAATGTCAGTAAAAGGCCATTAAATCATATATTGAGATAAACTTATTAAATACAACACAACTACAAAATGTTAAACTTATACTAGTAGTTAATATTTAATTATTTAAGCCAAATGTTCGCGATATAACGGATTTTACAATAAATGTTCAAAATGTCCACCAAAAAGATGAAACAACGTTGTAGCCATTCTTAATTTTGGAACTGGTTTGCTAGAATGGGGGTTGGTTTAGTGATGAAAAAGAAACGCCACGTGTCATTTTGTGCTTGCGAGTGGTGCGAATCAGTCCAAATTTAAAAATAAAACTTTGCAAGGCGTTTGTTTCTTAAATTAAGAAGTATATTGTATATAATTCACAAATCGAACGACAAAGTACATTAAAATGACCCCGTAGAAGATGTTGATGTGTAAGTTTTTCTTCCTGAATATAATACAAATATATATTACGAGTTTAAAAATTTTAATAATAAAAAAATACTTCTAAGTGCAGTAAGTCGCATATTCTTGCCCAAGTGAAAAGTCTAATAAACTTAACATCATCATCATCATCATCGGAAAGCGAAGAGAGTGACTCGTCAGAGGAAATTCTATCCATATTAAACAAAGAGGATATGAAAAAATTAAAAAGTATGTGCAACGAGTTATTCAACATTATTCTGATATAGATTTTATAAGCCATTTTCGTTTAAGTAGAACATCTGTGAAGGTAATTATAAATAATTATCATTGTACAATAACATTGTTATCGTTTTATTTTAGATTATTATTGCATCAGTGGGTGATTCTTATATTGAGAATAGAAGACCTCGTATTTCAGTAAATGAAGCTGTTTTATTAACGATATGGACCCTTGCAAATAAAGAAAGTTTTCGAGAAATTGCGGATCGATTTGGCATAAGCAGAGGACGTGCACATAAAGCATTTGTATGTGTGTGTAAAATTTTATATAAAAAACAAAAAGAATTTATTATTTGGCCGTCTACAGTGGAAGCACGAAGAGAAAATGTTAATAGGTACACACAAATTCAAGGTGGAAATAGTTTTCCTGGGATTGTAGGTTGTGTGGATGGCACGCACATGTCGCACATTGCTATTCCAAGACAACGAAATGATAACTCATAGTATAACAGCAAAGGGTATCATCCTATACTTTTACAGAGAATATGCCAACCTAGAAATTATAGACATATGTTGCGGATGACCGGGTTCCTGTAACGGCGCTAGAGTATGGAAAAATTCAGCCATTTATCAGGAATTGACCGACAATCCCCTACCTATGGATATGCACCTTCCAGGAGATTCTGCATACGCTTTGCAGAATTTTATTATGGTGCCTTTTAGAAATAATGACCATCTATCTCAAACACAGAGAATGTACAAACATAAGTTAAGTAGTACTCGCGTCTGCATAGAACAATGCTTTGGCAGGTTAAAGGGTATGTTTAGACGGTTGAAATATCTAAATGTGGGAAACCTAAAGTATGCTAAATTTTATATTACAACAGCATGCATACTTCACAATGTATGTATAAAACAGAATCAGGGTATAATGTATGATGAACCAGAGGAGCATTTGGAAGATCAATTCTTTGAGGCAAACGATGAAGTAGAAGGTCCAGCTTATGAAAAGAGAAATATGATTATGAACACAATGTTGTAATTTTGTATATATATTTTTGTTTGTTAATTGTATGATAAATAGAATTTTTTAGTTTATTGAATTTCATTTATTATACTACTCAAAATTTAAAGATTATAAAAATAAAAATTTTAATATAAGATATCAAAAAACATATTCTAAAAAAATAAAATAACATTCATATAATAATATAATACATATATAACTTTTTAAATGCGAATAGAAGTGGCATAGGATGTAGGCAACCAATATAACAAGCCGTAATAAGGTCGTATAGAAGTGATGCGTAATGTTGAAATTTTCTTACACTATTTTTCGATTTTAATTACATAATGCAGTGGTTTTTACTATAACAATATTTTTTTACTCTCAATAAAACGTGGGTAATTATCACATTCAACGTAGTTACTTAAAAGAATTACTTAACATTTGAGGAATCAATAAAAAGCAATGACGTATATTAAAGGTAAAGAAAAACGGTAATTGCAAGTATAAAAAACATTTATGCATTTTCTAGAAGCAAGAATTATTTACAATACACTTATGGTAAATACAAGAATTATGTAGTCTTCAGGCTTAATGTAGTCTTCAGGCTTTCACGGCCGCTGTTGATGGCTGCTCTTCGGTTCTCGGGTTCTCTGCCGTGTAGAAAGGTTGTGGTACTTGACGTTTCGATCATCTTGTCGTGATCTTCTTCAGAAGTGAAGAATTATATTTGTATAATGTCAGATATTTACAAAATTTAATTCAGAAAATCACGTCAAAGGAATATACGCATATACAGTCGAATTTTTGGATCTTGTCCGTTACGTCATGAACAGCGTAATTAAACAAAGATATACGGAAACTATTCATCACCGCCATTTAACGTACATTAGAGAGAAATGTCAACATGCCATATAAGTCGACTCATACTGATATTACTCATGACGTAACGGACAAAATCCAAAAATTCAACTGTATATATATGTAATGTCCAGAATTGGTACGTTCCTCTGTAGCAGGGCACTTAACTTGCCCTTGTTTACGGGAGTTATATCACGTTGTCCTGAACGTCGTGGCATTTTCTTTGCTTTAATGGCACTATATCACTGTTCAAAGTAGAACCATTGATTGATGGAATACATAAAGATGCGCAGCCTATGACAGTTGACAGAAATTTCAAATGAAAATTTGTTGTCAGTTGTCATTCTTCGGTCGTATGCCGGCAAATCGCAAACCCAATAATGCTGGAAATATACATCCCTTGTATCCACACGTACATATATAAGTCTCCCTCTCTAAAGCGATTGTTTGTTTTTGTCAGACGCACTGTTATTATAGTTCGTTTGAATTAATTCCTCAAATGTAAGTCATTCTTTCAAGTAACTACGTTTTTTTTTTTTTTTTTAATGTGTGGTGGGTGCTTAGTTGCAGTGACTCCGTAAGCTGTATTACTTGTCTGGCTATCACTGCAACTCTTGCGGTGTAGTTTAGTGTGTGTAAGTTGTGTTGAAATGGCTTTGTGACAGCATCATATCGCCTTTTATGATGCCGCGCTGTTAATCACTTTGCTCCCAACAGCGAATGGCAAGTCGATCCGGGATTAAACTCTCTGAAAAAATGTCACCGTCCCTCCAGAGAATTGAACCCCGGCACCTATCGTCCTCTCACAACAATAGTCAGCCGTCTAACCACTGCGGCCATCGACCCGTTGAATGTGATAATTACCCACATTTTATTGAGAGTAAAAGAAATGGACGTTGTCTAGTTCGACCACGTCTACCTGGTTAAACCTCTAATCAATTAGGCTTCTTTAAATCCTACCGTCGAATTCGACCACATAAGATGGTGAATACATTTATGTAATTAACAGATTAGATTAATATGATAATAATTCAACCGCACTTGCAAAGAACACACAAGTAATAGAGGTATAAAAGTGTATTTGTATTTACAGATAGAATCACTTTTACAATTTGTTAGAAAATGTACCTTCCCATATTTACATAAAAACTTGCACTCTCAAATTAGAACAAGTAAATATGTACATACGAATATTTACTTATACAAAAATTAATATACAAAACAAAAAATATTATACATTATACAGATAGAATTGCCTTTACAGTTTGTCAGAAAACATAGATATACTGAACTGAACGGTCGGTTTAAATAAAATTCATTACGGTGGTCGAACTCGACATCTCCGAAAGAAATATTGTTATAGTAAAAAAAACACTGCATCAAGTAATTAAAATCGAAAAATAGTGTAAGAAAATCTAAACATTACGCATCACTTCACCTTATTACGGCTTGTTATATTGGTTGCCTACATCCTATGTTACTTCGATTCGCATTTAAAAAGTTATATAGTGTACATTGGATATATACAAGCTGTTACAAATTCGCGGGTCACCATTGGTATCTCAAAAACGGTAAGAGATACAAAGTCGGTTAAATTGGGGCAAAGTTGCGTTTTTTGCTGCTGAACAATAATCCGTTTTAAAAAATTTTCTATAATTTGTAGTTTTTGAAATATTTCCAAAAAAACCGAAAAACACCGTTTTTTCTTCTGTTCTGAAGTTATTATTGCAGGGATCAAAACAAGATTAATACATTCTACAGGCACTTTTTTGAGCTCTTTACGAAGGTATTATTAGATTTTGCTTAAAGCGTTTCGTCTCGCTTTGACCACCGTCAACTTCATTTTTTCTTATGACCGCCATATTAGATCTTGGCATCATTAAATAGATCCATTTTTTCTGATATTTTTTCATGTACCACGCATCCTCATTAAAGAAAGTTAAATGGCTATAAATGCAGAAAATGTTAAAAATAACAGTACTAAGAAAAATATAGTGTGCTGTGATGACAAAAATTTAACGTTTTGACATATCTCCGCATAGTTTAGTTTGTTTACTGTTTAACTCAAAAGCAATCCGTTTTAAATTTATTCAAGTGATGAAAACAACGCATAACAACGTGATATGTTACAACTTTATTATAATAATAACAACAGAGTAACAGCGAGCGAAATTTACTTCCAACAGTATCCATCAAGACGTCAACCAAATAGAACATTGTTTGGTAAATTAGATAGAAACGTTGTACTTTATGGATCTTTTAGTAAAATTCGAAGGAAGTAGGAATTTCAGAATTTTAATACAAATTCAGAAAACAACAGTCATATTAACAACTTTTAATATCCAGCTAATTGCTGAAAAATTAAGTAGGTATTATAACATTCACAAAAAGAAACAAAAAAGAAAATATGTATTACAATGTCGATACTGTAGTCTGTTTCTTTGAAATTCTGAATAAGTTATATTTTACAATACCCGTCACATTTCCAATGCAATGTGGCGACTATTGGATCAATATACCAAACGTGACTAACACGAACGAATTAAACTAGAAAAAATAACGGTGTACTCGACAGTTCTGAAAGTGCCTACTTGATAGACATATTCATAATTATTATAGTCTACAAATTTAATAGTTCACAAACAAAACAAAATTTTCAGAGTAGATATTCGAAATATCCTCCGTTCTTTGCTATACATAAATTTATTCTTAAATAAAAAACAAACTAAACTACGCAGAGATATGTCAAAACGTTTTATTTTTGTGGTCACAACTCAAAATATTTTTCTTAGTACTGTTATTTTTAACATTTTCTGCATTTATAGCCATTTAACTTTCTTTAATAAGGATACATGATTATGAAAAAATATCAGAAAAAATTGATTTATTTAATGATGCCAAGATCTAATATGGCGGCCATAAGAAAAAATAAAGTTGATGGTGGTCAAAGCGAGACGAAACGCTTTAAGCAAAATCTAATAACACCTTCGTAAAGAGTTAAAAAAGTGCCTGTAGAATGTATTAATCTTGTTTTCATCCCTGCAATAATAACTTCAGAACAGAAGAAAAAAGAAATGTGTTTTTCGGTTTTTCGGAAATATTACAAAAACTACAAATCATAGAAAATTTTTTAAAATAGATTATTGTTCAGCAGCAAAAACTGCAACTTTGCCCCAATTTAACCGAAATTGTATCTCTTACCGTTTTCGAGATCCCAATGGTGACCCGCGAATTTGTAACAGCGTGTATATAGCGCCTGGAAATAATCGTCCGGGCGACGGACGAGCAGTATACGACTGGGTTACATGATCGGGAGAATCAGAACGTTGTATTCGTATATTATGTCGCTACATAGTAAGTGTGGAATGCGAGCAAAACCACCAAACTTATTTCACTCATGTGGATTAAAACAACTAACACAGCAATTAATAAGATCGTGTATTTCAGTATTTTCTTCACTAAAGATAAATGTTAGAATGTACAATGTTAAAATAAAATAATAAAACAAACTTTTTACTAAATTTGAGTTATATTCCATTTACTATGCAAAGTAAAAACTTGAGAAGTAAAAACAAACAATTTAGGCAGTATTTTCGTTAAATTTAAAAAACATGGTTCATAGGAAATAAAGCAAAAATTTCGAATAAAATTGTTTTCATATAGCTACTACGGAAGAAAATAAACTGTGAATTGTGCAGTAATAAATAATCAATACTATAATCACTAAATAATAATCACTGTCTTTTTTCGAATGGAAAGACATTCAAGTGAGGTGATCTAGGAAGAAGTCAGATTTTATGTAAATGGGAAGCAACAGTAAGTAATATGTACAGTGATGTGCATTAAAACTGACTCAAAGTGCCATAAAACGTTGTAAATATAAGCCTTATGTACCATATTTACCATTTATAAGAATAATGAACTGGTCGATTCCGAACTACCTGGTATAGCTTATCTTCTCATTTAAAGGAGAATCATTTAGATACAAATATTGTTGTATTACTTGCTGTAGGCTGAACGTTAATTGTATTAAAACAGTGTATACATCCGTATTTGAAATTTAAATTATATATAAAAAAATTTATAAAAAAACGAAACTTTTTTTCTCATAACAGGCTGACTAATATGCTTAATACCTATTAATTAAGAGATATGACTGGGTACTTTTAAATTAGTTATGAAGTAGGTACAGAAAAATTAAATATTGTGTTTATATTATGATAGATATATTATTAATCAAATATCTTAATACAACAATGTCAATTTTCTTTATATTTACATAATGTAACCTGATCTCATATTTTTTGATTCCAAATATTTATACCATGTAATTAATGATCTTATATTTATTTCTAATATTGGAAACTCAGGTCAATTTATATTGATTTACAGATTTAATCTTCTTAGTAATACACAATATAAGTTTACTTGAGTTACGTCAACTTAGTAGTTATCAATTGAAAACCTACCTAGCATATTGTAAGATTCTAATTTTAAGAATGCATTTTGTCGCTAATCTAATTGGTCTACCTTCCACTCGAAATTGACAATTGAAAATGTGATTGTGAATTTAAAAGTTAAAATGTAAACTGATCTGATAAGAATATTCTATTATTTGTTAAATTAGTTTAACATTTTTTTAAGTTTGTAATTAATATTAAGAATTACCAGTAGTTTTCAATTCAATAAGTGTTTTTTTATTATATTGTCTTGCGTTGTTTTCGCTTACATAAAAATTATTTATTTTTGTTAATTATAATATAAAACTAAACTATCTATAGTATACGAATAAGAAACAAAAATAGTCGGTATTTCAATCATATTCAAATCATATTCTGTATATTACAGTTCGATACAAAAAGTTTCACATTGCTTACATTTTGCGATAGAATATTTAAATTCTAACATATATTTTCCTTTTCTCCACAGGCGTATATACATTTCTGTTACTAATCCCTAATTTCCTCTAATTTGCTACAGTGGCCCAGCATATTCGAGAAACATTTGGTTTTACATAGATAGCCCCTGACGGGTGAGTCAGACCAGCCATACACTGCTCGTCCGTCGCGCGGACGATTATTTCCAGACGGTATATATAAATAAAATTCTCTTCCTAAGGCACTTTATATAGTAATACTATATAACTATTCCCCTTTACTTTTTTTAATGCTTCTGTTAATTCACGAATTGCTTATATTATGAGCCTTTTTTATTTCTTTTTGAGTCGATATTCTTCCAGTTTGTTGATCTTTTCTTGTTCTATTTTGTTTTTTCCATATAAGTATTTCTGCATACTAAACATCGATTTCTTTTCTTTCTTAACTTTATGAGAATTCTGTTGCGCATCTTCTGTATGAGGTATTTCGCTGGCCAAGGTGTTGGCAATGTTTTCTGCTGGTGGACATGCAGAAGCTTTATTTCCTAGGACAGTATAAAATTTATCATAAAATTCCCAATGCACGGCGCGCTCCCCTGGTCGATTCTTTTTACTTTTGTCACATTTGTAAGTGTGTAACAAATTTCTGTATTTATTATTACAGTCATTTCCACTTACTTCATATCCGTACTTTAACATTTCATTTGAAATGTGGTCCCACAATTTTTTTTTAGCATGTTGGTCTTGTAAAGCCCGGCTTCATGTTCAGTCGAATATCTATTAGTAACCCTGTTATGCGCGAAGTCCAGATAAATCTCTCATTATATCCTTTTCCATTTCCAGCTACATTTACTTCATTCGGTTTTAAGTTCGTGCTGCCTTGTTCTGTTGTGTTTCTCGTAAATTGCTCACATTTATCTTTTACATTTTTGTCTGCTACATTTCTTTGTTTTATATTCAATGCGGTGCTGCTACATGCTGGCATTAATCTTCTGTGTAAATCCTCAGCATATTTATCTCTATAGTCTTCATCTAAAACAAAGAATGACATTGTATACCTATTATCAAATAAATTTTTTAACAAACACTTACCATTTACTAATAAATTGTAAGTATTTTTATCTACCATAGGTAGGAAACTTATATTTTTATACGCTAAAGATACTTGAAAGCATTCTTCGGTATTCATGTTTTTTTTTATCTTGAAATCTAATATTATAAGCAGAGGCGGAACAACCGCCGATGCAACCGGTGCCATGCATTGGGGCCTACACTCGCTGTTGGGCTCACCTTCGTCTTGTTTGTTATTGGGAGGGGAGAAGAGAGCTTATTTATAAAATGTGCACCGGGGCCAATTCACACACAAAGTTCCGCCACTGATTATAACCTCACAAACTAAATAAACGCGCTTGACAGCTAAATAATAAAAGCAGTTGATGTTTCCCCACTACATCTCCAACAGAAACACCGAACGACAAACTTGATGTTTCGGTGAACCAACTGTTTGCTTCACCGATGAATTTAGAAACGCGTTGTTGTTCCATCTACCGTTGCAGCGTTGAATTTAGAAACACTTAGATGAGAAGTTGTTGCCACCGTTGGACAAACCGTTGAATTTAGAAACGTGCGGGTATTGATGCTACACTTAGCTCCGCCCAGTGCGCCGTTTTGAACATACAGTAAATATGCTTAGTATACTAGCTCAATGGTTTTACCTAATAAATCTAAGTTTCACTACGAAACTATTTATGCGGTACACCGCAAATGGTATACATCAAATAATATACATAATATACAAATAATATACAGTGTGTTTCAGTTTACATGAAGACAACCAAATAAATTGTTTATTAGCTACGCAATTATTATTCTCTAGAGTCATATCAGCGTTGAAGATAAAGCAAAACATTATTAAGAAAAGTTCTTGCAAATCACTAAAGTAATACTAATACGAAGTTTCGCTGGAAAATTTTAATCTTGAAATTTTACTAAATTTTTATAACACATTAAAAAAAATTTGGTTGAAATATCTCCCATTTAATATGTGTTACAAAATTCCAATTTCATGTTCAATGTATTTCCAATTTTAATTTTGTTCGTTGTACTTTTAATATTTGAGATAAAAATTTTTCGATGAGTTCATACAAAAATTTAGTAAAATTTAAGATTAAAATTTTCCAGCGAAACTTCGTATTCGTATTATTTTAGTGATTTGCAACAACTTTTCTTAATAATTTTTTGCCCTATCTCCAACGCTAATATGACTTTACTATAAAGTCTAGTTTTTATTTGAATCATAGTTGGCCAGATTTAGACTCCAACAAAAATTAACCTTAATGGCCAGTATCACTGATAAAAATGTAATAACAATTGCGTAGCTAATAAACAATTTATTTGGGTGTCTTCATGTAAACTGAAACACACTGTATATAAAGTTTTGCGCTGATTTTGACATTTATTTGACACTGACATAAGAGTCCATTTTTCAGTTTCTAAGTACTAGTACTTTAAAGTGACACTTTATGGACGGTAAAGTAGCTCATAAAGTAGGCACCTATGATGCAGTCGAATATAAAATAGAATGTTATTATTGATATAAGTGCCATAATCAGAAATAATAACCGTTAATTTTCGGTTTACTTGTTCGAGTATAATGCTAAAAATTCTGCAAAATTCTGTCAACTAAAAAAAATATAGCAGAGCTAATATTTTACTATTTTTCATACAATTGATGCTCTAAAATGTGTTCGTTAAATTGTTTGGCACAAAAACGTCCTATTTAGCGTTTCGTCCCACAATTGAAATATTCCTAAAGCCCTTTTTGATGTACCGTTAAACTACCTTAGGTTAATGAATAATTATATGAATTATAAGCAATCTAGCCTCTGGCCGGTTTAAATACAGAGAAATACGAAAATATTATGGTATTGTAGATCCGGTTCCGGCAAAATCTCAGCTAGAACTTCTTCAAAAAATTCTCAGAAAAATGATTGTAAGTGAAATCATTTTTTCATTTGTCTAAATTACCTATATAAAAATAAATTTTGTGTATACGGCCGAGTATGAAGCAACATCGTAGATGTCTACCAAAATAGGACGTCCATAGAAATAATATAAAAAATATTCAAATCATACTAAAACGATATATTAATATCCCAATTCAAAACTACATTAGTGCACTGATAAAAATAGGTGAAAAGCGAGCGGTCGCTGAAGTGCTAACATTTTTGCCACAACAACAAATCGCACAATGAGAATTATGCCGAAAGCTTACTTGGAATATTTAAAACTGGATATGCAGTAGACAACAATCTATTATTAGATCCAAATTCATCATTAGTAAAATGATTTCTGCAAACCCTTCGATTTTTATATACATTTACTAGTGGCAAACTACGAACTTCATCACAATATGTGGTTGATCCATTTTTTAAACATATCCATATTTTTTGCTGGGTTAGGAAAACAATGTCTGCTACCATATTTTACTGCAAAACAATTTTTTATAGCGCAACGCGGAGAAGAAAGAAAAGAACTCGAAATAATTAATAATATTGAATACAACGCTTAACGCAATTATACAGTGTGTCCCAAAATGTCCGCAACAGCCCTGTAAGTCCTGTGTTATAGTCGTAATAAAAAAGTGTTTCAAATAAAAGTTGTTGCAATTTACATGATCTACTTTATGAGCTGAAGAGATTTCGAAAATTTTATACAGCCTGGTCATTATGTCGTTACTTCTTTTCATCTCTTATGGCAGCCATCTTGAATTCGCTTCCAATCGAAAAATGTTATAAGAAAAAGTTGTTCAGAATTACGAAATACCGCCGCATGCAAAATTTCAACTCGATCGTCAAATATTTATTTTTCCCATGTATTATCTATCGCGGTGGCCCAAAATGTCCGCAACAGCCCTGTAAGTCCTGTGTTATAGTCGTAATAAAAAAGTGTTTCAAATAAAAGTTGTTGCAATTTACATGATCTACTTTGTGAGCTGAAGAGATTTCGAAAATTTTATACAGCCTGGTCATTATGTCGTTACTTCTTTTCATCTCTTATGGCAGCCATCTTGAATTCGCTTCCAGTCGAAAAATGTTATAAATGTCCGCAACAGCCCTGTAAGTCCTGTGTTATAGTCGAAATAAAAGTGTTTCAAATAAAAGTTGTTCCAATTTACAAGATATACTTTGTGATATGAATAGATTTCGAAAATTTGATACAACCTGGTCATTATGTCGTTACTTCTTTTCATCTCTTATGGCAGCCGTCTTGAATTCGCTTCCAGTCGAAAAATGTTATAAGAAAAAGTTGTTCAGAATTACGAAATACCGCGGTATGCAAAATTTCAACTCCATCGTCAAATATTTATTTTTCCCATGTATTATTATTATCTATCGCGGTGGCCTCTTAAGGTAATCTGTTATTTTGTTTCAATTTAAATGATTTTTGTTGAAGTAGTTATGAGAATAAAAAAGTATTTATTTACGTAGTAAATACTAAACGTTTTATTTTCTAAAGAAAAATCACGGGAAATATTATAAGACAGTAATTATGAAAATTAAAAAAAAATGTGTGATAATATAAAAAAACAACCGTATACGAAAAATAATAAATAATACTACATTGCAGACTAACGCTTAAAATGAAAGTAAACAATGCAAGAAGATGACAAAAAAGCAATCACTCCACGAAACTTCCTTCATTTGCGATACATGCCACTGTTCAATGATTGAATTCGTCCATAACACTGTAGAGCACATTGGCTCCTATCCCGTTTGCGCACTCCAGGATGACATCTTTCTAATGGTTGCGGTCTCGGAGCGGCCGACGGCTATAGACCTGGTTTTTCAGATAGCCCCAAAGGAAAAAATCTAGCGGTCTCAAATCTGGATATCTGGGCGGCCACTGAACTTGGGATGTCCGAGTTAATATTTTATAGGCTCCGAAATTCACTTCCAACTATTCTTGAATGCCAGCCGAAGCGTGGCAAGGTGCCCCATCATGCTGGAAGTGCATGTTACAACGAATGTGAAGCGGGAAGTCATCTACAATCGGTTCCAGTACATTTTGCAAGAACTGAAGCAGCATCCATGCAATTTTGTAAAAAAAAATGGTCCAACTAATCGCGTGTTCAGAATTCCGCACCATACATTAACTGTTTCATAATACTGGTCCCTACTGTTGACCGTGCAATGTGGATTATAATTTGCCCAGTACCGACAATTCTGCGATGAAACCGTACCATTCGTGTAGAAAGTCGCTTCATCGAAGAATAAATTCCGGTGAAAATTAGCATTGGCTTCCATTTCTCCTTGCATCCACGCACAAAAATTGAAACGACTTTCATGGTCATGTTGTTGCAACCGGCAGATAAATTTAGGTTTATACGGCTTCAAACCATTTTCCTTGAGTAATCGCTGAATATTACAACGAGATAGTTCGGTCTCTTGCTCAATCTGCCGGATGGAAATGCGCGGAGTTTCGATAATCCGTTAGATGACTTCCAACTCCGCATTTTCCGTAACAGGCCATCGCCTGTGGTTCTTCTTAAACTTATTTTCTACACCACCAGCTTCCTTAAAATTTTGTACAATACGAGCTATCGTTGAATAATGTGTATTCTTGCCAGGATACCGCAAATTAAATTGTCTTTCCGTATTCCGGCAATTTTTTTGGTTTTATTGGTGCCATTGTTGTGAAATTAAAGTCACGTATTTATTTCTGGCTCACTTATGACTCTCAAGCTCATCACCTCTGTTTTAGATTCGATTTTGCTACTTGATTTTTAGGCCATAATCCACTCAGTAAATATCGAAATAAAATTTTGCATGCAGCGGTATTTCGTAATTCTGAACAACTTTTTATTATAACATTTGTCGACTGGAAGCGAATTCAAGATGGCTGCCATAAGAGATGAAAAGAAGTAACGACATAATGACTAGGCTGTATAAAATTTTCGAAATCTCTTCAGCTCACAAAGTAGATCATGTAAATTGCAACAACTTTTATTTGAAACACTTTTTTATGACGACTATAATGCAGGACTTACAAGGCTGTTGCGGACATTTTGGGCCACCGCGATAGATAATACATGGGAAAAATAAATATTTGACGATGGAGTTGAAATTTTGCATGCGGCGGTATTTCGTAATTCTGAACAACTTTTTCTTATAACATTTTTCGACTGGAAGCGAATTCAAGATGGCTGCCATAAGAGATGAAAAGAAGTAACGACATAATGACCAGACTGTATAAAATTTTCGAAATCTCTTCATATCACAAAGTAGATCTTGTAAATTGGAACAACTTTTATTTGAAACACTTTTTTATGACGACTATAATGCAGGACTTACAAGGCTGTTGCGGACATTTTGGGCCACCGCGATAGATAATACATGGGAAAAATAAATATTTGACGATCAAGTTGAAATTTTGCATGCGGCGGTATTTCGTAATTCTGAACAACTTTTTCTTATAACATTTTTCGATTGGAAGTGAATTCAAGATGGCTGCCATAAGAGGTGAAAAGAAGTAACGACATAATGACCAGGCTGTATAAAATTTTCGAAATCTATTCATATCACAAAGTAGGTCTTGTAAATTGGAACAACTTTTATTTGAAACACTTTTTTATTACGACTATAACACAGGACTTACAGGGCTGTTGCGGACATTTTGGGACACACTGTATATTGACAATAAATTGACAAACGTCAATTAAACCAAAATTAATCAAATTAACATTTGAACAGCATTATGGCATTGTAGTGCCTCTCTTATGGGGACGTTCGCATTAAAAATATTGGTAAGACATGGTAATCTAGTGAAACCGGCCTGGGTCTCACTCGACCCCCATTCCATTCCATTCCAAATGTTGATACTAAATCACCCCCTTCCGTCAATCTTTGAATCTAAATCGAAATTTTACTTCAGGAATATAGTATACAGTGAGCTTAACATAACGCTGTACATACTCCAACCGACGTTGTTATGGAGACCATTCAATAGATGTGCATATTACAGGTATATGTTACATGAAGTTACTGAATAATTTAACACTTAACGTATTGTTAATTTAGTGAATGTTGTTATGGTTACTTACAGAAAAAATATTTTTTGAACACAGTGAATAATTTCAAATTGTACATATGAAAAACACGCTAGTTTAACTTATTTTGTGTTTTAATTTATAATACATTTAGTACAGCTTAAATGTTTTTCAAAACACACCACATACATAACATACCTACATAATGACGTTAAAATACATTTCTTCAAAAAATCTTAAAATAAAACTTTTACTAATTTTACGCAAGATGTTCAAACATATTGCCGTTAACAGCCAACAGTAGCCTAATCTATTATAAAATTCATTTAAGACGTTGCTTATTTATTGAGGGGTAATTTCCCGAGAAGCCCCCTAAATTCTATTTTTGAGCTCTTCAATGCTGCCTAGAGGAACATTGTTGTACACTGAAGATTTCACCCTTCCCCAATAAAAGAAATCCAACGGATTTAAGTCTGGAGACCTTGGTGGCCAACTAGTTGGTCCCCCTCTTCCGATCCATCGATTAGAAAATCTTTCACTTAAAATTTGGATAACATTTCTCGAATAATGGGGCGGTGCGCCATCGCATTGGTACCAGATTTGTTCTAAATTTTGATCATTTAATGCTGGAATAATTGTATTCCGTAGTAATTGACAATATTTTTCTGCATTTAGGTTACCATCGATAAAAAATGGGCCTATAATACTATTATTAATGTTGGGTGGAAGTACGGCTGTACCAGTTAGAGTTGAGGAGAATTTGAACGGGAAAGCAGCCAGTGTGGAAATAAGAACTTCTTTACATGTACATTCAAGCTTTCGCAATAATTTATTGCTTCTTCAGGAATACACTACAGTTAACAAGCAACATTACAATAAAAACGTGTAATCATAAATGTGATAAAAGTTACTTACTTATTGAAGTATAGAAACTGCTAAACTAATAGGAAGAAAACTCCTTGTATTAATTAACATTCCAATGGATCTCTATACAGTTTGAATGAATTAACAAATGAAAATTTGTATATAATTAACCGAGGAGCCAGCGTTTAAAATTAAATGTGTCGATGCAATGAGAAGCAACAGGTTAAGAGCACATGGCTAGCACGGTAAAGAAGTGAACGACAACTAAGTAGGAAAGTAGATACCAACACCAAACACCACAGAGTCATCTGTTGATGGTATTACGCGGCGGCAAATTTATATTTCTATTATCTAATTGAATTAACAGGGAATATATAGCATTTAAATTTTGAATATCAGTCCTAAAATTGACAGAATTATCTAATTTTTTATATAAAACATTTCTAGAAACAGGCGCTTGTAATAATTTTCTTCTTTACATAAAATCTTAATGTTATTGACCTCAAAATCAAAATTATGACCTGTCTCTAGATGATGTTGAACTAAAGCACTTTTGTTGTTGTGAGAAGAGCAGTCCCTGTAATGCTGTCTTGCACGGTTTTTAAGGTACTGAGAGGTTTGTCCGACATAGACCGAGGGACAATCTTTACATTTGATACAATAAACCACATTTGATTGCAACGATGGAGTGATGGGATCCTTTAAAAAGGTAAACATATTTCTTAAAGGCGAGGGATTGTATACAGCAATTTTTGTATGATGATCTCTAAATACACCAGATAATTGTTGTGTTAAGTTTTCTATATAAGGTAATTTAAAATACCTATTGGTAGTCACAGGACTACTCTGATGCGGAGATTGTACCTGGGTTAGAGGTCGTTGTCTTAACGAGAGAGAGTTGAATAAAATGCTCTTTACGAGTCTTGGTGGATAACCATTGTCAATAAATATGTTATTTAAAGTTCGTAAATTTTTTGAATGAAAACGTTGATTAGAAATACGTGTCACCCTATCTCTCATCGCTGTAATGCTATGATGCGTTGATCATTGGTTCTTATCAGTTTTGTGTCAAGAAACGGAACAGAGTTGCCCACCTCACATTCTGTAGTGAATTGTAATCTAGCATTGAAACTGTTAAAAACTTTTTTAATTGTATCTATATGGTTACTAGGTACCGCACAAATGATATCATCAACATACTTCCTCAAAAAGGGGAGATTAAAGGGAAGTTGAGGGATTGATTGATCTAATAAAAAATCTAAGACCATAAGGGCCAAGATGGGGCTAAGTGGACTGCCCATAGGGCTGCCGAAACTTTGCTTGTAAATTGTTTTTTTATGTGCAAAAATAGATGAGGAGAAAAGAAACTTTATAATATTAGTGAACTTATCTAAAGGAATATTGGTGTGTGGGATAATTCGATCCCAGTTGTCTGTGATAATCCCAGCGACCAGGTCCAGTGGAATATTCGTAAAAAGTGATACAGCATCTAGTGACAACAGCACGTAGCCATCGGGTAAAGAGGAATCCCGGATTTCATCCACAAACGAGAAGGTATCAGTGACGTTATAGTTGGTTCTCTTGGCAAAGGCCAACGTAAGAATATCAGCGCAAAATTTTGATAAATAATATGTAGGAGATCCAACAAAAGAAACTATAGGACGTAAGGGGCAGTTGTCTTTGTGAATTTTGGGTAAACCATAATATTTGGGAACAACACCATTGTAACAGATCAAACGTTTAAATGTTTGTTCGTCAATAAAATTGTTCGACTTTAAATCTCTAACGATATTGTTGCTCCGCGTTTGTATGGTGCTTGTTGGATCGCTACTTAATACGTTATAAGTGCTGGTGTCACCGAGCAAAGCTTTAGATTTGTCAACATAATCTGAGTGTTTAAGTAATACTGTGACCTGTCCCTTATCAGCTGGAAGGATCAAGACAGGGTCATCGGAGTATTGTTTAAGAAAAGATCTAGTAGAATTACTAAGGGAAAGTAATGTGTGATTGAATTTCTTTAACGGTTTGTCTTTTTTGACGAAATTGGTTATGATATTGGTAGCACTCGCCCTACATACATTCTGAGCATTGCTATCGATAGCTCTTATTATTAATGATTCCTGCCCAAACATTTACTTTTTCAGGATATTGCGTTCTCGTTGTTGTACAAATGTAAATTTTCCTTCGACCAGTACCTACAGTTTTGGCGATTAAGTTCCCCGTGTTTAATAAATGTCGCCTCGTCAGTGAAGAGAATTCTTTTGAGAAAATCGTTGTCAGTATTTATTGTGTGAAATAAATTTTCGCAAAAGCGTATTCGTTCTTCATAATCATGTGGCCTTAATTCTTGATGCATTTGGAACTTAAATGACTTATACTTGTGCTTCTTCAAAATCTTTAAAACGGTCCCTCGGCTTATGCCCATTTCCGAAGCAATTTTTCTATATGTTGCGCACTTGTCGTATTCCACATAAGCCACAACATTTAATTCCAAATCTTCTGTTATTACTCTTGGTCTTGTAGATCGTTTTTAATTGTGGATAGTATTGATACAACGAGAAGTTTTCAATTTATTAATTGCATTTGCTATCGTTGAATGACCAGGAATAAGTCTATTTGGATACTGTACACTAAACAGAGTTGCAACTTGGCGTAAGGATGATCCTTCTAAATACCACGTATAAAATTGAATTTGTTCCTCTGTTGTGTACTTTGTGAGTAATTAAAAGACTCTACAAACAAATTTAACGTTTTAACAAATACTGACAGAAGTTACATAAATTATGTTTATGTAACTGATATAACTATGGTTTTCAGAAAAAGTTAGCTGTAATTAATCTAAAGTATGTACAGCATTGTATTAAGCTCACTGTATAATATTTCATATGAATGACCTAAAGCTGAAACCACTATTAAACCCATCAAAAGTTAGCAGGGGGAGAGGATACTTTACTACACTGTATACATACATACAGATAGATAGGGAAATTACACATCGACTCATTATGTTTCCATATAATCCTATATTAATATATGAACAAAGTTGCCACATCGCTTCTTCGAGAATCGAGCGCTGTTAAGTAATGATAGGAGATATATTTTACGACAGGCACAGCATTCTGCGTTAGGCAGTATGCAAGGGCGTTTGTAACTTGTGTCTATTCAGGGTATCGTTTTCATTACTGATCGGCAGTCATAAATGTAACTATAAATGCAATACCTACAATGTATAAAATAAAAGTTTTAATTATGTGAAACTTAAACATTTTTCTTAAGTAAATAAGTAATACTGCTGCTAATAGTAGATGTATAAATATGATCAGAATAGCGAATACCAGGACACTTCTATGGATGCATAATTCTCAATGGAGAGCATGATACTAGACCCGACACTGACTAGACCGCTGCTGATACCTAGAATATTACCAATCAGCACTTGCCGCGTCTCCCTTCCACGATACATACAGTTTCCATACTGGCAACTATGCTTGTTTCAATGCACGGTGTTTTCAACGTATGTCGTCCATCACTTATTTCCCTACCGGTATATCAATAAATTAAAATTTGTTCGACAATAGTAATAGCAAATATTAGCAGTAAACAATTGACAATGCTAAAGTATGCCAAATTTAACCAAAATTTACTAGATGTTGCTATGCATCATTTATACACACGATACAAGCAATAGTCCCTTTATGTGATATTAAGAACTATCTTGTTGTTCACATTAATATTGAAATAACTTTCTTAGTATAATAAAAAAAAAATGCAACTTACTGATTGCTTTGCATGATTGATATATCCTGATTGCAGTCTATCGTTAAACAAAACTTCATGTTCTCTTGTATACCCCATAGCACAGTAGTACAAATTATTAAATGTATTATTAGTATTAAAAATTTAGCTGGTATGAGGCTACTATTATACATACTATCTGAAATAAAAAAATTAAATTATAACTATATCATAACAAAAATTGCTTGAAGAAGAAGGGTTATAATTACCAAGTATGTATAGATCAAGGAGCATATCAGAGCATATCATATAAGAGTGACTCATTTCACGTTAAAAATTAGACGATTAGACTTGCGCTAGCACACTCTGATGAGCATATGGCGTACTAAATACGTAAACAACCGCGATGGCGGCATTTTTAAATTACTATAATATTTTTTTTGGTTCTAAATATGTTTCGATCTTATTTGATCTCATCAGTGCGATATATCTATAAATATAGAAATCACAGACACGTATTTACGTGTATATAAATAAAAATTAATTCAATAACACAATTTGTCTTAGAAATGCATAAGCCCCCTAACCTTTCTTGAGTTTCGATTCAGAAATATGTCATTAGAAGACCGATAAATGTCCTCATATAATTTCCTGATAATTAAGCTCGTAGATATATTTAACAATTGTTCTTGAACCAAAGTTTGAAAACTGACCTTCCTACTATACTCCATTCAATTTAATAGCGTTTTCCACTCGGACATTTAGAGCGCACTAAAAGTGCACTAACTCGGTGTTGGCATGTGTTGGCTGTTCTACTGGTCTTAGCACTCGCTGCAAGCAAAAATCATACGTGTTCCACTGGTAAATTTCGTGCTGCTTACGTAGAAGTGACATGTGAGTGTCACTACATTTGACCTTGAGTGCGAAAAACTGGACCTCTCAAAATTGACGGCGCCACTTGTAGTGCAATCTGAAGTTATTACAAGTTATCAGTTTATTGTACTTTCGATAAACATACAATGGCCAAGTGGGTATATAAATGCATACAGTCCATATTTTATCGGGTAATCGTTATGGCCGAAAATATTCTGCAAATTACTATTAAATTTTGAAACATACTACTTTATGATATTCTCAGATACAGATAATGATACGAATTGTTCCTAATCATCATCCATGAAATACGTTGTTGCGTATTTTATACAAAATATTTTGTCCACTAAAAGACCATTTTCAGAAATGAATAATAATTAAACAATCATTGTACGTAATAGTTTCTGGTGTAATTCTTCATCTACTTTTACTTCATACGTATTACTATTTACTTTTATAAAGATTTTCATTTTGAGCAGTTCATCTCGACAACGCATTAAAGCACTAATAACACCTGTTTTATCGACATATCTATATTATTATATACACGTATTGCACTAGCTCCGAGCGAGGGCAGAATCAGTGGTCGCATACAGGGAAAAAAATACGCTTAAGGTGGGCACAATACCATAGACGATTCGTAACAGATGATCACGTAAAAAAATGGCCGATTTAAAACATCTAGCAGTATATAGAGGACTCTACTAATATCAATCTCAACAAATATATTAAATTAGCTAAAATCAGTTTCGAAATATACATCTCCGCTTCCACGGTTGCGTACCTACCTATCAGGTAATAGAAAATGTTGAGAATGTAATCGTACGATGTGTATGGCCTTCGCGTATTGTAGATACCATAAACTTATTGCAGTTAATTATAAATATCTACAATATAATCGACGGTTTTAGCCGTTTCTTTGATACTGTAAACCATTTAATTTAATTAAATTAACAAAGCAAAGTATTATTTCTTTTATTTTACAATATTTGTATTTCAGATTTTCATTACATGGATCTATAACGTAAGTGTAGAATATAAACTATTCTCAAGCTGTAAGAAATGATCGGTTTTGTACTTCCAGCAAAAAAATGCAAATATCTCGTTTAGACTACGTTTTACAAGAAATGTGTATTATGCATATACTATGTATGTAAGTACATAAAGTACTACTAAATAGGTATATGGATAATTTTATATTTCACCTATGTTAAAATTTACCGAAAGTATCAAAGGAAGGAAAATACAACATTCTGTATTGTCTTTCTCTCAATGGACCTACTAAAGCAAATGTACGCGGATACGGGCAGACGGGTATGATATTCGCGATAAATACAAACTTTTTTATTAGGAACAAAATAAATAACTCTGCCAAATTAAATTTTATTTATTATTTTATATTTAAATAGTATACATTGGATATACATATGTCAGTCTGGCATATAATGACGAACACATATGTATGTAAAATAAACTTTCAACGTATTTTTCTTTGATATCTTGAGTGATGGCACAGCCCTGCTTTGAAGAGAGAGGCTTACTTAACTTCCGTATGTGGACCATTGAATTGGCAATTTATATGCACTTTAACGGAATGTAGACGTTTTACTGAGTTCAATACGAACCCCCTTGTTTGCGGAAATCAGTCTAAGATACCTAAAAATCGATCTAAAAAGTGCTATTTCTAGGTTTTGTTTCGCTAGTGTTTTGACATTTCTGTGAGGATTTTCAGTTGATCCGGTCAGAATTACGAAATATCGAGCGGCAATTTTAAAAAACGTCGTTGAGGAATATAAAAATAATAATCATTTTTGATTTTGCAGTATCTTTTAATACAATTAATAAGTATATTTCAGTGACTAAAAAACATTTCTTCTTTTGTGTTTTATTAAATTTAAACAGCGAAATTTGATGTTAAGGCATAAAATTTATTTTTAAAATAATTATTTACGTGTCATATACACAATTAAATGTGTAAGTTAATAGTAAGAAAAAAATTATGAATATTTACATACTATTTTGGCTAAATTTGAAGATATTTTTAATATTAGATTTAACATTTTGTCAAATGTCTCTTAATTGTTATTAATTGCAATGCATCGATTTCATTTATAAAAAAATGTTCTTTGCTTATGCCCGGTAACCATGGTGACTGTGACTGTTATGCACCTAGATTATTTGAAGTTACAATGTTGGTAGCAGTCTGGACGCGGACGATGTGAATCAAATGTGAATATCGCATGCGGTTGTTGGAACTTGTCATCATCTTCGAACGTTTCTCTTATTAAAAATGTGGACGAAAGATTTGAGGAAGTTAAAAGCTTCAATTTTAACAAGTTATCAACGTATTGGGAACAACGCGGACATGGGGAACTTTCGTAGTTCATGCACTGGATAAGCCACTAAATATTTGAAAAAATGGGCGTGATTTAGTTCGCGCCGCGCATGTCGATTAGCGATTTTTTCCTAATTGCAACCGGTCCATTAAAACTAAACTAATTCTTTAGATACGTTCCTATTTTATATAATGTATTTGCACTAAATTTAATAGAATACACGAGGAGATATGTTTTTTAGTTGCTGAAATCTTTCAGTATTAAAAGATACTACAAAATATAAATGACTATTTTTTCATTCCCAAACGACGCGACGTTTTAAATTACCGCTCGATCTTTCATAATTCTGACTGGATGAGCTGAAAATCCTCGCAGAAATGTCAAAACACCAGTGAAACATAACTTATAGCGTTTTCTACTGGTTGCACTTTCATGAACTCAGTGCGAATGTTGTGTTCCACTGGCAATATTCAGGCACTGTTTTTTTAAATTTTGCATTCCACTGGCAACTGGCACCGAAAAAGTTTGCACTGAGTTCAAGATTTATTGCACTCATCTTCATAGTCGGTTTCGTCTAGTTCAAATATGGCGTCCAATAATAATGTCTTCTCAACAATCATAAACAAGCAATGAAAATGCTATTAAAAAAAAAGCGATTGAAAAATGAATTATTTAGATGTAATAAATGGTTATTCTAATGAAATAAGTATTATATGTAATATGTAGGTATCAAGATATTGCATTAATTATTAGATATTAAAGAAAACTTTAAAAACATTCCTTTTTCTAGGAATCAAATATAATATGTGCTTATGTTATCATTCTTTGGGTTTTCGATTTCGTATGAACATGAATAAATAAAAATTGTCAAAAGTACAAGTAACATACTAGAACTGACTTAATTGGGTGTATTCTACTGGCAACTGCCTTTTTCAGCACTGGGCAGAAACTATAGGCACTAGAAAAGTTTCTAAGGTGAACTCAGTGCACATTCAGTGCTACCAGTAGAAAATGCTATTAGAAATAGCACTTTTTACATCGCTTTTTCCTAGACTGATCTCCGCAAAAAAGGGGGGTCATTTTGAACTCAGTAAAACGTGTACTTTCCGTTAAACTGCATATAAATTGTCAATTCAGTGGTCGACATACGGAAGTTTAGCCAAGGTAAAAAATAAATACACACGTTTTCACATATTTATTCTAAAACTGTAAAAAATCAAGGTGGATTCATGTCAAAAACCATTTTTGTAAACAAGAAATCTGGAAAGAAAGGTGACGCGTGCGCATTGAAGCCTTGGTATACTCGAAGATATAGATATGCAGCTGCATACAGTACTATCACGGTTTGATTTCGGATATTGTGAAGATCAAGTACCCATATAATAATACAATTCTTCGGTGTAGCGGGTGTAAGGTATTTTGAACGCTACCTCACTGCTTAACATCTGCAGCATATTTCCTGGTTTCAATAAACATAATAGTGTATATCAAACTTGTCTTATTTCCCTACAAAAAAATATATTTTTCAACGAAATACACAAACACTTTAATTTCTTTGTAACGTTTGTTTTTTAAAAATGAACAAATTTTCTATTTCATCCATAATACATTTAAAAGTTTGTTGTATTTGATATTTATTTCTTACTATATGTATAATTTATGCAGAACGAAATAAATTATTTTTAGTACAGGTAAACTTTCAAATACATACATACACAACCTTGCATAAAATTATGTAAACAATTTTGGATTTAATCTTTTTGTGTTTTCTCATAAGATTTTGTTTGCACTAAATAGAAAACGTACAATTTGATAACTTGAGTTATGATTTTTTCAACTTGCCCTTATAAACATTGTTTTTGGCAGCGATTACTAAAATATTTTCTTTGTCTTATTTCCTAAATTTATGAAATTAGGCAACCTAATACGCACAATCAATTATCGACATCTTACAGACAAGTGCCAAAGTTAATTTGACAGATATTAATCATATAACTTGTTGTAGCTACTGACATAGCTTTTGCAAAAACGAATGCTTTATTTACAATTTTCGCAATTTGGCATTCATCTACGATTTTTCCTTATATTCTAAATGCAAAATTATTTCAATTCATTGCTATTTACTCGTTGTTTGAAATAAATTTTGACGTTATTTTTACAAACAAAATAGCTTAGTCCCTCCGGAGGCATCATATCGTCATGTTTAATACAAAATATACAATTAATTCTTTCTAAATCGGCCAAAAGCTATAAAAGTTTAATTCAGTTACCGACTGAGGAATCTACTATATTTTAACCGCACCTTAAGAGCGCGCCGACGAGGTAAGATATATATAACTACCACGAGATGGCGCGAGCGGTAACGATTCGAAATAATTTGTATAAATTGGTTTCTAGTGCAAACGAATGGTTTGAATCTGCATTCAAAGGTGGCGCTTAGTTTCATAGAAATTGTTTCCAGAATATGGCGGTAATGTCACTAAAATTTAAATAAAGGTACATATTAACAGCTCAAGCGGCGGGTGATTTTTCAAGCACGACAGCGAAGGCGAAGCGCTTGAAATGTAGCAAGTGTTTTAATGACCAGTTATCCACGAATACTTTATACTATTTTTTTTATTGGTGTATTTTAACATCATGTTTTATTGGTTTCAATACTACAAATAGAAATGCGTCGAAAACCGAGGTATGTTTGTAATTCATAATCAACGAAAGAGTGAATCGACGGAACCGAAGCGTCGAAAACCGAAGTATGCCTGTACTTTTTCTCCAAATTCAAAAATTAATTGAATATCTATTATTATTAACTATTTATCATTACTTCTTTAAATTTATTATACACCGTCGTTTTCTACACAACTACGATTGGTGAATAAAGGCGGGTTCTGACAGGCGCGTCGTCGCTGTGAGCTGTAGCGTGGTGTGAAAAAAAATGTAAATGACATTTTATGATGAGTTACTATAGAAACACCTCGTAACCCTCGTAACATCTATTCAACGGTCTAAATGTCCAAACCGCCTTGCAAACCTGCTTATTTTCAATTGTAAATTTATAGAAAAAATAGCATATTTTATTTGGAGGAAAAGTTACTTCTCATGGCTTGGTCTCTATAACACGAGCACGCCATGAAAAGTATTACTTTCCCTCCGTCTAAAATACATAAGATACTATTCCGGCTGAAGCAAGCACCTTCAGATGAGGCCTTTTCCTTTGCTTTTCAGTGTAGTGCAATTTACACTACAATTTTTACAGTGCTGCCACGAAGCCAAAAATACAAAGGAACGAATTGAGTGTAGATGAATTTATAACATAACCTCAACCATCAACTCGTAATCTGACTTGACAAAAACCGAATAGCACTTTCTGAAGTCAGGCATTATGTGGTTACTAACTAATCCTTTATAAAAGTGACCTTCAGATCTATATAATGTGAACATTGTTGCTAATACAGACCCGCAATATTATTCTCTTTCTACTTACTACGACTTGCAGCTTGCAGTGTTAAACAAATTTAGTTAAGATAAACTCCTTTGGCAGTCTCTTTGCATATATTTATAAAAAGAACTGTCAATTCCCATTATTATAAATTATATCTACGCTGAAAGCATGAAAATGCCTCAATTTGGAGTAAACGTCAAAGATATTTTTCACTAATTTATTTACAAATCGTACTTTATTCCTAATAATACTAATAACCTTATTCGATGGCATTTTTGAAAGAAAATTGCATTTGAATTATCAAAAATTGCAATAATAATGGCGTCTGTAATTTAACTCAAAGATATGTAAAAACAATTTTTTATTATTTATTTTTTCTTTATATTTAATACATAACCTCTTTTTGCCTCTCCTTTGCATGCGTTTCATAAATACTTAACGTTATTTTATCAATTATACTGCATAAATACCAATGTATACATTCGTAGTACGTGTACAGTCTCTTCCAAAATTAATGTCACCCCCGCAATTAAAAAAACCAATAAAAATCTTCTTCCCTATAACTCGACACAATTTTTGATTGATGAATATCAATATTGTAATTGCGCTTTAAAGTAAATGTCGGTCAAACCTAGTGCATTCGTTTTGCAACAGAAGTTATAATGTATCTTCCATCACATCAAGAGACATTAATTTTGGAACAGACTGTACATACTACTAACCTAATTGCTACTAATTACCACGTATGTATTGTGTTATATTGTGTATTGTTCTGGGTTTTGTATTCGTTTCGTATTAATATGTGGACTCATGACAACACGGAAGTTTTAATCCAACTGTACGAACAACACGAGTGTTTGTACTTGGTTCGCCATAATAATTATAAAAATAAGACTAAACGTAGGAGGGCATTATTTATTAAATTCATAATTCCTTTTTTGTTACGTCTTGCTATCCATGGACGAACCCATAACTTTCGGTTACGGATTTCAAAAGGTATGCTGCTATAGCGGTAGTCACATTTATAACTAAACAAATAACAACCAGAAGACTGATGACAATTCGTATAATAACATGGAATTTAGCCACAATTAGCGAATAATTCCTGTAACATTTGGTTTTTGTAGTTAGTACCTTACATCAATTTTTGCATACATTTCTGCATCAATTTTACATGTAAATATTTGATCGTCTATTGCCTCCATAAAAGAGAAAGCTTGTTAATTTTCGCGCCTCAAAAAAAAAGAAATGCTCGCTATACTAGACAAGGATGCAACTACAAAAATACGACGCCCTACAGTAAAAAGATAAAGTTGGGTCAATTTTCAGCGGTGCCGCTCTCTCTGACCGCCAACGCTTTAAATTTTTGAATTGGCCAATGACAGCACACCGCGCCACAGCCTTTTTTGCTGCAATTAGTACTGCTCGAAGCGCCATCTTTGAGGCAACACCTGAAACATATTTCGGTCGGAATCCAATAGAAATCTTTACGCGGGTTATAAGATCATTTTATTTAGCATAGTTTTCTCATTTTCTCAATAAATATTGCTCAGATTCTTATGAAATTTTAAAGAATTGCTGTCATTATCCTTCTCATGGCGTTAACAAATTAGAATTTGAATCGGTTGCAATTTTTTTTCGTTTTTCTGTCACATTACATCGTTACTTTATACGATTAAATCAATACATATCGTCTTCATAATTTCTTATTGCCGTCACGGATGATTTTTCTATCCATAATTGATTGTTTCAACGCGAAATATTGAGCTATATTTGATATAATGAGATTTGCGCACAGGTCTGCATTTTACATCATGGCGCCATCTGTTGTCGCTGATACTTGGCGGCGCCCTCTTAAGAGTCCGCTATACCAGCTGATCAACTTTTCTAAGACAGAGACAATAAAGTTCTATAAGGATAAAAGATAATCGGAAGTATTTTGCACGACATACGTTTTAGCAACGTTCTCTTTTACTTAATATCGTGCGGTAGTAACGTACGTCTAGATTAAAATGTTATGTTAGTATTTAAAGTTGTCTATCTGCAAGTTTATTTGTAGGTAAAGTGGATCTGGCAACTATGTACTAATTTTATATAGTATCGTAATAAGTGCATGTTATTTCATAATTATTTTTGTATGTGTAATGAATTTAGTCGAAGTCTGAAATCGTAAAATACTCATTATAAAATTAAATAAAAGTACATCTGTCAAACTTCATAAAGAAATCTTTACAACAACATAACTTATTATGTTTTAATATCTGTAATTATTTGTAATATCAAATACACACCCTCTGTCTTGCCTTTGTTATGCTCGATATACTGCTTATAAAAAAACTTCCAACGGTTGATAATAACTACACAAGGTCGGCAAAGTTTTGAATTTTTAGTACCAAAAATGTAACGTTTTACTATTATTCTGCTGTAAGCAGTAAATTATTATAATTTTGAACGTTTACTCCAAATTATCTGTCTAATAAATTAAATAACTGAAGAAATATGTTAATTTCATTACATTACAAAAAAAAAATCGAATTTTCATTTGCGATTTAAAGATATTGCTTTGAATAAATGAAATACTCCACTATGATCCACCAATGTTAACACACATTATTTATATCTATTTCAGTAGAGTAGCAAAAAATATTCTAGAAAAAACTGAAATGTTGAGAAAAAAATGTATACAATAACTATATTTGTATACATATTCACGTTAATCCTGTTACGGGAATAGACATAAAATAAGAAAGCAAGACAATTTGGAAATTACTAATAATTAAATGGAAAAGCAACTACAAGTACGCTTTCGAATCAACAAAGTTGCATTGTAATAATACTATAATTTTCTTTTACCTGCCCATTCACGGTAACTGTTATCTCCTCACCTCTATATGCTATATTCAAGACATTTAGTTTATATAAAATAAACAATTAATAATTTGTTAAAAATACTACAAAATATAAACGATTATCTTTTTTATATTCCTGACGTTTCAAAATTGCCACTTAAATATTTCATAATTTTTATTGGATATACTATTATTGCCAACTGAAAATCCTTAGGGAAATGTCAAAGCACTCGTAAACATAACCTAGAAATAGCACTTTTTAGATCATTTTTAGGTATCGACTGATCTCCGCAAAAAAAGGGGCACCGTGTTGAACTCAGTAAAACATCTACTTTCCATTAAATTACATATGAATAAGTACTCAATTCGGTGGTCTACATACGGAAGTCTGAAGAATACAAGCTTGTGTAATGCTTATACTTTTATCATTTTAACCTAAGTTCTAGTGGAATAGTAAATAAAATTATTGTCGCTAACAGTACGTATTTAAAATAATTTTAATTAAAAACGGCAACGGCAATAAGTTCAACAACTTGTATTCCCTGATTTGAATCCAACAAAGATACTTCCATTACTACACAAGACACTATAGGTATACATCTGCATCAATCCGCATACAAACGTGGTGTAAATATGGATCGTATGCGATTTCCAATTTTTATATATTATTTGATTATTATTGACAATTCATCGTTGCGGTGTCTAGGCCACTCAGTAAACACTGACTTGCGGTGTTGCCATGTAAATCAGTACTTCATTTTCATATATTTTTCCGGCAGAGTCCGCCACATTATGGGTGCTGTAATTTTAATTTTTACTTCACGTTTTTCTCTTTTGTTTGTTTTTAAACTTATCTCAAATTTGGCCAAGACATACAGAATTAATTAATAAATTTTTCTACAAAGCGTTTTTTTAGTTTTTCTGCAAATACCTCTTTCACTTTTTAATTATTGCATTATATCAAAAAATCGTTCTGTACCTCTATTTTATAAATGTTAATTAATGTATAAAAAAAATAAAATTAATTAAATTTCGTATTTCTTTCAAGTAATTTGTGAAATAAAATTGGTCAAAACTAGGCAACCTGCCACACGCCATAGCGGACTCTTAAGTGCTGACGGTATGCGATTTGCTGTATCGCTGCACACTCCCTGAACGCTACATCATTTTTGTGAGGTAGTGATTTGCAAACCGATTTTGTTTTCGAAAGTTAACCTAAAAATATGTATTAAAAAGTTTTATGTAAAATGGACAGAATACGCTGCAGCGATGTAGCGGAAAAAATATACGCTGTAATAATGGCGGACTGCTTTAAGAAAGCGCTGTAAGAATGACGTCATTACTTTGTCATTCAGGGAATTTTTCCATAAAGCGCTACAGCGCTAAGCTTCCCTGTATGCGACCAGTGATTGCGTCATATGAAGCTACATAAAGTTAGCCCCTCAGTATAAGCAATTATAATAAATCTTACTTTTATTCGTTTGTAGGTCGTTTGTAGGTGTTTGATAGCGAATTTCCAACGTTTGATAGTCAATAGTTCATTAGCAAACAATAAAACAAATTCTTCGGAAAAACCTCTGTGATGTTAGCCCCTTATGTCGTCATGTTGACATCAAATTCAATTTTATTTTAGCAGAATCGTTTGTAGGTCGTTTGTAGGTGCCTGATAGCAAATTTCCAAATCTTGATAGTTTATTAATAAATAATAAAACAAATCTAGTAGGATATTAGGCAGGCAACCAAAATTACATCAGAAAAGCGTTATTCTGTGATAAGAGTGCAGTAGTTGGCGCCACAATCGGCGTTAGTTTTTACACTAGAGAATTTAAATATACCGCTCAATTCAAAATCGACATTAACGTAGGTTAACCTTCAAATGCGGCAAATATATTACAACGTATGTATATTTTAGTTAATAATGTCTATATAACATTATGAATCAATACATTTCTATTTTTTTAAGTTTTGTTAAACCTTTTTACAGCTTCTTATGGGCAATTAATGATAAGATTGATTTTTAAAACGTAAAATTTATATGTTTGTAAAATATATTACATATTCAGACTATGTATAGAAATTGTATATAAGATGTATGATGTTACATTTATTAATATTTAAGTATAGAAACACAATAATTGTATAGACAAACTATTTTTCAAGTTTATTGTACATAAGAAATATTTTTAAATATTTATATGATATAATACGCAAAAAAGCAAATCATACATCGTATTTTCTTCTGCGATAGAATGTTTGATGCAATTAGTCCAGAGTTCAGCAGTGACATGATTAATTCCATCCAATAATAAAGTTTTTACTTCCGCTAACTTAAAAGTTCTATTATTAGTAACATGATGCTTCACTTCAGCTCATTAATTCGATGGGATTCAAATTACAATGATACGGGGGCAATCGTAATATTGTGCAAACACTTTCTGCTACTATTTTGTCAATAATGTATGTAATAGGATTGTCAGTAATATATTTTGGTAAACCTGCAGAATCCAGCTCCCATTTAAATTTCCCGCTACGAATATAGTAAACAACCTGCAACGTTGCCAAATTTTAGTTTTTTTTTGTGGCTTGGCTTGTGTTGTATTGTCATTATATTGTGATATTTAATTAATTTCATTTAATTAATTTCAGTTAAGTTATTTCTTTCTTAATTTGTTGAAATGGCAGGTAGAGGAGGAATTGCGAGACATTGAATTGTTGAAGAGGAGGAAATATTAGGAATAAATCACATCCGTGAAGAAAAGGTCACGTTTATAAATATTATTTTCCCTGACAAAATTAATATTATCATGTGGTTAGTTAAACATAGCTTAATAAAACATTTAAATAACTGTGTAGAATGCAAAGTGCCTATATCATTCGTAAAAAAAGTGACCTTAGTGATTGTTATCGGTGGCCATGTAAAATATGTCGTAAAGCTTTAAGTATTCGATCCTGGCGAGCACACAATGGTATCGAGGATATGGATGGTGGTGCGTATGAACATTGTGTTGTTGTGCGTTAACAGAATTTGTTGATCCCGATGATCGCACTGTTCATACACAGAACGTGGAGAACATGTGGATGCGTGCCAAGAGGAAGCTTCGTCGGCAGTTTAGAACTTCTGAAGACCTCTTCGAGTCCTACTTACATGAATTTATATGGCGTAATCAATTTAATCATAGTTCAATTTTGTCAGAATTTATTATAGCTCTTCGTGAACAGTATCCATTGTAATTTATAATTTTAACTGCTGCTGTGTTTGTTTTATATAGTTGATATTCTATTTTATTAATTGATATATGGTTCGTCTTGGTACAAAATCACTTTGCAGTTATATTAACAAATATTCACACAGTCCGGAACCCACAATCCCATATATCCATGTTTTCCTAGTTATTTTTGTTGATAGGCATGGTATTTACAAAATAAATTAGTTTAATTGTATATATCGTTTGATTAACCTATAAATATAAAAATAAATATAAAATAACCTATAAATTGGTCTATACCAGCATTCTTTCTGACAGTATGCGTTTGGCAACGTTACTCGTATATTCATTGGTTATGCGCATGCGTAAATGCGTTCATTATGCCAGTTTAAATGGGAGCTGGATTCTGCAGGTTTACCTATATTTTTTTAGTAAGTTCCAGTAATTTAACTTTTAGTAAAGAATGATCAACAATTCCTTTTAAATTAAGCCATTCAACTAATGCTTCCTTTTTTCCAAAGTGTCTCCGTAAAACAATATCTTGTCGCTCCATTAGCACACTTTCTCGGTTGCGTTTCACGCACATGAATCCTAATTTTTTGAGAATTTTCCATAATGTTATTCGCTTAAAGTCTGGCAAATTCTCATCTGCATTAACAACCTACAAACATTAGTTAGATCATGCTAACGTTAATTCAAATATATTTACGCTCAATATTTTTGTACACGTAGGTAACTCATTTTTCAAGAAAAAGGAATGCACTTGTCTTCGGATTGCTGACCGTTGGCCTTCATCCAAATTATCATAGGTTGTATGACGTATACATTTCTTTGAAGGTGAATGAGACACACGTGCGGTATCTATATCCTTCACAATATTCTATACTGTTCTCCGTCCAAGTCCAAGTTGTTTCGCAGTCAATGTACCTAATAGAAACTGACTTTGAATTGTTCTGCTTCTGTTGCAAATATAAATTATATGCCATTTGCCTCTGCCTACTACCCTCTTGTTTATATATTTATAGTTATTTAACCGTTTGGTAGTTCGCGTGGGTGATTGATTGGGGGCGCATTGGGTAATGTCACGGGCATTTCGTTCAAATTTGAAATTTCGGGCTCCTTTTCGGGCAAGATGTGCGCGCTATCTTTGATTCATATGGAGTACTAAATATTGTATTGTTGCCAAATCTTGTAAGCTTTGTATCTAAAGGAATGATAATCAAACATCAAAAAAGTTTTAATATGAAGAATGAGAAAGTTTTTAGCGTTATTGTGACAAAAACGTTTTTTTATTGCTCTTATTAACAAGAAATCTGAATAAATATGGTTAGCTAGAAAAGTGTGCGATATCTACAAATTAGTAGTGTTTACAAATTATTTTGTGAGGTTATATGGTTATAAAGAAAACAGTAAGAAGTTTTGGGCAAGTTTTGTTATCCTTACTTGTTGTCATCTTGTTGTTTTATTTTATTAATTGTTGCTGGAGTAATAATAATTCATTGTAATAATTAGGTAAAAATTTATTTTTAAGACTTTCAAGTGTACACAAATACAAATGTAAAATTCCAGGTTGCGAAAGTCGATATTATTTCAATATTTTACCTGATTCGGGTTATCAAAATAGACATTTTTTTACCCTCCCTTCTAATGATAAAGAACAGGTATGGTTAAACTCTATTCAAAGTTGTAAGTTATGTGGATTTAGGCTCCAATCATAGACTTGTTGTGTTAGGTACTTGTAAATCAGAATACTAAAATTGTAGTATGAAAACCTTGAAAAAATTGAGCACTATCAATTTGAAAGTTACGTAAGTTTAAGTAGCACATCGTACTTGAAACACCTACAGTACTGTCATAAAATCACTACCAGTGAAAGTGAGTTGGATTCATATTCTTCGAGGTTTTATTTTCTTGTGCAATAAACTAGACACTTGCAAACAAGATCATTAATCAAGATCGCTTAGAGAATCTGCTTGGTGTATTATGTCAGTGTTATGGTCTTAATACAAATCCAAGTTTTCATCAATTTATTCCCAATTTTAAAACTTGTATTTTAAATAATTTTGTGTCTTCTCATTCTATCGGATTCAATTGTGAGCAAGATAGTGGACATATCTCATCTACAATCATTTATGACTTCTATTGAACCTGAAAGTGGTAGAAATAGTACGTTGAATAAGAATGAATTAGAAGATTCTTCTCTAAATGTTCCAATTAATGATAAAATGATTTAAATTATCAAGTTGTCACCTTATCTACATACATATGTGGATTTTTTCTAAGAAAGCTTAATTTACCTGAAGGTGATAGGTTTGTAAATCTTCTTTATTTTCTGCTAATGTAGAACTCCATCATACTTTTAGTTTTATTTATCCCACTCTTAGTTTGGTATTACATATTAATAACATTTACGATAGAATGGTTGTGTTGTTGAAATCGTTTGATCATGTAAATTCTATTCAGAAAAAAATGTTGCGGAAGGTTAGTTTTTCATGGTACACTTGTGTTAACAGCGATCAACCTTTAGTTCAAGAACAATTGTTAAATATATCTATGAGTTTAATTATCAGGAAATTTCATGATGATATTTGTCGGTCTTCTAATGTCTAAGACACAAATTAAGTTATTCAATTAATTTTTATTTATATGCACGTAAATACGTGTCTGTGATTTCTATATTTATAGATATATCGCACTGATGAGATCAAATAAGATCGAAACACGCATTTAGAGCATATTTAGTACCAAAAGAAAATATTATAGTAATTTAATAATGCCGCCATCGTGGTTGTTTACGAATTTAGTACGCCGTATGCCCGTCAGAGTGTGCTAGCGTAAGGGTCCAATTTTTAACGTGGAATGCGTCAGTCTTATGATATGCTCCTTGGGTAATGTGCAAGTAATGTGTCGCCATTCCTATGTAATAATTGCGTAGGCGTAAAATACGATTTATAGTAAAAGCTGAGAGCCAATAGGCGTGCTTTATGGTGATAGAAATTGGGGTAGATCATGATCTCATATCCAAACAACGGCAATCTGATGTTGTTTTTCATTTGTTTTAGATGGTGTTAAATTTAGTGTTGATTTTCAATATTTTTGATAGACTTTTTAAGAACTTTTTTTGTATTGGGTAGATTCGGGTCAAGTTCAGTCCCGTTTTCCTTAAAAATCATAGAAAAAAAATGAAAAAAATTGTGTAACTTAGATTTTCTAGTAAAAGTATTCTCAAATTTTGAACAAAATTGTTAGAGCCGTTTAGCTGTAATTGCATTTTCTTATCCAAAATTCCATTTATTTAGCTAACGGTTCAAACGATATTATTCAAAAATGTATGAGATATTAAGATTATAATGTAGATAATACTCAATTTTTTTCATTATTTTTTTATGAACAGAAACTTTAGAATTAAATCTGGAAAGTTGTTCCATTACTTCTTATGGAGTAAAAGCAGTGACGACAACCTCTATGTTTGCTAGTAGTTACGCTTTTTCTTACATAGATGGCACTATGACGACATCGTACGTCGAAGCGTTGAGTGAAAGAATCTATAAAGAGACGCAACGTGTTGTTAAATAGCGTAGCCAATACAGGATCCGACAACTAGGAGCGCTAGTCGCGTCTAGGATCCGAGATTTTTCAGTCGCAAGCAAACAACTGGCATTCGTACGTTGCCTATTCGTTTCTTATTACCATAGAGCCGCCGTTGTTTCTTAAGGGTCTATTTTCACTCCTAGCGAGCACATCCTATACTAACATTGGCTGTCATTACAAATAAATTGGATAACAGAGGGAGCTAATAGTACCCGTTGTCGATCATACTGCGAGATGAAAGACAGCAATATACAAAATGAGATAGCAAGATCGTGACATAGAGACATGTCGTGAAAGGGGTATAAGCACGTAGAAGGGAATATAAAGTAAATTCGAATTGCAGTAATTGCGGCGATGATATGCCCCTCTTTGAGAAAGGTGCCAAACCATTTGGAACGTCTACAGTTATCTGTTTTACTACCGGATACGTTTCTTGCAATACTCTTTTTTATTTAGCATTATATTTCTTTTTATAATGTACACCATGCTTATTCCCGTTCATATTTAGTGGACGAATAAGTTTATAACTCTTGAAATACTTTACTTAAAAAAATAAAAAAAAAATCTTTTTTATTAAACACGTAATTTCTGTCACTTACTACTCGTCCACCAATTTATAATTAAATGTTAATATTCCAGTAATAATTTCTTGTTTATAATCATTCTTCACAAAAATTATTGCAAGTAAAAATAACGCAATTTCAAATTTCCCACCAACAACTGATAATAGCCCCTTAAGCTGTGTCGTGTGATTATCCCTTATGTTGTAGTTGATACTTAATATTCTTTGAGGTTATTTAAAAGTTGTTGAAATGAGTACCACAGCTAATCATATTTGTGTTTATAATAACTGTTTCAAGAATAATAAAAATGACAAAGATATTAGTTTCTTTAAATTTCCCACGAAAAATTGCAAGAGAGCTGAGAATTGGCAAAAAAATTGTGGCAACAGTAAAATTGCACTCATGGAGGTATCAGATTTAAAAAATAAATTAATTTGCGAAAATCACTTCCTACCGAATGATATTCTGATAAACAACAAACGTAAATTGTTAACGCAAAATGCACTTTCTAGTGCCTTTATTGAAAAAGGTAAGTAGGTACGTGTTTATGAAAATAATAAAGCAGACTTGAGTGTCTTAGATGATGCACAAAAGTGTCTGTTTCGTTTATCTTTTGAAGTTACCGCTTGAAGTTGACCCCCGTTTTTGGAAATTCGAAAATTTTATGGTTGTTCCAGGTTATTCAAGGTTTGTTCCAAAGTTTAAAAAAAACTTCAAAATTAACAGAGATAATTGGAAAAACAGGTATTATATGCCAAGCATAATCTATTATAAAAATAACAAGACTAAAATATAGTAGCTCATGAAGGATACATTATTGCATAATTGTTTTTTCCTATTATCTCCGCCAATGATGATTTTTTTTTAAAACACTTTGGAACAATGTTTAGAACTAAAACAATCTCAAGCAAACTTCAGAGTTTCAATTTTGGAACAATTTAGAACAAGTCTAGGACAACCGTCAGATTTTCGAAAAAACCGGTGCTAATTTCACACACCCTACAAAACCATAATTTACACTTAATAGTATTTAATGTTGCTGGCGAAAAACAAGCGCGCTGTCAACCATTAGCGAGCTTGGAACAGACGATCAACGTTAGTTGTAGCAGCAAGACATATTCAAGGAAACGGCTTTCTTTTGGTTATCGCAAACTTATAGATTAAAGAAAAAGTATTGCTGGGCTACTGTAGGCAAAAGTAAATATTTAAAAGTATTTATTGATATGCAACTATTTCATAAGAGAGGCACCAACTGGACCAAAGCCCAAAAAGAATTAAATCTTTCTTTACATTACAAATCACCTTCAGCATATAAATTTATGTTGTACAATCTTAAATTTACTTTACCTGCTATTAGAACAATACAAACTTGGTTAAAAGTTATCAATTTAAGAACTGAATGTGTTACCAATTTAATAACAAAGCTGTCTTTGAAAGCGAAAAGTATGGAAGAAAGAGAGAAAATGTGTGTTATTCTATTTGATGAGATTGTATTGAAAAAACGGTTAGAATTTAACAAATCCGAAGATATTGTTGAAGGATATCAAGATCTAGCATCTCTGGGTAGGAATAGCAAGTTAGCAAACACTGCTTTAGTATTTTATATTCGTGGACTGTTATATAATTGGAAAATCCCTTTCTGTTATTTTGTTTCTGCTGGAAGTGTAAATAGTAATTCGCTGCAACAAATTATTACACTTGTTGTTAAAAGACTGAAGTATTTGGACATTTAATCCAATAACTTTAGTATGTGATCGAGGATCGAATAATCGTCGTGCCTTCAGTTTGTTAGGTGCAAGTAAAGAAGAACCAAGGGTAGACATTGAAGGACACAAAATATTCACTTTATTCGATGTACCTCATATATTAAAAAGTCTCAGAAATAATTTTATGAATACGAAACTTCAATTTATTGTTAATAATAGATCTGTCGCTTGGAGCGACATAACTAAGACTTACGAAATCGATAAAAAAAGTCCTACAACTAGTGCTATGTTAAAAATAACTTCAAATATTTTCACATACTGTTGCTGCAGCTTTTAAAACAGCTACATCAACTCAACAACTTCTTAGTTCCTCAACTTTAGATACTGCAGAGTTCCTTGAAAAGATGAACAATATTTTCGATGATTTGAACAGTAGGATTTTACACGATCCTAATCCTGGAAGGCGGCAATTATCTATTTATAATAACAAAACCGAGATCGTATTACAAGAAGGATTACAGTATTGTAAGAATATTGAAGTTTTTGAAGGCAGTAAAAGACGGAATAATATATATTGCTTGGACGGATTTGAATGGACTATCAAATCTATTTTGTTGTTGTGGGGTCATCTTAAAGAAGAGGGTGTAAAATATTTGTTATGTGGCTTTCTAAATCAAGATCCTTTGGAAAACTTCTTCTCTGTTATTAAAAACAGAGGAGGGTATAATCCTACTCCCACAGTTCGTTAGTGTCGTATAGCAATACAGCAAAATATGAACATTAGACTTCAAATGGCTGTAGATACCGGGAATTGTGAAATTGATAACACAACTGAAATTTTGGATACGGAGACTCCAGAAATCAAAACTGGCACTACAGCTGTTAACATCGTTGCTAACAATGGAGAAATTGAAGAAAATACAGTTAGTGAAGATGCAGAGCTCAATGTAAGTTTACAAAGTGGTACAACGTTCAATGAAAATAGTTTAGAAATATGTTCTCATGTATATGTAGCTGGTTATCTAGCACACAGTGTTGAGAAAAAATTTTACTGCGCAGTATGTGCTACAAAATTTACTAAAGGTTCGGCTGATGTAATAAACAAAAATGAATTATTTTTATTGCACAAGGATTATTCCCGTGGGCACAGCATACATTTTTTAAAGCGGTCTACAGACCAATTTACTAAAATAATTTCAAATCTTTTACAGATATTTGATCAATTTTTTGAGAAACATAAATGCAATTTGCATGTTTGCAAAAATATAGAAAGCGATTTTTAAAAAAAGCTGGAAAAGTGTTCAGATTGGTTTTCACCAGATACTCGTTCACTCTGTGCATGTCACGAACAACACGTTCTTAATCTCTTCATTAAAATGAATATATTTAGACGCTTGAAATGGGAAAGCGAGAATTGTATAAAATCATGTCAGGATAACTCCAGTCAAAGTGTTAAACCACATAGAAAAGTCAGAATATTGAATATAAAAAGTAAGTAATTTCTTCTTCTCTGTTAAAGAAAGTGTATAATTCATTTGATTCTCTATCAATTTCCGAACACTTTGTTAAATTACGGTTTTGGTTTATTAAATTTATCTATCTGTTCGCAGTACTTAGTAATTTTAAAATATTTAATTAACACAATCGAAACTTTTCTAATAGAAAAACGAGCTAAATATGGTAATATAACAAATTAATTTCGCTTTTTAATGACTAAAATCTACTACTTTAAAAAATACGCTAAATAGAATATACTCGTAATTAGTCGCTGACAAGTAGGTACATATACATATTTCAATGTCTCTTATTTCGACAAGACGATACGAGTTCTTTCTTTGTTCACTCGGGCCCGCCACCTTACAGTGTTCAGCTTGTGGATGGTGGGGTGCGGAGGTGTATACTAGTCCCTGGAACGCATTTATGCATATAGCTTGCGTCTCTTTATAGATTCTTTCACTCAACGGTCGAAGACAATGCGATACAGATATTGCAACAAATAATGGACCGGTTGCAGTTAGAACAAAATCGCTAATGGACATGCGCGGCGGCAACTAAATCACGCCAATTTTTTTAAATATTTAGTTACTTATCCTGAAGTACGAAAATTCCCCATATCACATCTGATTCACATCGTCCGCGTCCAGACTGCTACCAACATCGTAACTTCAAATAATCTAGGTGCATAACAGTCACCATGGTTACCGCGCATAAGCAAAGAACATTTTATAAATGAAATCGGTGCATCGCCGGATCTGATATCTAGCTAGACAAAACTAATCAATTGTATCTTGTATTTATCGCACTCTTTCGAACTCACAGATTAAACATAAGAAAATCATAACGATATTTTGTGTTTGCAATTGATATTTGATATTGAGAAAGAAGTGAAGTTACTATTAGCTTTGTTTAGTAAGTACGCTTCTAATACTTCCAACGATTGGAAACGGAAAACTTTTCTTGTGACACTTTATATTTTTCTGTTGATGTTTATATACCGCAAAGAGGAACTTTCCTCCACATTTCGATCTACTTTGTGATTATGAAGCAATTTGTAATTCTTTTACTACAAAGACAGAATGGATTGTGTACCTACATAAATAAAGATAAAATTTTGAGACTTTATTCTTACGTATACTTGTTTTTCATAAGTAATATAACAAGTGACGAAGATTTTCCGATAAAATTGATTTGGATAATTTGTAAGTACTTGTTGAGATAATAATTTCACGAGCCCGAAGGGCGAGTGAAATTATTTAAGATCAACAAGCGCGAACAAATTATCCAAATCAATTTTATCAGAGTAAAATCTTGGTCACGCGTTGTATTTAAAAAGACTATATCACGAATTTAGTAATTTACTGTCTTCGGTTGTGTTCATTTTGCCATGTATTAGGCTGGTAACTAAGGAAATAAGGTAGTACTCCATTAGCATTGATAAAACCACGAGTGATTTTATCACTTATTAAAATCCACACGTGATTTTTTCGCTATAATATGAATGTCATTGGCTGTTGCTAAGGAATTCCAACTGCGTGATTGGTTGACAGAAATGTGAGTGAAGAGGCGAAGAAATATCGTAATTCGGAAATAATACTGCCAGATGCCACGAATTTGTGATTTACATTTTCGCTATCTACCAACATATGGCCAAAGCTGTAAGTAAGGTGTTTTACCAAGCGTACAGTTCTTTGTTTTCGTAAACTACACTACCGTCTCCTATTGGCAGCGAATTTTACTACTTCGCAGAAACTAATTTCATGAAATTTGTATGTGAAAGATATATGAAAAAAAATTTCCAGTTAGTACACATCAGGAAATCTTATATATTATACTTGTTGCGTATACACATTTATCTAGAGTATTTGAAGATATGTCTTTCGAGGAAGATGACGTGCTTTTATTGTGGTGGGCAAAGCGCAGACAGCGAAATAGAGTCATTAGGAGAAACAGACAATTTTGGATGCACCCTACTAATGAGAGAAATTTACAACATAATGCTACTGATATTGGAGACGAACTCAAACAACTTCCTCGTACTGTTCGTATCTTTCTTTGGGCATTTTCATAGGTGTATATAATACAGAAAAGGTACCTCGTTTTCTGCATTAGCCAACTATCAGTTGGTCAATGAAACAAGGGTAAGCCGAAACAAGTTACAACAAACAGAGTACGTTGCATTTCACAAAACACCCATTGCTCCTCCCTTAGTCACAAGCTGGCGACGCCCTTGCTCTAATATCTGAAGAAGTTCTTCTAATTCATCATCACTTGATGTGAAAAATTCAGACATCTAAATTTTTACTCAATTAGAATTGATTTAAAGCTCGTATATACATAGCATGCGTATTTCGATACATAAAAAACTTTCCTTTATATCGTACGTTTTTACTTTCATAACAATTTTAACCAATTTGTTTCCAACTTAACTCTGTTAACCATAGCAAGAAAGCAAGAACATGGGGTATTTTCACATCAAAATTTAGAGCGCATGCGTAGGATATAAAATTCTTGCCCTTGATTCAGGATCTACAGAACATGTGACGGACTACTTCGGAATTTGTAAAATGGATTGCGCGAACAAAGAATATTCTGCACCGGCACCGGTAAGAAAATTCTGTTACCGCGAACGATCATATTTGTAGTGCGCAGGTCTTTCATCCTCGAATACGTTCAGAATGCCGTCCACGAGCAAAGCTAATAATATGATAGAAAGCCACGCCCATTTTCATTCAAAACCCCTAGTAGCAAATTTACGGGTTTGAGGGCAGCACTGTACAGTAACCCCGGTTGAATAACTAATATAAACAAGGCTACTATACTTATATCGGTCGATCGAGAAAGATTGTCTGAAAAAAACTACTTTCCCAAGTCGATAAGTGTGTACTTATCATATATGTAATACTTCTATATTGCGGGTAGTCCTGGAGAAATTCAGACATCAAAACGAGATAACTACATCGGTCCTCTCAAACTAACGTTCTAGCGTCTATTTACGCATGCCCGTCATGTCCACTGAAATCGGGTAAATCGTTGGTGGGAACAAAAGTGAAAGCGCGTGATCAATCATATGTTCATGTTGTAGGTTAGTCGTTCCACGAAACTCGTTTAATTTCTTCAAAAGATGTAAATATTCGACAAAAATATATTCGCCTAATTTTATTTAAAAACTAATAAAATGTGATACGGGATAAAAATATGTATTTTATTTTACCCAGTCCGATAGTTATAACTTTATCACATTTATATGCTGTTTCACCAACAATTTGTCGTTCAATTTTTATTGCTAGAACTACAATAGACGCTCGCTCATGTGAACGATATCAGCCAAGCACCAGTTCACATTATTGAAAGTTTACATTAGCGAACTTATTTATAAAGAAATTGCAATGTATGTACAGATATGCATATGTTTTTTTATTAAAAGATAAATAATAAATAACACAATACATAATATGAAATAAAAAGTACATTTTACATTATTATGGGAAATAATGTCCCATTTTGGTTTGAGTAAATTTACGCTTGGCATCTTCCTCTTCATGTATGTCATCCATCTCTCTATCGTCATTCCATAAATTAACATCGGTTATGGTAGAAACAAATCGGGAAATAACCGATACTCTAAACTGTTTACATTATCAAATTGTACGTTGTACATGCTTGTTCACATTACCGGGTGGTCCATTTCATCCTATAGTAAGAAGTTTCTGTTCACATGACCGCGATGTTTCCATTATCGGGTATTCACATAAGCGAGCGTCTACTGTATTTGTAAAATCAAAACATTCAAACACTTGCTATAGTAAAAGAAAATGTTTAAATCTATTTATAGTAGGTCAATAAATGTGCAATAAAATAAGTTCGTGTTTTTTTACTGTTATGGGCTGCAAAACAATTATTTAAATACATTAAGTTAAATAAAGATTGCAAAATAATACAGATTCAACGAAAGCTTTTTTTGTCATGAAGTTACTTTTGTTAAAATCTTGAAATACACAACTTGGACACATTTGTGTACTTTTAGTAGAGCAACAATGCGATAGTTTAGTCCAGACACTAATTTTGTATATTTTTGTTAAAAATTTCTAAGAGAATTGTAGCTTTATTATCACATGTAGATAATTTGTAAAATATACCTATTACAATAATGACAATGAACAATCTTATTCCAATTAAATTTGCCTCCAAACAAGCGCATCGCGTCTGCGTATAAAGACCTCAGAACGTTGTAAGACAAGGAACCCCCTCTTCCATCACTCTTTGTTGGCGAACATTACATACATGGCTTGGTATAGGAGACCCGCAATATAGAAGTATTGGAAACTGGTAAACAAACGACCATGACAGTTGTCTATTTGATGTAAATTATACGGGTTTTGCGCTTGCGTACTTGCCTAACAAGTGCGGCCCCTAACCGTGCCTTTGCATCTGTTAGAGAAAAGGACCGCAATACATTTTTGTGTATTTCAGAAAAAGAGATACTGATTTAAAAAATTCGGATAAAATTTCTTATCTTGTTTCACGTCTCGGTTGTCTCTGTTAGTACGAAAATAGGACAGGTTCTAATTTCATACGATGAACTTTGTACAGACTGTCTCTCTAGTGCGTCCAAGCGCCATATCTCCCATTGTAGATATTTTTTCTGAAAAACAATTATACGCAGGTTACTTGAATTGATATGGCACATATTCTAAAATTACTTTCACTTATACAGGTGCGCCGTTTTCACTGAACAAAACACAACTTTGTTATTTTAAATACAATGGTATAACTTTTTTCAACGCAATCGATTCTACACATGATTTGCAAATATTTTGTATTAGGGTTCCCTATACCTAAATTTAACTGTTTCGAAGATATTTACAATTTTCCGTAATATTTTTCTATTGCACCGTCTTAAAGAAAAATTAATATTGTAAAACCCTTTGAAGCATAATGTACCAAACTTCTGCAAGCGAAAGTAAAGGGTCGTAGACTGAGAACTGTCATAACTTTCAACAAAATTTATACAGGATGTGCAGAAATTAGCAACCAATTCAGATATCTTCAAACATTAAAAATTCTTTTTTTTTAATAGGCCATAGTACTTTTTATTGTAGCACTTAATTCGGCAAGAAATTCTACAACGATTCGTATTAAGGTATCATATACCTCTATCTTTATTAGTTTTTGACTTATTAGAGATTATTGGTTCCAACTACGGAAAGTATATATATATAGTAAGAGTTGTCAAATGAGTGACAATTTATCGAGTTCGTTGGTCCGCGCAATATTTCTATTAATGACCAAAATGACACTAATAGTGAGATATTAAATTTATTTTACATCCATGGTAAATGATATAGGATAGTAACAAGAATATGTCGTCCATTTAATGAGAAATATCCACAACCTATGACCGTCGCGAAATTTAAAAGAATTGAAATCAACTTTTTAAATCATGGAACTATTAAAGTTATCAAAAGACCATTTTTCGAATTTTGAAACGATACAAAATGCGACCATACTAACTGAACATGTGGCTAACTGAGAGCAAGTGAGATTTGGTGTAAATGAAAAGCAACAAAACTGTCACTAATTTGGCAACTCTTACCGAAATATTTTATTTTTATAGCTAACTATGAGAAACAAATAACAGATATGAGTATACTTTTCTTAAACAATAAAATTTTTACGGGTTTTTTAGAATTTGGATGAAACTCGACGTTAATCTAATTTTTTTTTTTAATAAATATTTAAAAATAAAATATTTTTAAATATATGAAGAAGTCACAGAATTGTGACGAAATATTGAAATTAAAGATTTTTATTATTAAAGGACCGAAAACCTGTAGAAATTTTATTGTTTAACAAAAAAACGGCCAAAAAACAGCATCAATAGTATACTTTTCGTAGATGGACCCAATAATCTCTAATAACTCAAAAACTAATAAAAATAGATATTTGAGACTTTAATACGAATCGATGTAGAATTTCTTGCTGAATTAGGCGCTACAATAAAAAGTACTGTATGCCATTAAAAAAATAATTTTTAATGTTTGAAGGTATCTGAATTGGTGGCTAATTTCTGCACACCTGTATAAATTTTTTTGAAAGTTATGACAGTTCTCAGTATCTATAACCCTTTACTTTCGTTTGCAGAAGTTTGGTACCTTCCGCTTCAAAGGGCTTTACAATATTAATTTTTCTTTAAGATGGTGCAATAAGAAATTATTACGGAAAATTGTAAATATATTCGAAACAGTTGAATTTAGGGATAGGGAACCCTAATACAAAACATTTGAAAATAATGCGTAGAATCGATTGTATTGAAAAAAAAATATACCATTGTATTTAAAATAACAAAGTTGTATTTTGTTCAGTGAAAATGGAACAGCCTGTATAAGTGAAAGTAATTTTGGAACATGTGCCATATCAATTCAAGTGGCCCTTGAGTAATTGTTTTTTGGAAAAAATATTTACAAGGGGTGATATATGGTACTTGGACGCACTAGAGAGAGACATTCTGTACAAGATAATTGTAAAGCGTTTTACATTGTACTAAAAAATAGTATTCAATTTTTGGTACAATTTTATGTGATAGTCTAAAACAGGCTTATTAACAGCTTTCTAGCAGCGCCATCGCGAGAAGGATTGCGAAAGGTGCATGGAGCTCCTGTCTAAACAAATATGGTACATAGGTAATAAGACCAGTCGCAAGAGCTTGTAATATATATTATCGTATATAATTTAATAAACAAATAATTGTAATGGATGGCATGTTGCAACAAAGCGACAAGTTCTTAACAAAATGAGGTTAGATATTTGATTCTAACATTCATTAACGCTGAAAGCTTTGTATTTCTAATTTGTTATTATCGGATGAGTGCTTCCTTATCGTGGATCTTATCCACGATAGTTATATCCACACTAGTTTTTATTACATTTTTTATTTTATTATTATTATTATATTGCAATCTTTAAACTGTAAAATACGGTATGAAGTTATCTTTAACAGTATAATCTTTCTCAGTACTTTTATTTTGACTTATTTTTGAAATTTCATTTTTTTTCTTCTTTACTAGTAATATTAGTTATAATTTCCTAATTTTTCTATTGCTTTGAATACTTTGAAACAATATTATTTTTGTTTGGTAAATATTAATCAGCAATTAGGTAATCACCAGAAAAGAAATAGTAATGCATAGTAGATGGCGCGCACAATCGTCTATCATCCGTTTGCAGTTTCATATACTATATATAAATATGATGTGAGTATTCAACGTACTAGAAGTACACCTAAATATGTATATGTATACCATTGGGTCTAGTCTAGTGACATCCAAATGAGTTAATAAGGTGTAGGGTAATCTGTGTATAATTTAATGTGGCGTTCTGTGTGTGATATTGGTATTATATTTATCTTTTAAGGTAAGTATTGAAACTGATAAGATAATTTCTATTCAATAATTGTATTGTACCTATAATACTCAAGCGATAAACAAGTGAAGTACTCATTTTCTATGAGATGAGGTCATTCATTAGTTTAGATAAGCGCTATCAATATTTATATCAATATTTTATCGAAAAAATCAAACATGTTTTCATATTATGTATAAATGAAGTCAGTGTAGGTGTTACGATTTGCGTGCGCAGTCGATAACTATTTTATTAAAATGTATTATTTAAATGTTTAAGAAAATGCCATGGGTTATCTAATGTAAACAATCACTTCTAAATTTATAGTATGATATACCTATACATACTAAGAATTTTATGACAGCTTCGTAAAATAATGTCTAACTTTGAATTTGTAATGTTATATATTTAACTAGATACTTTGTTTTATTTTATTTTTCTTCGAATAGCATGTGAAAACGGAAAGCTTCCATTTCACACATAATGTTATGAAGACTAGGCTATTCAACTCGTTTGAACTATAGAAACGTGTAATGCTAAGAAATTGAGAAACTTGCATTAGACATAGTCATTTTTACGCAATGTTCTTACCCATGTATGTACATATGTTAACCTTAGTGATATGTTCAGTGAGAAATGAATCACGGTGATCTCGTTTAAACATCTATGCGTCTGAATTAACAATATGATCTGTTGGTTGCCGAGTTATGGCTTATTATACCTTGTATCCTGTATCAAACTGTCATTGGTTACTCTAACAAATACAATAACGGGAATAAAATCTTTACACAATACAGTACAACCTCGATAATCCGAACTAATTCAGCACGACACTGTACGGATTAGGCTTTTGTTCGGATTAAAGAAAAATATTGAAAAAACAACAAATAAGCTCAAAAGTAGTATTTATTCTACAAAATAATATTAAAATTATAACTTTCGGTTACCATTCTGCCGATCAAAGGTGTCGATTAATCTTGCGCTACGCTCGGTCTTTCCCCGAAAGATGAATAATCGCTCTCCAAATGTAGTGTTTCTAGACATTTTCCTAACGATAACCAAGACATTCTAGCACAACGATTGCATCTCTTGTGACTTGTAGTTAAAAATACATTCATTGATGAAATAAATGGCAAGAATTTTCTTAAGCAAATAGCTGTTTATTCTACCTAATCGTATAACAACCGACATTTCGATGAGTCGCTCATCTTTTTCAAAGGCTACAATAACCGTTGATTTTTTATAATTGGAGAATTCTATATGTATAAAGTTATAACTTACTTTAATACGGTAAAATATGGTAAAACATTGTTGATTAAATTCTAAATTCAACCATTAAACCAATTAGGTTGAAGAAGCTAACATATACAGGGTGGGCTACTTAAAATGATGCACTAGAATTACGTCCAAGTTAAATATTAATTTAAAAATCCAACCAGGTAAACTTATAGTGTTCGTTGAGGAGCACATTTTAATAACAATGTCAATTTTATAACCTACACGATGACGTCACGCCGAAATAAATTTGCATTTTATTAAATAGCACATGTATGTTTTCTGTCACTGTATTGTAAGAAGATGGTATTTCTAACACATCACAATCACTTATTAAATATTTTATCCAACTCTATTTGTAATAACAAAGAATGAAATTTGATTATTTAAATTTCGCGGTTTCGAAGTTTCAAGCTTAGTTGACCGAAATTTTACGTAACGCATGTTAATGTGTGTGACATTTGTCAGATTTGACTTAAATCACTACATAATTCTGCCATTTGCTTATCTTAAAGTGTAACTTTAAAAACTAAATTTAAAATATGAAGTGTAAACTACGAAATTTAATAATAACTATTTGAATATAATTCTCATACAAGTACTATTTGCGCAACTGTAATTCTATTGCACTTCTATGCAGCGGTGTCGGATACGTCATAAATTTTAGGTCCGTGTACTTGTTACCAAAGTTGTGGCAAAATTTCAAGAATGACGGAAAGTATTGACTATATTATTAAGCATAACCGATTTCGATTGAACACCTTTCGTTTAGGCTATAACCGTTATAGACATTTGGAGATTCCATGCCAAATATCCCAACAATTACATTTTCCGAACTTTTGTTTATTGGATATAAGTGACTATTGTTTAGCCTTGCATGTTGAGCATGCTGCCCGTTGAAACATGGATTTCAACATACTATTCACTTAGTAATTGCACTACTATTGATGCAGGTAGTTTGTAAAATCTGTGACCGCTTTTTCTAAAATGTATTTCTTCCATTAGAAGAGATAGGTAGAAAGAGATAGACATAGATAGGAGTTAGTACTAAACTAGCTGGCGGATTGCCATAAATTGCTCTAAAAGGTTTTAGTTTTCTCTTTGTAGGCAGGTCATCGTTGTTTGTCAGACATTGCAACTCTTCGTTTACTTCTTCTAATATCAAAACATGTAATGCAAACTTCTTCACTTCAAGTGGATCTTGTTGTTCATAATGTTCTATCTAACTGTCGAGTGCTTCAGTTGTATGTAAAAGGCTTACGCATAGCAGTAGTGCACAAACTTGTGGCGTTTTGTTCTGTAATACTGCTTTTGTTCTTGAAATATGCATGCAAATAACGGTAATCTAATAGATTTGCGAAGTTGGCACCACAAAAAAGATGGAAATGATTGACTATTTATTGACAATCTAAGTCACTGATATTTAGATTGATCAGCTTTTGTTAAATTTGGTTCGTCAAATACAGTTGACTATCGTTTAACCTGGCGGGTGGTTAACGATGATTTTCGACTTCCTGTGTTCTAGAGGCCTGAAACAAGTTGCGACATTTTTAGTATTTGACTACCTTTGAAAGTGTAATAAACTGTGGAAACTCTGCTGTATGTAACTTCACGACCGGACAAAAATTAAGCGGTGGATGCGTAAACAACGAATTTTTGGGGTCTAGAGGTATTAGACAACAAATTCTAATATTTTCAGCGTTTGACCATCTTTGAAAGTTTCTGGAATGTGTAATTAAGTTTGGGAACGTTGTAATGTGCAATTTCAAGGACGAATAAAAATTAACTCGTGAGTGGTCTAACGATAATTTTCTATTATTTATGGTCTAGAGACATAAAATATCAAATCGTAACATTTTTACCGTACGACCTTTAAAAGTTTGTAAAAAGTAGGATAAACTTTGCAAACTCTGATACGTACAGTCGTGGCCAAATAAATGTAGTACTAGCGTTCCTTAAAAAAATTTTATGGTGTAAGTTAGTATTTTGATCTGTTTCGGTATGATCTGACATTTGATATTTATGACAAGTATCTTAAGCTAAAGTTCATCTTACAATAATAAAATTTCAAATTTTTGACATAAGTATATGAAATTTTTATTTATCTGGCCTCGACTGTATATGTATTCCATTGTGTTCAATTTTATTTGTGTCCTAGAGACCTAGCACCACAAGTTGTATCATTTTCAACGTTTGACCACCTCTCAAAATCGAAATTCCTTGCTACATCTAACTTCAAAGTCATATAGATGCAAAATGAACGAAAGGTGGTCAATCGAAATCGCTAATGGTCAATAGCGGTCAATAAATGCTCAATGCGTTTCTTTATTTTTATGGATTTTGGATCACTTTGTGGCGCGAACTTGGAAAAACTTAATTTGATGTATTGCTATGTCAAAATCAAATTCAAATATATATATATATATATTAATCACTTTACAATTTACTTTAACCCTTGCCCTACTCTAGTGTGTAAATTAAAAAGAACTTTTAAGGATCACCACTCTCTTCCTTCTGTCTCCTTTTTCGACTTGTATCTGCTGACTTTTTCTACGCACTTCGGATCTTCTACTGACTTTCAAATAACTGAACTTTCCCACATTTTGTAGATTATTCCTACTAACAAGCAACTAGCCGTACAGATGCCACTTTGGCTTCCGCATGTGTAATACATAATATCATTTCGCGGGTATTCAAAATTCATTTTTCGGTGTGAAAAGAGTAGCGAATTTTTTCGAAGGTATTGAAACGTACAATGGCTTACAAATCTATATTTTTCAAAGTTAGTCACGCATAACAAAAATATACAATAAGTATAAAAATCAACTTAAACCATTCGCGGTTCTAGATATTTAATTAACGCGTAACAGCTCCAATCGGAAATGTGAAATCGGAATGTGAAATCTTTGAGATAACATGTATTCCTTGTAGTGAACATTTGTAGGTGTCGTATAGATACACGTTCTAAACCCCTCATACAGTCGCTTACGCTAATACATTCATGTGGTATACAGATTGATGGAGTTATAGGTTTATACCGGGCGCGCGCGCACGAGCTGCTGATACGTTTAGTGTAAGATGAAAAAGAACAGCGAAGAGACGTCCCTTAGTTAACACAGGAAACGTATATCGGTACTGGTTGCTTGGACGAATGCATTCGTTGTATCTCTTTATCTAACATATTAAAATCCTATGCCTGCTCTAACACATTGAAGATCCTATCAACAGATCGAAGTGCTCAAACACGACAGAATACATTTGAGATAGCAACAGACTTGCGCCTGCGTACATGCACATTAGACTCAGCTATCAAGGTGATGCGAAGAAATTGATAATACACCGAGAGTGTCAGACAGAGCATAACATAGCGCTTCCCAGTTACAGTCGCCCACACATTGCTAATGCATCTATCAGCAGGTCGAACGTGCGCATACTGTATGTAGCGTGCGTATTACACACACTAGCGCACGCATATTTTACATGTAGGTATTATCTGGAGGCGTAGCAAAGTTATGATAGTGAGGAGACATTCGTAAGGGTTTTCGACTGTGAATCGTATTAGTGCGGCAGGAGTGACATAAGGATGTATGTACATGTTTGCTTTTAGGAATTTTACGTGTAGCTTGATTATCTAGTTTTCCAAATGATGTATCTCTGCAATAACATTGAACTGAAACAAAGCTCTATAAAAATTGTAACTAAAATAAAATTCTTATATTCAAAACGAAACAAAATTCTATAATGACATTTACAAAAGCGAGCGAGGAATGTGTTTCTCTCTTTCAAATACTTACAGACCACATGTACATGTCTATGTGTGTGTATTGGAAGTCGAATGGGAACCGTTTACTACATCAATCTGTATATGTTGCACGACATCAGACGCATCATTTTCAGCAAATATAGCAAACTTATAAACGATTATAGGGAGGTATTACCCAATTCAATTTCAGTAAATAATTACAAAAAAACTTGCACTTTTTCAAGCTGACACATGCAAATCTCGCTCACTTGTTGCAGGGTAATAAAAACGTGGTCCCACTAAATATGCTCACCCTTCAAAGGGTTCCTAGGAGGCGTTATTTAAGTCCATTTCAGTCAAAGATTAAGAAATTATAGAAATAGCACATTGTCACACATTTGTAGGCATGTATTTTCAGCAAATATATGCGAGTTGTAAAGGGTTCCAGGAAGCCATTTACTAGTGCAGTGAAACCAAAAAATATATAGGTACATATTTTCTTAAGCTAATATATACAGATCTTACAACCGTGTTGTATCTTTCGAGGTATTCAGCGTATATGGTTGACTTGCAAAGGGTCTCGGAGACTTAAGACGCCTTCAGTAAAAAAATGTAAGGGTTTATTATTAGGTAAATTTCACTGGACCCATTTACCGACATATTCTTAATGTAATGTTCTACTGGAACTCTTTGCAAGTCGATCATATTTGATGGAAATACATGTCTGGAAACGTACAAATGGACGAGATTTCTATATATTAGTTTGAAAGAGTACATATTTTTAATATTTTATTGAAATCATGCCAGGTAATCCCTTCCTAAAACTCTTCGAAACTCGACTATATTTATTAGAAATACGTGGCTGGCATGTGTGCATGTCAACGGCACCTCCACGACATACGAAATTTTTAAGTAGCACGGAGTTTTATGCCATAAACGGCAAGGTTTGTGCTACTACGTTTTTGAGATTTGCATTTCTTTTTGGGGGCGCTCTTGACATGCCAACACTCGTACGAACAACATCAAAATCTATTTGCGCCAAAATGTTGCGGTAGATTTGTCTTGTATTGTATTGCAAAGCGCAAGTTTTGTGCTGTTTTCTTTTTCGAGATATTCAATTTTTCTAAAATACTACACTCCGCGACACTTGATTGGACGCAATATGTATAACTAACGCGGTATGCGCTGGTGCATTATCCTGTGGAAAAATGTAGCTGTCGGTGTGTATAACCTCTCTCGGTTGTTGCATGATTTCTAGGTACTTTTGCGCATTCAGAGACCTATGATTATATCACGGAGACCTCAAGGTGGAGGAGGCGTAATGGTATGGGGCATAATCTCGTATTCTGGGGCCGTCGATTTAATTTTTATCGAAGGGTCTCTGAATGCGCAAAAGTACCTAGAAATCAGGCAACAAGCAAGAGAGGTTATACAAACTAAATTTCACACCGACAGCTACATTCATACTATACAACAAAAATTGTAAATATTTTATTTGACAAGGAAAATAAGATAAATAATTTATAAAATAGTAAATTAATATTATAACGAAAAGATAACATACTAATTTTAAGAGATTTAATTTAATAAGTATCCAAAGTGTCTACAATTTGCTTGTAAGCACAAATGACATCTCCGAATTCTACTGGCTTCCGCGTTATCCAAAATATTCGGAGTTATTTGATTAATAGCGTTTAAAATCCTATTTTGTAAATCCCCTAAATTTTGTGGTACAGTTTGATATATTTTATCCTTAATCAATCCCCACACAACAAAAAATCTAATGATGTAACATCCGGAGACCTAGGTGGCCAATTAACAGGATCTTGATTGGCAATACATCGGTTGCCAAATACTGTTTTAAGAAAGTTACTTATAATAATATAAAGAAAGCTACTTATGAACAGGCGCCCCATCCTGCTGCTACCAAGGAGTTGGTCTAATATTCAATGGTAATTCGTACAAATAATCCGCAAATTCAGTTTGTAGGAAATGTAAAAATCTGTCGGCAGTTAACGATCCTTGATAAAAAAGTCCAAGTATTCTACGTCCTACAATTGCCAACTATACGTGTGCAGAAAATCTCTCCTGAAATCGTGTTTGTCGAGGATTTTTGTCGTTCCAGTAGTGTACATTATGCCGATTGGAAACCCCATTTACTGTAAAATTACATTCATCTGTTCAAATTGTGTTACGGATATTTTGTTCATGTTCATCATAATTTTCCACGGCCTGAACTTATGTTTTTTCAAAATTTTAAAAATTACATGATATGGAACGTCAGTATCACGTGAAACTTGCATTATCGACGTATTAGGATTTTCTCTGAAATGTGCTAATATTATGTCTTCATTCAGAAATTCTCTGTTTGCATTTTGCCTATGCCTAGGAATGCTGGAAATGCTACCGTGAGTTCGCAATTTCTTATCTAATTTGGCAAATGTGCGAGGATGCGGCTATCGACTATTTGGGTAGCGATCTATACATTTTCGTTGTCCGTGCTGAATTTCTATGACAAAAAAAGTACTTCTAACATGTTCTCACGATAATCATTTGAATATGCATCCATTTTTGACACAACTATGACGCGCACATGTACTTTGACAGTTAATAAACAATTATTGTTTAGTTTGCATTTTGCTCATGGCCTTATATGATTAGCTTCAAATTAGCTATATTTTCGTTATAATATTAATGTATGGTTTTATATAGCTATTATTACAACTAGGGAAATATGAATAGTATATTTCCCGAGGTTGCCTAGTTACATCCCGAGGGCGAAGGCCGAGGGATGTATAGGCTCCGAGAGAAATGTATTCATATTTCCCGTGGTGTAATCAATAGTTTTTTTCTGATTGAAACAATTTGAAGAAATGGAAAAATATTGGACTGTAAACTTTTGTCTCTAGCAACGTTCTTAGCCGTGTTTGTAAAAAACATAGTTGACTGGGTTGATTTTCGCGTCCTGTCATAAATAAAATTAGTGAAATGTCAAACTACGTGTTAGCACAAGCGGCATATGACGTTTCATATTTCCTTTGGGACAATATGAAGTTTCATATTTTCCTTGGGAAATATTAGTGTGTTTTGACATGTCGTAACAAAGGCAATATTAAGCGGGCTACAGATGATCTGATTTGGTCGGTCTGACCGTCGACTCAATCAAATCAGAAGCTACAAACAGACTGTTCGTCAGTTAATTCTCGTTTCTTATACGGAAAACGCGTGTTATAATGTCTGGTATTTTATCAAAGCGCCAAAAAGTTGCAGTCGCGCTAGTTGCAGCATTTAATCTTGAGCATAGAAAACGAGAAATATGGACAAAAAAATAGTTACGTGAACGCAAAAACTTAGCCACATGACCTTATTGAAGGAACTAGAAAGTGATGATTTTCGTAATTATTTGAGAATGGATGACGTCAGTTACGCGGCCTTCAAGTTTTCAATTTTGTTTTTTAGTATACGGCAATACTAGCATTTGCATCTATAAGTTTTAATTTTTCGACCAATATTTCCAGTGCTTGATTCCTTGTATCTCTGGAGCTATATTGTTTGCAAGAAGTATCCCACAAACAAGAAAAATCTTTATATAATTCTAAAAATTCTATTACGAGTATAACGTCGCGTTCGGTTAGCGCCACACTTATTCCTTGACGTTCAAAATACTACTGACGTACCAGATCGTCCGACAGCCCTACAGATGATGGGATTTGGTCAGACGGTCAGAGAGTCGTGTGGCTCGGCCATCTGACAAGACCCGACAAGAATTCTGTCAGGTGACGCAGATATAGACGATCTGATATTACGCCTGATCTGACCAAGTCGGTCTGACCGCCTGATCAAATCATACAGTCTGTAGCCCGCTTTACTCAATATTGTTTCAATCAGAAAAAAAAAATATTTATTTTATCTTTCTTGTCAAATAACATATTAATTACACTATGATTATTGTTATATTTCACCAATTGACTTTTCTTGTACACATAGTCTATTAGTTAGTAATAGTTTTGTCATGGCCTCCTACCATTAGCTTCAAATTAGTTACAGCTATAGACGATTTTAACTTGACATACATTGGTCAAGTGCGCAGTGACCAGAGAAAAGTCAGAATAATGGAGCTGACGTTTGAAATATATAGACACATCGAAAAAAATCATAATTAGAGTAGGCTATGTGAATGGATTGTTACTTTAGCCACTTTCACATAATGACATTTATTCCTTGACATTTAATTTGAGGTTATGAAGGTTATAAACTCATGGATGTATTATTATATGGATGGCGCCTTCTGTTCACCGATTGACTCCAACATTAAAGTACGATAGAGCTAGAATAGGCATGGATGTATTATTATATGGGTAGCGCATTCTGTTCACGGATTGACTCTAAGATTAAAGTGAGATAGAGCTAGAATAAGCAAAAGATTCATATATACGCATGTAAGATTTACATTGTTATTTTGCATTTGTTCGCGTATTATCTGTTTATCTCATATAATATTCATCAGATACCGACCAATACCGACTTAAATATATGGAATATGTAGCGGAATAAATAGACAACTTGTAAAATTTCAATAGGTTTGTTCGATTTGGACATTTGCGTCTTACAGCAAGCAACAAATATTTTGAAGCTGCGTATAGTTTTTAAACACTAGTTGCAGAGTAAACGCGACGTTTTAACGCTGCTGCAATGGACTCCCAACATGTTTTAGAGACCGTTTGATTTGCGTTATTGCATGAACAGTAACCATCTAGTTTATTTTCGAATACAAGATTGGAGGAGAGTGACTTATACATAAAAATTAATACATAGGTAGATAAATATACAGTATAGAATTTACCATCTAGATTATTTGTATCATATTTATTATAATTATTATATATATATTATATTTTTATATTATTTATATTTGTATAATTACCATTTCCATTTTGCTTTTCATTCGCGTCATTCATGCAACTCATAACAGTCGTCAGACTCATCATATACAGATAAATTGCCCTAACCAGTCCTAACTGAATAGTTAATTAACTTGATACGGTATACGGTTCACAACAACGGACCATGTATTTGAAAATGTAAGGTTAGTGAACGGATTATTTATCCTACTCTTTTTTCCGAGCTACCTATCTCTTTTCTTACAGCGAAAATCTGCTCATGGAGTGGATTAAAAATTCTTGACGCTAGAGTGTATTAGCGTCAAACTGCAAAACTTGATATTTCTAATCGAACAGCTTCCTCGCCTCATAAAATTAACGCGAATCAAACCGAACCACAACGTTGCAAGTGCGCACGAGCATGCGTTAAATAGTTTACTGCCGAAGCTAAATCGAACAAACCTAATATAAATCTTATGTGCGTAGCTCTATCTCACTTGTGCAACCTCTCACTCTAATGTTGGAGTCAATGCTCTGCATTTGTTTAGTATATTAGACGCTATCCATATAATAATACATCCATGTATAAACTAAAGTTACAATAAAATGTCAAGTAGTAAATGTCATTATGTAATAGTGGCTAAAGCAACGATCAAAAACATTTACATAGCCTACCCTAATTATGTTTTTTTTCGATGGCACGTTACTTAGAGGCTTTTCGGAAAGTACAATCGGGTTGTCAATCGGATTTCATAAATCACGTGACTAGTTTAACCCGTTTTAAAGCAAAATATCAGGTAATATAATAGTGTACGAACGTTTTTTTTTATTAGGATGACAACTATGGAATAGAGTAGTATGCATTTACAGATGTAATTTGTTGTTAAGTAAAAAAGTTTAACTGCCTCGGGGCTCGTGAAATTATTATCTCAACAAGCACTTACAAACTATCCAAATCAATTTTATCGATAAAATCTTGGTCACTTGTTATATTACCTATGACAATTTCGTCTGTTATAATGATAAATGAAATTATTAATTATTTATTATATATTATTTATTATATATTATATATTATATTATTATTGAAATTACTTGTGTTTATTGGTGTTATTAGCCATGGAACTTTAATGTAAAATCTTTTGGGAGAAATTTATTGAATTATATATAGGCCAATGGTTGCCTGTGGGTTGCTAAATTAAATCTTAGATTGACAGTTAACTTTTCCTCTGCAGTTATTGAATTCCTCATTGTTATATTTTTGTGTTTATAATTTTATTTTTTACTAAAATCAGTAAAGCGTTAAAAGATTCTTTATCCATTGTTAAGTAATTTTTAAAATCAAGAGCTTAATATTGTCAACAACAATGCTATCGCAAGTATCGCTGTTTTCTCTTTTTTGATGTCATGGTGCTGTAATGATACTACTGCTCTCAACTCCTATCAATTAAAAAGTTCAACGATCAGTTGCACTACATGTCACCCTGTAGATTATTTACGTGTGGACGCAAAACAGCGACCGACCTGTCTGTACGATTTTATTTCCAACTTCCACTACGGCAAGTAGTACAACACATCATTGCGTCTGTAGGTCGCTTTAGATTGTGTGTAAGTAACCCTTTTGATATACAGTGAAATCCGTTTAACACGGACCTGACGGGACCGAAATATTTGTTCGTGTTAAAAGATGTGTTAAAGGATATTACGAAAAGTATATACCGATAGGGAAATTTCACATCGACTCATTATGTTTCCATATAATCCTATATGAATATATGTATGAACAAAGTTGCCACATCGCTTCGTCGAGAATCGAGCGCTGTTAAGTCACTAGACCCGACTGTGCCCGACTTGCCGCGCCTCCCTTCCACGAAACATACATTTTCTGTACTGGCAACTATGCTTGTTTCAATGCACGGTGTTTTCGGCCTATGAGTCCATCACGTATTTCCCTACCTGCATGTATATGTACCATCTTTGGCAAATTAAATGCGAATTTTTCAGCGAGGAATTTCCATTTACTAAATAAAGGGTATACTTTGAAGCAAATTTAATTTCTCTAAAAGAGAGTACTGCTTTGATTAACTTCTTTAGAGTAATTAAATTCACTTTAAAGCAAAGCCTTTATTTACAAAATCAACGTCCTCGATAAAAAAATCGCATTTAAATTGCCAAAGATGGTACACTGGCTTGCAATAAAATCTCGTACACCTTAATGTCAAGCAAGCTAATTTTTTAAGATTATTTCTCAATGTAAGCTGACTTTAGATTTGACAGATGTAATAGATTATGTGTAGAGGTTATGAAAAATTATATGGAAGTAGTGTATTTGTGAAAATGAAACGTCAAATTAGAAATGTCACAAAAAGGTGAAATCAATATAGGTAAAACTAGGTGTACGAGATTTTATTGCAAGCCAGTGTACATACATAATGTATACATGCCATTAACAAAAGTCAATAAAACAAAAATATTAACAATTTAATGAAATTCAGTACAAAATTTGCAATAAAAAAAAAAACAAATAAAATGTTTTTCCACTACTAGCGTTAGAAGACGTCATTATTTGGTATGTTTTCGGGCCGAGAAGATGAATTTCTCTCCTACTAGTCAATAATAAAAATTATCTCCTACTAGTAAATAATAAAAACAATTGACAATAATAAAATTATGATTTATTCAATAAAAATTTATAGAATAGAAATAATTTGAATATAAAACCATAGATGTCGTATAGATGCACGAATGAAATCCGCAATTCAAGAAAAAAGGTTAGGTTAACATTTAACATGAATAAACAAAGTAGGAAATACATAATTTGGTAAACACTACTTATTAAAATAATAATTAATAGCGCAATTATGGCAGGATATGTTAATTCCTGACGTACTGGCTTGCAATAAAATCTCGTACACCTAGTTTTACCTATATTGATTTCACCTTTTGTGACATTTCTAATTTGACGTTTCATTTCCAAAAGTACACTATTTTTATTAGTCACCATAACCTCTATGCATAGTGAGTCACATCCGTCAAATCTAAAGTCAGCTTACATTGAAAAATAATCTTCAAAAATTAGCTTGCTTGACATTAAGGTGTACGAGATTTTATTGCAAGCCAGTGTACCAGTATTTTTGATACTCTATTTGATTTGCTTCCTTGCGGATTTCTGGAGGAGTACAACTACTGTCTGACATTTTTTTTGGTATTGTGACAAGACATGAATAAAATCTCAATTTGACATTAAATGTTTATTCATTTGTTTTTACAGACTAACATGTTTTCTATGGATATCTTAAATTAAACATTTATCGGAACGGCTTATTATATTACATCATTATTGAGAAAGCGCTAGTAGTGGAAAAAATAGTATATAAACCACGGCAGAGAAGATTTTTCTCAGCCTCTTAGCCATTATTTAGAATAGTGAAGTAGAAATAATGCTACTCGGCTGAGAAAAATGTCTTCTCTCCCTTGGTATATAATTACTATTATAACTTTTTCGAAAAATAATCTGATATATTTTTTGTATTGTCCTTTTTAAATAAACAACATTGTCTTATTCCCTTTGATTTCAAACACCTTTTTATTCTCGCCGACGCGGCAGCTGTTTTCAGTATTTTGTTCATTTCTAGAAGCGATAGCTTTCCGTGTTAAGCGATTTTTGTTCGTGTTAAGAGAAAAAAAATGTATGCAAATTCATAGTACTTTTTCGGGACCGCTTTATTGTTTCGTGTTAACCGATATTTCTTCTTAAGCGGGTTCGTGTTAAACGGACTTCACTGTATCTATCTGCAATTCACAATTAAAAGTAGAATTGATACATTTATATTGACAGCATATTATCGTAAAACACAATCAATCAATGATCTGTGTCGTAGAAGAATGTAAAATACGGATAGAATATGTTTTTGCATTTTGCCAATTAATTACGATCAATTTAATAAAAAAATTTCTTGTTACAAATATTAATTATGAAGCGTTTGACAAATACCGTGAAGTTAGTAGATTTTGTATTTTGTGCTTTAATTTTACTTTATTTTGGAGTTAGTTTATTTTTGTATTGTATTGTATACGATATTGCCACGTTCGTGTGCACTATAGCGATACCTGTAGTGTAAGCGAAACACACAAAGGTGTTCGTGTATTAGAACCGTAAAGAAGACGATAGATGTAGAATTTTTTGACAAATGCGAGTGCATGATAGACATATGCGTAATACTAGCTCTGTTGTAATCCAGTAGAACATTGCGTCTACATGTTTACCGTTCTAATACACGGACACCTCTGTGTATTTAGCTTATGGTATATTAGACTACTATGATCCGATCGGAATTAGATATAAAGCTTTTGATTAAAAATGCTGCATCTTCTTTGTTGAAATTTATTAGTGTATCAAGCAAAATTATATTTGTGTAAAATTTTAACAGAAATTATTTTTTAGAAAAGAACTACAATGCATCCTACAATGTATTTACCGGGTATACATTTATTACTATTATATCCATTGGTAATATGTCAAGCACCTGAGACAATAATTTTAAATCCATGTGTTTCCAAAGCAACATGCCATGACTGCATACAGACTCCATCTTGTGCTTGGTGCTTCAGTCCTGTAAGTATATATATGTATACATATTGTTACATGTTTAAGGGTTTAATAGAGTTCATATGCGATATTTCTTAATAACACGATTTATTACCGTTATAATTGTAATAGGCAACAGGAATAACTACCTAAACGTAACTGTGAGACTGTAATTATTTGCACTGACTAATATTTTTTTATACTTGTAATTATACCACGCACAGTCTCTTGGTTCACTCCTAATTAAATAGTAGGGCCCGGCTTCTTATACTTGACAGCGTATCCGTGTTGTTCGAGACGACTTATTGTTTCCAAGAAGAAGCAGTGCCCGGACCGTTTCGTCGTATCGGTTGTACGCGGATTGTCACAGCAAACTATAACGTCGATACCAGTAGATGGCAATATTTCTTCAGTCATGCTTCTGATAATTCCGTCCAACCCGCACCTCAGCTTTGGTATGCTGTGCTTGTTAATCCCCTCTAACAACAGATATTCCTTGAGACTTCTCAACGCCCGTTGAACTTCTGCCGGAATACCCTGACTAATATTCTTTCCATCTTCAGGGCTTCAGCTACACAGTGTGCTAATGTGCGATCTTGAGGAGATAGAAACAAGTCTTACCAGATTTTCGTTGTGACAATCATAAATAATTTTTTCTTTCAGGATGTTAAAAATTTTGACACTATCCATATTTCGCTCCATATCTACGATTTTTTTCTCAGAAATTGTGCCAGTCGGTTACACCGGACAGCTCTTGACTTACGGCCTCCTGATGCGATAAATTACATCATTGATTCTTTTGATTACATTGTCGGATCCTTCTCATAGTCATTGGAGTGTAAACGGGAAACCCACGTAGTTTTCTGTTCATTTCATCTTTGTTCTTTAGCACCCGTGTGAGCAAACCATTTCATAATATAGAGTTCCATTGTGCTCAATATAATTTCATTGTGTGGTCATTTGACGCAATTGTGCCAAGTTGGCAATAAATAATAAAAATCAGTGGGCAGATGTGTATACTTCTGTATTATAATAGAAATGAGAAAATGGCACTAAGTAAAAAGTTGCAGTGCACGGGAGGCTATAAGCTAAAAATATTTTTAATTATACAGGGTGTCAAATAAAGACGAACTAAACCTAACTCACTTGATTTTAAATTGAACACCCTGTATATTTTTACTGTTTACGATTCCTATAGGTGTCACCTTTATTATAATATAGGGTTTTGCTATGTTATTCAGTTTACTCCTACCGTGCTACAGCTTCCTCATAAAATAATTAATTTGCGCTAGAGACATTTCTAATGTGGTCTCCGTTTATCAGAAATTATTAATTTATCGGAGTATTCAATATTTATATACAGGGCGACTCATAACTCGGAATGTTTATTTTCTCACCTACATATTTGAAGTAACCTGTATTTTATTATTGCAGTAAACTCCTCTCTTCACGAACTCTATTCTTTATTAAATATTCACTATAGCTAAATGCGCTACTTTTTGAGTGATTTGCGTTTCTATAAGTAGAAAACATAATTTCAAATAAAAACGGGTGTGATTTGGATTGGTTCACCGCGAAATATTAAGCAAATATTGATGCTGAGCTAAAAAATAATAAAGTACCTATAGTAGGCTACGGTTGCAGTTTGTTCACAATGGAAATCGCAAAATAGAATAATTTGATTGCTGTTTGTATCGGTTAAAACTGAAATTATCTATAGAAGTATAGATTGATATGGTTTTTCTGTTGGGAGGAAATATGTAATAAGAATGTTATGCTCGCAAAAAGACTTTATCACCAGCGATTCTCTGATAGACGACAACCAAGAACAGAAGCTTTGAAATTTTCTTGGAACGGTTTTGTCGGACTGGAACTGAATTATGAAAAATCTAAATGAACCAATACAGCTTAAACAGAAGACCATCAATTTTATGTAAGTACTTTTTAGTTATACTGAAAATCTGAATATTAGTACGAGAAAGATGTTAAAAGATTTAGATATTAGTGCAGGCAGTATAAGGAGAATTCTAAAAAAAAGAATAAAATGCATCTATATTATGCACAACTGCACCAAGAGTTGACCGATGACGACCATATAGAGTCCACAAAAATGAATAATTTTGTAATTCGTTCCTATTTTACTTTTTTTATTTTTCAAGTTTCATAGTTCAACGTTATCTTATTAACACTTTGTGTTGACTATTTCATGTCATTTTCGCATTTCAGCAACTTGTAATTGTAAAATAAATTTTACACAGGTCAATCATAGTCATACAGGTCACTTATAGCTAATACTGTTTTTCCACTCAACTTTGCGTCAGATAATGATAATTTTAACGACTTAGGCATAGAATCGTATTTTCTCAGCTAAGCAGCAGTTTTCGACTAATATTGCTATTCAACTAATTCAAATCAAATTCCTTTTTATTTAAAATCATGTTTTCGTCTAATGACTTATAGAAACGCAAATCACTCAAAAAGTAGCACATTTAGCTATAAGGAATATTTAATAAAGAATAGAGTTCGTGAAGAGAGAAGTTTACAGCAATAATAAAATACAGGTTATTTGAAATAGGTGAGAAAATAAACATTGCGAGTTACAATTCGCCCTGTATATATGCCACATGCCGCTACACACGGACATACATATATATTTTCAAACATCTACGTACACGCAACAACGTGTATTCAATAACGTACGTTAAAGTTGCATACAGACATACAAACATGCTTCATACATAGTTTTGATCTGTTTACTGAAAAGTGAATATGTTCTCGCAAAATGACGTTGATTTAACTGTAGCAGCAGTGGCGTGTGCATATGTGATCAAACAAAAAATAAATTACAAAACCCCGCCGAGTGTTGTCCATAATGCTGCGAATGTGGCTTTTAAAAAGGCAAAGAATTTCGCATATTCAGTTATTAGAACCTGATGACTGGCGAAATTATCTACGAATGGACGAAGATACTTACGTAGAGCTTTTGCAGCTACATACTCCGTTAATAGAACGCCAAGATACAGTAATGAGGTCTGCAATAACCACACACGAATGATTAACGGCAACACTTAGATATGTACCTAGTTACTGGACGAAGTTATCAGGATCTAAGATTTTTTTATTAACGACTCGTATGCCGCTGTTTTTTATTTCTGTCCAAATGTTCTTTTGATTTTATTTGCCAGACATGGATGCATTTTACATAATTCAATAAACTCTCTTAAAAGGTCTCGCGACATCATTCTAACATCAGACATATTAACAATATCTTAATACTCTTTATAACATGCATATAACATGCGATACTAATGTAGTACCTAGGCATACATTAAAAAAGTTCACCTCCGACGCCACTGAAAACTCACGCACACTTACCTCTTCTTTTGCTTCTACACGCTGAGACTTGAATGTATGCACGCGCATGTGCGTTGATAATTTCTAGCAAAGACAGATTTTTTAACGCGCTACGTTTATTGACTGCGCATTCAAAAATGTCACGATATTTGACATACAAACTGACGTTAATGAATGCGCGTTAACGCTTGCACGTATACATAAGTTTTAGTTATGGCAAATATAATATAACGTCCCAACCTTAGTATTCAGTATGTGTCTTATGCAGATACACTACATAGATGCCATTTCGACAATGACAAGTTAGGCTGGTCACTCATTTTAAATACCATGACATTTTAAATACTTGTAGGTTAAGTTATTTTAAAACAAAACTATCGGGCGATCGAGAAAGATTGTCTGATAAAAACTACTTTCCCAAGTCGATAAGTGTGTACTTATTTCCATTTATGCGTGCGAAGTTAGAAGTATATAAAAATGTCACTTTTCATGTTTATTTATTCATTGGCGTCCGTTTATTTTCTTGACAATGCTTGAGAAATACCAACCTTAAACACGCTCGATAATAAACCGAACTGACAACTTCGCCTTGATATAAAAAGAGACAGTTTATTACAAATCGTTTAAGATAGTATGAGAGGTATATATTCCATTAGAGACCGTACTGAATACTAAGGTTCAGACGCTCATAGTATTAATATATGGTCAAAGATGTGTTAGTTCTATTACTGAAACAGAGAACGCGCCACAGGATATTCAGAACGGCGAGAGTTTTAAAGTAGAGGGGCAAGGGACGTTCGTAAACAAGCAGCGGGCCAGAAAAATTATTGCTTCTATGACACCTGTCAGATGTCTCGTCAATTTGAAATTAATTGACAGCCACAATCGATAGCCAATCTTTGTCTGGTCATATGCATCCTTAACGTTCTACTATCGCCGACATCTATACATCACTTAAAAAACTATTCTTTGAACGTATATATATTTATAACGTGCCATCGAAAAAAACATAATTAGGGTAGGCTATGTAAATGTTTTTGATCGTTGCTTTAGCCACTATTACATAATGACATTTATTACTTGACATTTTATTGTAACTTTAGTTTATGACCTTTATAACCTCAAATTAAATGTCAAGGAATAAGTGTCATTATGTGAAAGTGGCTAAAGTAACTATCCATTCACATAGCCTACTCTAATTATGATTTTGTTCGATGTGTCTATAGTATTTGGTTATGGTTTCAGTACATGTACGTCCGTGTGTAGCGACCTTAATTTCTAGCGCAAATAAATTATTTTTTTTTCAAACGTCAATAAAACTGACATTTTTCGACTGACAATGAGTAGTCGGCCGCAAAGTGTCACTTTTTCTCCACCGGAGGTTTACTTTTCACTTTTCCGCCGCCGCCGCCGGAGGGTAAAGTGCTATTATAGCAACGTACAAACACATAATTTCAATGTTGACAATGTCCACTTGACAGTTTTATGATGAGTTACTATAAAAACAACTCGTAAAAATCATCGGTCTAAACGTCCAAACATCCTCCCAAACCTGCTTATCTTCAATTAAAAATAGATATTTTTGCATAAATTTGCCGACGTTTGAAGAAAAATAGCATATTTTATGTGGAGGAAAAGTAACTTTTAATGGCTTGCTCTCTATCACATTTATCACCGTATAAAATAATATACTACAGTATAGCCCGAAATAAACAGTACTGAACTTGTAATTATTTTATTGTTTTATGAAATACATATTATTGACACTTTATTACATATTCTAAATGTGCTCCTCCTCGCTCAAGACAGACTACATACCAATGTTCCAAGTTTCTCGTCATAATAATAATAATAATAATAATAATAATAATAATAATAATGGTTTATTGTCCAACAGTTACACCAATAATAGGACAAAAATTTAAGAAATTTAAAAGTACATACATACATTTAATTACAAATCAAAATACATTCTAGAACTCATTAATAGTATTAAAAAAAATATCGCTGTAGTGTAAGTCTGCAGATCGGCACATTGCAACAAGTGGAGAGGCATGAAGGATATTAGATCTAGAAAGAGGAAGAGAGAAAGAAGTAGAGGAACGAGAGAAGAATGTAGGAACACGAAAATTAAGGGAAGCAAGTAGAAGTGGGCTATCAATACATCCATGGACCAGCTTCCATATAAATCGAGCACCTTGACATTCACGGCGATGTCCCAGAGATGTCATATTATGCCTAATCAGAAGTGAAGTATAGTCTATTCCTCGTTCTGGATACACTCCATCGGCCTTGAATGATAGGTATTTAAGGAAGCGACGCTGTATCTTCTCAATGGAGAGCTGAAGATATATATAGTGAGGTGACCAGACTTGCGAGGCATATTCCAGTTTGGTAGTAACAAAGGTGAAGAATAGGGTTCTTAGTACTTGGTCACTTCGAAAAAAGTGTGAGGAACGTATAATGAAACCCAATGTTCTTGACGCCGATAAGGAAAGATTAGCAATATGTGGGGCAAAACTCAAAGTAGAGTCAAAAAGTACTCCGAGGTCTTTAAACATGTCTAGTTTCTTCAGTGGATTACCGTTGATAGAATAGGTAGATATAGTGGGGTTACGTTTCCGAGTGTAAGAAACGAAGCAGCATTTGTCAATATTCAACCTTAATCTATACTTCGCACACCAGTCGATAATGTTTTGGATATTCTCTTGCAACTTCAGTACATCATTCCAACTTGTAATGGACCCATAAATTTTAAGATCATCAGCATATGCAAGTACAGGGCAGGATAAATTTTCTAGCAGATCGTTTATATACAGAACAAAGAGTAGCGGGCCCAAGCTGGAACCCTGTGGAACACCTGAAGATGGCAAATAACAGAAAGATTTGTAACCATTGTAATGAACATAATTATATCTCCTGACTAAATAAGAGTCAAGTAGTTTTAGGAGAGAAGGGCTTACTCCAAATTCAGAGAGTTTATGTAATAAAATTGTGTGGTCCACAGTGTCGAAAGCGCTACTAAAATCAGTGTACACAACGTCAACTTGCCCCTGTTTATCCATATCTTCACAGATGTACTGACAAAGGGTTACAAGGTTAGTAACCGTCGAGCGTCATGTTATGGAATAAGGGTTGTCTCACGTCCGCGAAGAAGGCTCTAACGGCATCCTTTAATTCATCGATGGTGTGTGGTGCCCGTTTAAAAACGGCAGTTTTAGTCATGCCCCAAATTACAGCATTACTTGGAGATCGTTTATTAAACCGTTGTGTGAATTGATCACACACGTATCGCAGACTTGCACCATTACGACGGCCGATTCCGTATGAGCAAAAATAATGCTCTACTAGAAACACTTTCTCCTCTGTACTTAACACCATTTTTAACAATTAGGCCCTACTAATTAATTGTTTAAGGTTTACTTGACAGGTCTATACTAGTTAACTTGGGTATGACAGCGCGCATATAGAGACACCTAATGTTTCAGTTTCAGTACTGTTTATTTCGAGCTATACTGTATTATGTGGAAGATGTAGTACGGCAGAAATGGCCAACTTTGTTATTAAATTCGTGCAATACTACCATTATCTTCTAATGTAAACTCACTGACATAGCAAACCTCTATATCGTTCTATACTTATAATATAGATGCGTCAGATAACGTATGTTAATCATAACCAAGTTTTGCGTCATCTAGTGGGTAAAATATTCATTTTAGATATATGGGGAATGTAATATCATTTGATGAAGAATTTAATTTTCTACTGTTTGCGACAAAAATATACGGGGTGTTGCATTTAAAATTACGAAGTTATTGGTGTTTGAAATTTAACATATTAGGTCGGTAGATACTAACACCCGGTATAGTATTTGCACACAAGTGAAAATAATTTTCAATAGCCCATCTTAGTAGCTGTCTAACTTCCAATAATCACTCATCAACTCTTCTGCATACCGAAGAAATACGTCACTAAGTACTACCAAATATAATGCTAGTATTAATATAGTCAAAGAAGTGTAGTTCCATTAGGGAAGTATAGAGCGGCGCTACCGTATGCTTAGAGCCGCGAGAGTTTTAAAGGGGAAGAGCAAGAGACGCACGCGAACAACTAGCGGACCAAACGAATAATTGCATTCAGTAGTTGGTTAGTAATAGACAATATTTGTCTGGTCTCACGCATCTGCTAAATTCAGCTATAGGCGGCATCTATACTTCACTTAAAGAACTATTCTTTACACGTATATATATTTATATAGTATTTGGTACTACGATGCATTTGATAAAATTTTCATAAAAATCAAGTTAGCTATACAACGGTAATAGTTACACCGGTCGAAATACATGATCTATTTGACATCTTTGATAGGAATAAGGGGCGATTTCGTAATAAAACCTAATGCCGTATTATTATTTAAAGGCACTATTAAATACACATTGACTTTCATAATAAAAAATTAATGTTATGCGATAGTTAATTGATATATTTCTAAAGCTCTTTTTGATGTACCGTTAAACTACCTTACTCATTAGTTAACCGAGAATAAACCGAATGAAGGACATTATTATGAAATCGGACCGTAAGTACACAAGAATTTTGTATACAATTGAAAAAACAGAAATTTAAGTTACTGAGTAATTATATCAATTACATATAAGCAACGTAGCATAATCATATTTTTCGATGGGTTAGGAAAATGTCTGCTACCATATTTACTGCAAAACATTTTTTTATAGCGCAACGTGGAGAAGAAAGAAAAGAACTCGAAATAATCAATAATATTGAATAACGCAATTACACCTATACATATATATTGACAATAAATTGACAAATGTCAATTAAACCAAAATTAAGCAAATTTGAACAGCATTATTGTATTGTAGCGCTTCTTATGCGAACGTTCCGCATTAAAAATATTGGTAAAAGCCATGGTAATCTAGTGAACCGGCCTGATTATGATAAAGGTAAGACCTAGAAGAATCGTAAACAGTAAACATATACAGATGTTCCATTTAAAATAAAGTAAGTTTAGTTTACCCTGTCGTTATTTGACATCCTGTATAGTTAAACATATTTTTAGCTTATAGCCTCCTATGCACTTCAACTTTTAACTTAATAACATTTTCTCATTTCTCTTATAATACAGCAGTACTTGGATTTCCTTGCAGAAATGCCTCGCCTTGTATATAGTAGATAAAGGCAATTAATGTAATTAATATTCTCTTGCGCATTATCCCTGTTATTAGTTATTACTAGGTTTTGTGAATATGGACATGGAATTCTATTTTCGTCGAGATTTTCTTCTACCGCGGTGTGCTGTTGCTATAACTTGGTCAAATCGTCTCCGTATCCAGAAGAAGAATATGAACTGCGTTTTGTGGCAGTGCAAACACAAAGGAGTATCTTTAAGGGAGCTCGCACACTGAGGCGCGGCGAAGCGAAGAGAGGAGAAGCGAATTTATTACGCCAGAGAAAAACTCACGTTGTCAAATCGGTTCCCGCACACTGATGCGCCGCGCGGAGAAGCGAAGCGGAGAGCCGTCGCGAGGAAAGTTTTCAGAGCAATCAGTCGAAGTATCTCGCGCCGCTTCTCTTTGCCTCGCCTCAGTGTGCGGTACATAGAGACGGGAAGCGCCAAATCTTTAGGTTTTCGTTACTTATCGGATACTTTCGTTTTCCGATAAGACGCCAGTAGGCTATGAGAAACCAGTAGATTCAGTTGGTACTTTGTTTTGAAGGTATCATGCCCATGCGCATCAGGTCTCGCGTCTAGTTCGCTTCGCCTTAATGTGCAGACTTCGCTCGCGCGACGCTGCGCTTCGCCGCGCCTCAGTGAGCGAGCTCCGTAAAAGTACAATACGTTTCTGTATTCTGTGTTTCTGTATTATAAGAAAAAAAATCCAGATGGGACGGTTAAGAGGTCACCGACCGTGGCATATTTATACACCACACGAGTACAATGTATACTAATTTGCAATTCACGGTTGCTATCATTCGTAAGGCTGGGTTTTGGTTGGCTGGGGTTGCAAACTCGATAATGCTCGAAATATTCCTCACTCAATATGTGGTACAAATATGCCATGTTTATGTACTACTAGCTGGCCCAGCAGACTTAGTTCTGCCTTGTATATCCTTATCCCGTACGGGTAGTATTTTTTGAATGTCACCACGTATATCCTTATCCCGTACGCGTACTATTTTTTTTAACGCTCCATGTATATCCTTAACCCGTACGCGTTATAAGTATTGATTTAGATATTTAATGTTTTATTGTTATGAGGGCTTCCGGGTTTTGACCGCGTCATAGTAAAGTACATATATACAATAAAATAAAACAAAAATGAAAAAGAAAATTACAAAAAATATATATACAACTTACTCAAACTCGACGTTTCGCCACTAATGTAAGTGGCTTCTTCAGGAGCAAAACTAGGTGAGGGGCGCCAGAAGGTCACGGTAACTCGACGTGTCAACCACACTAGAGGCGAAAACCTTCTGACAAGGAGAAGATGGACGTGCGGGGGTATATATACCATTGTGCAGGGAAACGGAACGGTGAGCGCGAGGCAACGATGCGGAACAGTGAGCACGGGTCGAAGAAGCGGAAAGGACGGGTTTCCAAATGCTGGAGAGTGGGTAACCAATATCGCGATTGAGATTTTGAGGATGTCTCTGGATCTCGATAGCTTCCCTTACCTTTCGTGGAAAATAGCGATGAGACTTGCTTACAACAGATACCTGATCAAAACAAATTTTATGGCCCGTATCAATGAGGTGTTGGTGCGATTCATCGAAATCGGCCCAGGCGTTCTTGAGTTATAAAATTAGTAACTAACGGCTTTCTCTTTTATACATATACAGATTGTAACAGGGCGAGCTTACGTTAGCCGTATCTCAGCAACTAGGCAAGTTCCATATTTGTAAATTTGCAGAGTTATTTTGGGCATGAGGGCAATCTTTTAGAAAATATTAGCACATATTTTCTATTTCTGGTTTCGACGGAAGCACAATCAACTTCATTTTTTTTAATGGATTACCCAATTTTTTTTCAAACAATTGAATGCAGCAACAAATTTGCCGTATAGATCATGTATTTCGACCGGTGTAACCATTACCGTTGTATAGCTAACTTGATTTTTATGAAAATTTTATCAAATGCATCGTAGTACTTAGTGACGTATTTCTTCGGTATGCAGAAGAGTTGATGAATGATTATTGGAAGTTAGACAGGTACTAAGATGGGCTATTGAAAATTATTTTCACTTGTGTGCAAATACTATACCGGGTGTTAGTATCTACCGACCTAATATGTTAAATTTCAAACACTAATAACTTCGAAATTATAATGGAACACCCTGTATATTTTTGTCGCAAACGGTAGAAAATTAAATTCTTCATCAAATGATATTACATTTTCTTACACCTAAAATGAATATTTTAGGAGCTATTCGCAAATTATGTGAATGTATTCAGAAACTTCGTGTGAGCGCTGAAGGTGGCTATGCAAATTCGTCACAGTTTTAGCGTAATCTCTAATTTTCTAATGACATTTCAATAGCGTGTTAATAAACTTACTGACACCGTTCCTAATCTAGTATACGAAAATGCCACGTTTAGGATTGACAAATCAGGATTACCTACCTGAATTTATTGATGATTTATGGAGAGTCCAGAAAAATTTTAAGTCGAACATGTGCGACAAAGGTATCCGGACAGGCCAATTCCCTCTACAGATGTAGTGCGACGGTTAGTTAAACATTGTTTAGAACATGGACAGTTTAGGCCAAAGTTAAAAAAAAAAAAATGATGACGAAGTAGTTGAAATTGGTGTTATGGGATATTTCTATACTAACCCCACTGCAAGCAGCGACAACTTCGAAATTTGAACAATGTCCATTCAAAGGGTATTAGAAAGACATAAATGGAGAGCATTTTTATACCAGCAGGTACAGCACTTTCATCCGCAGGATTTCTTAAATAGAGTCAATTTTTGTGAATTCTTCACCATAGTTTGCCAGGACGACGAAAATTTTACGAAGAAAATCATTTTGACTGACGAGGCCAAATTTACCAACGTGTACCGATGTAACGAAAGAAAGGTGATATCTGGAAAGTTGGCAATTCAATGTTTTTTGCGCAATAAAAGATAATCGCCTACTTTGTCTACATTTTTATAACAAAAATTTAAATGGCGAAAGGTATTTAAATATATTGCGCAAGAAGAACTTGATACACTGCCTATTATCGAATCAAATACTGCTTGGCATCAAATGGATGGTGCACCGGTTCACAGCACAAAAAATGTACACTTATTCTTGGAGGGGATATTTGACGGAAAGTTTATTGCAAACGCAGGTCCACACTAGTGGCCTCCACGTTCACCAGACTTGACTCCAATGGATTTTTCCTTTAGGGCTATGTTAAGGACAAAGTTTACAGTACTCCGGTGACAACTGCAGAGGAAACAAAAGAAAGAATACGAGGAGCACTAAATTCATTAACAGAAGCGCAAATACAAAAGGTCAGTAGTAATCAAGTGCTAAAATGAATTAATAAATGTTTGGAACTGAATGCGGCTAATTTTTAACAAAATTTGAAATAATTTATTACTTGTTAATACCTTATTTATTCATTCTTAACATCGTTTTCTTGTTTACTCGAAAAATATATTTGTTTTTTATTTCTTTAAGACGCTATAGAATAGTCATTAGAAAATTAGACATTACGCTAAAACTGTGACGAATTTTCATAGCCGCCTTTAGCGCTCACACGAAGTTTCTGAATACATTCATATAATTTGCGAATAGCTCCTAAAATATTCATTTTAGATATATGGGGAATGTAATATCATTTGATGAAGAATTTAATTTTCTACTGTTTGCGACAAAAATGTACGGGGTGTTGCATTTAAAATTATGAAGTTATTGGTGTTTGAAATTTAACATATTAGGTCGGTAGATACTAACACCCGGTATAGTATTTGCACACAAGTGAAAATAATTTTCAATAGCCCATCTTAGTAGCTGTCTAACTTTCAATAATCATTCATCAACTCTTCTGCATACCGAAGAAATACGTCACTAAGTACTACGATGCATTTGATAAAATTTTCATAAAAATCAAGTTAGCTATAAAACGGTAATGTTTTACACCGGTCTAAATAAATGATCTATACGCCAAATTTGTTGCTGAATTCAATTGTTTGAAAATAAATTGGGTACTTAATCCATTAAAAAAATGAAGGTAATTGTGTTTCCGTCGAAACCGGAAATAGAAAATATGTGCTAATATTTTCTAGAAGTTTGCCCCCATGCCCAAAATAACTCTGCAAATTTACAAATTTAATATGGAACTTGCTTAGTTGCTGAGATACAAACAACTGTCTTTCAACTTGTATTTGTGACATACATATGTCATTCTTTAACTGTAACAAATTATAGTTGAATCACTGTGTCCGATATCGTTTTATTCAAACTTTATAAATATGTTTTGGTTATTTGTACAACAGCATTATAACTGATATTGAAGACTTTCACGGTCTGAGTCCCTACTATGAGGGCTTTCGGATTTTGACCGCATAACCATATAAACTAAACGTAAACAAGATGATCGTAGAGCTAGTGGGGTTAGCTCTATGATCATCTTGTTTACGTTTAGTTAACGTTGTGACAGCCGTTACTTCCCCTCTAACTATTATATCATAAACATATACAGTACAAAAATAAGTAAATGTAAAACAAATCTAAACACAACATTTCACCACTAATTAAAGTGACTTCTTTAGGAGCAAAATGGGTAAGGGGACATCGGAAGGTCAGGATGCAGTTATAATACGTTGTACAAACAATTAACATATGCATTTCTCATGTAATCTGTTGCGTCTACTTTAAGATAAATCCAGATAATGCTCGAACTCTATAACTGAATAATATATACTTAGCATTTACCTATAAGTTTTTATCAATGAAATTAAATCTGGTCTACGTTCCCAAAGTTTGAGTAAGACGATACGGTGTAACTTGTATAGATAGTCAAAGCAATGTGATAATAATGGTGTTGGTTTAAGGGATTTGATCGTGCCAGATGTTTTCAACCATCAAGCCCAAACCCCCAAAGCGTAATATGTCCAGAGGAGTACATTTATAATCCCGATAACATACAACAAATATTGAAGCAGAACAAACTTTCTGAAACATCTGCTTCTTCTTCGCATCAGTCTTCATCACTGTCTGGATCTGGTTCATATCAGCAGTCGCAGTTTTCTAGTAGTAGCAGCAGTATGCAATCCTCCTCAGTTTCGCAGTCAGGATCTTCATATGCTTATGGACAATCGGAAATTGTACAAATAAGTCCTCAAAGGGTTAATCTTAAACTGAGAGCTAGTAAGTAAAAGTTGAATACACTGTAAACTAAGTTATAATTTTTGAAATAATTTTCGTTTTTTCCCATTTTCTTAACGTAAGTCACCAGTCCGTGGCGGTTATAGTCGTGTCAAACTACATCAATTGAAATGAATTTAGAATTACCTATGTTAATTAAATCGAGATTTTCAGTAACGTATTATTTGTACCTAGTTAATAGCAGACACGGCGACTTGTATAAATATTTTTTTGTAGTTTACATTGCATTTAAATTCACCGTGCAGCAAATTATATTTATCATAAAAGTTAAGTCTAAGTTTGCGTTAAATTTAGTTTCTAAATTTCTGGAAATCGTATGTCTCCTCTTTCTAATACTATGCACACAACATAAATACAATTAGAACGGTTAGTTTTCAGCGCGATGAATGAGTTATTTGACACAATCGAGTACGATTAAATTATAGCGCTTTTTGACATTTGATGGAGTCAATACTTGTAATTAGCCATCAATGATTTAACTCCAGCACACTTCACAAACACGTCACATAAACAGGAAACTATGCTTTCCGTGTTATAAAAATTACTTGTTTTACACTAAAACGATGGAAAACGATTTCTATCGAATGTCATCGTGCAATGGTTTACAGAAGATATTTAGAGTGCGTACCATAATTCACAAATTGTTTGGATTTATGTCCCGGACATAATTTTTGAAAATTATGACGCATACGGAACGTGATTCCTGGAAGAATCCCAACTACAACTACACCACAACCAACTTTTTGGTTGTTAGTTGTATAGTTAGTATGTACATTTTATAACGTGCGTGCAACAAAGATTGAAGCGTGCTAGTTATGTATTTGTTTCTCTTTCTATCAAAAGTATTCTCTAGTTCATATGTGGGCAACAACCGGCCCGCGAGACATTTTGAAAAACCCATTCATGTCTGATATCTATCGCTAAAAATTATGAACACTACTTTAAAATGCATTACTTTTAAACGTGGTCCGCGAACATATTTGCACACTAAAGTTTGGCCCACAACATGTCAAAGGTTGCCCATACTTGCTCTAGTTTAGATCGTTATCTTTACCTACGCTGCATTGCATTGGAATTTGCTGTCAAGTTAGAATATTACTGTCATTTGCATATTTACACACGTTTTTATATTGTAAGCGTAAAATTTTAATTCCGTATGGGTTTTAATTTAGTTGACGTATATGAGTATTTTAAAATATTTAATTTTCTTTAATATAATAGCAGTTATAGGGAATGTCGGCCTGTCAGTTATTTTATATCAATACCTATTCTCAATGTTTCGTAATTTATTTATTATTTCGTTAGGAGACTGCTACAACAAGAATTATGTAAAAGTTACTTAACAAAAAGCTCATAAAATCATACATTGTAAGTATTATTGGTTTTATTAAATAGAATAACTGACAGACCGACAGCCAATAATTTCAATTATATTGTGAGTATTGATACTAGGCAGTATAATGGGTACATTCAGCAGAAGCAGTCAACCTACGCTGCTGTTACGTCGACAACAGTTGAACGGTGGTTGGACGCGTAATCATAGATAATAGAGAGCGTACGTAAATATTTGTATGGTGACGTCATGCGTATTTTCGGAATAGTATATTCTTCAACGAGCGTATAATGACGGCTATTATTAACGAGGGTGGGAATTAATAATAGCCAAATTATACGCGAGTTAAAGACTATACTTTTTTACGGCTGCAGGATTAACTTAAAAAAGAGAATGGATAGGTACATGATAGATACTCAGAAATTAGCTGCGAGCCCGCGTTTTTGACATAAATGTCATTACAATTGTGTCAAAACCGCGTGCTGACGTTTTAAATTCTGAGCACAATGGGGCCGTCCCGGATTTTTTTTATATTTTTTTCTTAAAGTGTACATTAAATTATAGTGTCTACGTATTTTTTTTTTTATATTATTAATAAATATGCCAAGAAAAAATATCAAAGTTTGAATTTTGAATTTACCGCATTTATGAGGTGATAATGGTAAATTGACAGAGAAGCTTGGCAAAAGTATGATATGGAAAGAGATAGAAATAACACATCAATGTTTTCTTAATCAGAAATATAATCTTTCCTTTTTTTGTTAGCTACGTAAACGTCAAACGAAATCCACCTCCTGTCTATCTATATTCTGTCATAGTATTTATTTTCATATTTGTTGGATAAACTATTGTGTTGTTATTATTTTGTGGTGTGCTTAGAGTTTTCAGTTTTAATTTGTGTATTTTTTAACATTATCACCTTTGGAATCCTGGTTTATTTTTATTTGAATCTTATTTGATATCAATTAATCATGAAATGTTTTGTATCGCGTTGCAAGAATAATTTTAAAATCAATCCGGAAAAGCGTCTTTATTTCCAACATATGTATGTTACAAAAGAATCAAAAGTATTTAAAACCAAAAAAGAGAGTAGTTACATCTGCTAAAAATGAGTGTACCTACTTATATAATTTTTGTGCATATCTTCGTTTCTTTAGGGTGTTTTGGTTTATAATTAGTTATAATTTCGCTAATTCTCTTCTCATGCCCTGGTTTAGCTACGTCTAAATGGTTTTCTGTATTACGATGTCGGCTTTAAGAATGTGTTCACTGACTTTTATTTCAGACACGAATGTTTTGATTGGCGCATTTCCTAATCCTTTTACCAAAACACAAGTATTATCAAATTTTGGCGCTTCCATCTGCACCTAACTGCTGGCTTTTAACAAGTTCAGCTTACTTCCGCTGTCAATGTATCCTTGTATAGCATGACCATTTATAGTCAAGAATATATTATCACGAAGAGGACTGTCATCTCCCTGAACGAAGCATGTTTGCCAATTTTCTTCATTTCGTGTAGATGCTGTACTTGTTTGCTTCCAATGTGACCAAAATTATTTGAATATCTTTCATGTTTAACAAATATTAAGTAAAAGTGACATCGCTTTCCTTTTTACGTGTTGACAGGATTATATGCAATATAACTATTAACGGCTTTTCCAAATTCTTGCTTTACTTATAAGTTTTTACATTTCGTATTTTAGTACACAAAAACTACACATTAAAGACTGAAAGTTCTATTACATTTGATTGTACAACATAAAATGTATTTCATATACAAGTCTTATCGTCAAAACGTCTTTTTTCTAATAATTGTCAATTGCCATTGTCACCACACCTGTCATTCCCTACATATAACAATGCTTGTACATTACTACGTTTGTCGTTGATGTATTCTTACAAGTGTAAGCCAATAAAAAGAAGTACCATTATCACATCATTAAGCGCGCGATTTACAAATAATCGGTTTTATTTTCTCTTTTGTGCAATTCCAGTAACACTAAAATTATAATTTTTGCTATTACCTACACCATATTATAGTAATCTTTCATAATAATAGTAATTATATACCAAGGGAGAGAAGACATTTTTCTCAGCCGAGTAGCATTATTTCCCGAGACGCGAAGCGTAAGACTATTTTGGCTTGGCGCCATATATTTGGCTTGCCAATGTAAGCAACTAAGATCAATGGTTAACAAGAAATCGACTGGAAGACCAAAAACTGTTTGCAATGAACGTAACGAAGAAACAGTAACAAATGGAGTTATTGGTAGTCTGTAAAGATCTACAGTTAAACATGCTTCTATTTTTGGTTTAAGTGATTCGAAAAATGAGACGAATGTGAAAACACATAGAAAATGAATGATCAAGCTAGAGAAGAATTTTGTCGTGTGATTCATTGTAATGACTAAAGTATCGAAAGCCTGTACTTCATAAGTGACGAAGCACATTTTGATATCAACGATAATGTAAATAAGCAAAATTGTCGTTGTTGGACTCAAGATAATCATCGTGAAATAACTATACGGTGTGCCATTTCATTGTCTAGAATAATTGGGTCTTATTTTTTAAGATGATCAAAATGTACCACTTAATGCTGCACAGTATGTTCAAATATATACGGCGAGAATAAGTATGGATTTTTAAGAGAATCGTTTCCAAACAGATTCATTTCAAGAAATGGTGCGATTCCATAGCCATCTACATACTTTGTTATTTTTTAATTGAATAGCCTGTATATTTTTACATATTTGGATTTATCTATTTTTAAGCCTTATAAATACCTTTACTTTTTGCAATTTAATGCGTGCGTTTTGTAGTTATTCGTTTTTTTCTAAAAAAATTGCTATAGCAGATATTTATTCAAAAAATCGGAGAACACTCGATTTTTCAGATATAAATTTAGGATTCATAATATGCTTAAACTATATGTTAGAGTATTTTTTGGCGCCGAGAACGGATGTCTACCAGATTTATCGCATCATCAAAAAATGTACAGTGTGTCGTGAGAAGTAACCAACAGAACATAGGCGTATTCGCCAATCACAGCAACCAATTATATTATTACCAATTTAATGCTTGCTATATAAACTAGCGATGGGCGATTCGAAACCTTTTAGTGATTCATCGAATCCAAATGACTCCTAAAATAAAAGATCCGTATAATATGATTCGTACCGACTAGTGATGATTCATGACTTTCCATACTAGCGGCAGGATTCGAATCGTTCTGGTGATCCGAATGCTAATTGCTATAAACGATTCGTATGATTCGTACCGAAAGATCGTAACAGATTCAGATCGATTCATTGATGACTTCTCGTACTGGAGATTCCAGTTTGGATTTTATTCTAATGATCTTGCGAAATAGTATTAATTAAGATTTATATTTCAGTAAAATAAACAAACCTAAATACACAGATACCATATACATTCATGAAAATAGTCTACCTTGCTAAAAATACCATAAGAATTATTTCATATTGGCGCTTTTATATGTAGGGACACGAACTACTTATATCATACGTATACAACTGTTCGTAACATATGTTTGACTTGGATTTAGTTTCGTATCAATTGACTAACTTCAAGATATACGAATTCGTATAAAGTAAATGATTCAGATAAGTTACCTATAATTATACAGACTCATAAAATGGAATGAATTATACGACTACGATCAATTGTTACCAATATATTACTTGACTCCGATTCCGATTCGTATCAAGCGGCGCGGCGGTGCGATTCCAAAATGATACGGATTTGTATAAAGTGTTTTGTATAGGATTATACGAATCCGTATAAATAGTGAAGATTCGTACCGTACGAATCACACATGAGAGTCGTATACAGTGAGGTTTTTATAACACCGTACATAGCCCCTATGTTCGATTTTATATGTCCCATGTCAACACATGGGCAGTTATGCAGCCAACATTACTCCTATTGCACACATGCGGCGTATACATACATCTAATCTCGTTGATATAACTACGTAATAAACATAACCTCGTAAATAAATCACCTTTTATTTGTCAAATAAAATTAAAATATCTTATCAAATAGTGAATAGAAAAGCAAGAAAGATTATATCTAAGGAAGAGTATCAACGTTTTAATAAATGTTCGAAATGTCCACCTTCGCATTCCATACAATATGCAAGTCTATTATGAAATTCTTGCAAACAGTTTGATAATAAATGAGGTTTGGTGTGCAATTCCTCAAATGCTGTAAGTATGCGTGTTTTTAAGTTTTCAATATTCGTTATATTTATATTGTTATAAATTTTTGATTTCAGGTATCCCCAAAGAAAATAATCGTTAGGCGATAAATCTGGTGAACGGGCAGGCCAAATTATCGGACCAAACCTGCCTATCCATTTATCAGGGAAAGTTACATTCATGTGAAATAGCTGCAGTAGAATGTGCTGGGGCCCCATCCATCTAGAACCAGGGATTTTCAATATTCAAATCTTCAATTTGAGGAACAATTCGTGTTCTCAGCAATTCTAAGAATTTGATTGAATTGAGATTTCCGTCAATGAAGTATGGTCCTACAAGTGCAGTACCAATGATACCTGCCCAAACATTGACCCGTGCATTGTATTGCATATGTGTTAAATTTTGACGATGATTATTAGTCCGTGACTAATACCTAACAGTGCAATTGAAACGAATCAATTAGATGTCAGTGAAAAAAATTTTTTTTGTACAAACCGAAAATTTTGAGAGTTAACTGAACCATTTAAAGAAAAAGACACTTCATCGGCAAACAATATATTTGTTAAAATGTGGTCATTTTCATTAATTATATTAAATAAGGTTTCACAAAAATCTATGCGTTTTATTTTATCTTCAGGGAAGAGTTCTTGGTGATTACTAAATTTGTACGCTTTGTATTTATACATTTTAAAAATTCTACGTACAGACGTTTTTGAAATGTTAAAGTGCTGTGCAATCTTATTTGTTGCTGTTATTGGGCTTTCTTCGATGAAATATAAAACATTTAATTTTAGTTCTTCGGTAAGTACATGGGAAGGTTTATTTTTCTTTTTCGTGTGTGCTTATTATACAACCATCCGAATTAAATGTTTTAATAATTGTGTGGACGGTTAATGGTATTGGTCTGTCGAGATACTGTGCAGCAAAGTGATCTCGTATACTTCTAATACTGTTTCCGGCTTGATACTAATTTTATAATTTCAATTTTTTCGTCTTTAGAATACATTGTATGAATTATTTTATCTTGTCACGACTTTGACAGTTATCGATAAAATTGTTTATGTGGAAATCAAATAGGAGTAATGTTGGTTGCATAACTGCCCATGAGTTGACATGGGACATATAAAATCGAACATAGGGCTATGTATGGTGTTATAAAAACCTCACTGTAGATTGTATGAATGATACGAATCCGACCCATCGCTAGTATAAACCAATCAACGAAGTGCGAGTTTGCAACGAATTTCGTGTCGAAGTGTAGCCTGAAGTTGAAAATGCGTCTATTTAGACGTATTACTTTAACTGTGAACTATCGAATTATAAAGTAAATGTACTATAGGAGACAAATAAATTGAATCGAAAAGGCATAAAATATCCTCTGGACTAAATCAGGTAGCGAAATATAAACAGACAAACAACTTGGTCATCTGTAAAGTGCCAGCGGCTGTATGCTGTAAAAAAATTTAGACATAAATATAAAGACATTAGGTAGTAATATCTTCCGCAATAGAACCTACAAATAGAATTATCACAGTGTCCACTGTAATATTTATCAATATAGATGTGTCTATGTCTTATCGCATTATAATCTTCAACATTTTTCTGAAATGTTATGTTAAGTAGAATTTTTTGTGTGTTAGTTAACCTTTATTGTTAATTGTTAATTTTGTAAAATTTTATGATTTGACTTCGAAATGGAATATTTCTTGAATTGTTTGGTTTAATTTCTACCCTCCGGCTCATCTGTTATTTTAGAATATATACTTATTTGCAGTAGCTATATCTGCACTCGCAGATGAATAGTACCACTTAATAATGCTTACGCATTCTTTCTAAATACTCATTATAATAAATAAAATATTGCAACGAACTTTGTGGAAATAAAACATTTTTGACGTATGCAAATTATCAGCATGTCACAGATGCGAGAATACAAAATGCAATAATTAGACTTTGACATTCACCATTGCATGCAATGCTATTTACAATGCCTAGTATCTGAGAACACTAAACACTTTAACCCACTGAACACCAAACAAGTTTTAACTAAAACACCGACGCGTTTCAACAGCAATGCTGTCATTATCAAGGCGATAATAAAACTAGTTAAAACTTGTTTGGTGTTCAGTGGGTTAAAGTGTTTAGTGTTCTACTTCTGCACCAAGAGATCCAGTGAAGAACTTCCTAGTATCTGAGTCGTTCAATGTGTATATCAGGAAATATTGATTGACTTATTGAATAAAAATTAATTTAATTATTAATGATAATAATTAATTTTAAATATGTAAGTATAGTAATTGTTGGGCAAATGCAAGGATTGTAAGTGATACGTTAGGGCTTAAAAGTATAACAGGGTCGCTGATATGGAAACGGTTGAAAGTTAAATACAAAAGTTTTAGGGTTTTCAAATGCTTATTAGTTAATAATAATTTCAAGTATACAGGGTCGGTGGTAGAGTCGTGGCACGTCAAAGTTACATTTTTTTAAACGGAACCACCTGTATATTATTAGATAATTCAATTCTTCCTTCAAACCGTTGGAAGTAGGTGCATTATGTATATTACAATTTTTACTTAAAATTGAAGAAAGAATTGAATTATCTAATAATACGAGTATACAGGTGGTTCCGTTTAAAATAATGTAACCTTGACGTGCCACGCCTCTACCACCGACCCTGTATACTTAAAATTATTATTAATGAATAAGCATTTAAAAACCCTAAAATTTTTGTATTTAACTTTTTCCGGTACCTCGTATATTTTAGCCAATAATCCGTTTCCATACATTTCAGCGACCCTGTATATATTTCAATATTTTATTATATTAATATTTATAATAACCCTTACTATTTCAATATATATATGCAGATATAAACTGTAGCGTATTTTATACATATGTAAAGCCGTATACCTGAGACGTACAGTTGACCAAACAAATAGTAAATCAGAGATTAACACCCCTATTCTGTATCTGTTTTGTTACGCATTTTCGTTCGCTTGGGACCTAAAATTCGTTAACTTAAGATGTTAGTATTCTGTACCTACCGAATTCGTTGTGAGCACTCTCAGACTTCGGTATAGCGCTTGTTTTTGTACGACAGCAGTTTGGCCTTCGTTAGTATGTCGTTATCCATGTATAAGTTCATGCCCGTTCATGCCTCACCGTAAATGAGAAATTATGTTGGATTTAAAAATATGTATAATACATTGTATACTATTATGCTTGCATTTATTGATACAATGAATATTTGTTTTATTAAATTCTTGTTGGCATTATAAAAAAATATGAGTGAAATTAATATCATTGTGAATATATTTTTCACACACGAGGAAGAAAAAAAAGATTGAAGTTGTTGATGTGGAAGTGAATAGAAAATTGGATGGTCAGTTTTTTAATATTAATTATGAAATAAATATATTTTCAGTGTCACTGCGTTCTAGTAGAAATAAAATATCAAAGTAAATTCTTTATTACAATATATAAAATGAAATAAATAAATTGCCTTTTTCATTTAAAACTTTAGATTTTGTTGTTCCGATGTTTTTGTTATCAAACGAATTTTTAAGAAATTTAATTGTTTCTTCTGATTTGTCCTTCTCAATTATCTTCTTTTTTATGCTTCTGAAGATATTTTAACTATATTGTTATAAGTTTTTCATAAAGTTACTATACATACTTCTCCCGTTTTATACTACACTCACAATCAGATAGATAAATACAATTTTTTATAATATCCTGCACAATCAACATAATAGCCTGTATAATTAACGTAAAAATAATATTTATTTTAATTAGTATAAATAATAATAAATTTTGAATTCCTAATATTAACTGCCTTGCAGGCATTATATAATTAACATATATTTCTCATAAACGGTTCTATTTACTCCATAAAGCTATAAATCTGATATTAATCATTTAGAACGACAATAAACGTTAAATTATTTCAGTATTATTATTTTATTTTTATAGTTTTAGTGAGAGAATATACAAGGGAAACACCCGAAATAAAATTATTTCGTTTCTGTTTTCAAATATATATTTCTATCCGCCTGTCAGCTGGGTACATGAATATAGCAATATTGATATAGCCGATCCTAAATATATTGCCTCGTTCTTTATCGGTACGAAGCAGGTACAGAATACCGTTTTTACCAGGATTCGTTCAGATGTGCGTAACGAAAGTGTTTCTAACGAATTTCGTTCACATTACGAATAGAGATACAGAATAGGGGTGTAAACCGCTATCGGCACCGCAAAATAGGTGATTCAGTTCTTTTGTCTGCTATAGTACATTAAGAAAAGATTCAAATCATAAATTATATTATGCTAATTGAACAGTGTCACTGACATCTACTAACGGTTCATTGCCGATAAGCCAGTGCTGATCTAAAAGCCCCCCTTTTAGATCAACGCTTTCTTAGTTAGAGTAGACAATACATATCGTAAATGCGCTAGCAATGCACAAAATATTAATTAATTTGCCTGGTGTATAGTTATATGCAATTTTGTTTAATTTCTAATTCAATAACTTTTTTTATTTCTGCAATTCATAAATATCAACTTCTTTTGTTTATTTTAAAACTATTTTTCAGGACAATCATACACATTGAAAATGAGTTATAAGCAGGCCGAGGACTATCCAGTTGATTTATATTATTTAATGGATTTAAGTAAATCAATGGAAGATGATAAGGAGAAATTATCAAAATTGGGCAGTCTTCTAGCAGAAACAATGACCAATATTACATCAAATTTTAGACTTGGATTCGGTAGTTTTGTTGATAAAGTAGTTATGCCTTACGTGAGCACTGTACCTAAAAAGTAAGTACAAGAAGATTGTAAAGTTACTAACATAATTTTGTTCACGATGTGATGGATATTTTCTACGAATCAACTTGGTAGGTTAAAACAGCCCTGTACATCATGCGAAGCACCTTACGGATTTCGAAATCACATGACTCTGAGCACTAACACCTCTCAGTTTTCAGTAAGTCTATTCATAGTACTGATACTTCAATTCTCATTTACTTTCCAAATGCTTGTATGGCATTTAAACATAATTACTTTCTAAGATCTAAGAATTTTTTTATACATCGCGATGTACGAGTAATATGTTTATAAATCATACTGCTCTATAGGTTCATTCTAGATCTGTTAGTTTTAACTGCATGTAAAAATACGTTTTTGGTGCAGCCAAAACAAACAAATTTCGTGATAAATAATGAAACAATTCTACATATTATATGACAAATATTACAACATTGATTATATGCCGATGAAATTAAAATGAAATAAATTTAGTTAAGTTATTTGAAGCACTACTGTTAACTTGCTTATTTTGTTATTTTGTTTTATACCACACAAAAAAAACTAAATAATAATTATAAAAATAGATTTGCCGAGTTTATAAAGAATAAAATTCACTAAACGTAAATGGATATATGTTGACGTTTTAACGATTGAACAGAGGTTTTCAATTCAATCAAAGTTAATTTTGATCATTTTGAATTACATCAATATAGTGTGGACTTACAATTGTTTAATAAGTTGTTAATGGTTACCGTACGTAGTGCTGAAGTACATGAAATTTACTCAGAATTTGATAGAGAATTGAAAAATAAAATTAAAAGTACCATGCTTTATTTAAAATAAGCGAGTTGGTATGTACTTCTGGTGTACCGGAAGTAGATCATTCGTGGAAATATATTTAAAATCTTTCGTTATATTTAAATCTTTGTAGTTTTCCTGTTCAGGTTCATACCCTGTTAGTTCAAAACTCTTCGTGTCACACCTTGTATATTTTGTATTTCTTAAACGGCTTGTTATTTTAGCGAAATAATATATTTACGCAATTTTATAGCTCAAAATCATTAGAAACAAATTTAATGTTTCCTAAAAATATGATTTCTTCCTATTATATGATCAATTTTATTACAGTCGTTTATGCGCTACCAGACTATAAATTGCAATTTATGTCTTATCAGTATCATTGTCACGAGCTAAAAGTTTTGCGACTGTATTTATGGATGCGATATTGTCTTCTAAATATCCTTCCACAGCTCTGGAACTTCTCTAGCCGCTATGTCTCTTGACTGTAGTCATATTAGCCCCTACATCCGCTACTAAGATGACTGATATTCTTTGCAAGTAATGCCCTGTGTATTTGTCGGCATCTTTAAAATTTAAATATTTTGTTATCGTCGTAGTGATCTTTTCAAATGTATTTTTTTCAGCAGTCTGAAGACAGCGTCGGCTATTTCTATAACTTACAAAGTTCCTCCGTTTCACTAACCTCGTGATGATCCATATTTTCGTACCGGCCTCAAACAACCCATTGTTTCTTCATTGACAATAGGTTGCAACCTCCATACATCCAACAAATAAAAGCGCCACTTTTATCATAAAAAATATCACACTTTTTTAATAAACTTTATACAGCATCTTCTTGAGTTAGAACCTTCAATTTTGTTGGTTCATATCCTTTAGATCCCTACTTTAAATATGTTACTATTTCGGGGGATTTCTCAATGTCAATATTTTGGTTCACGAGTACGTACTGATTTCTTGAACATTGAGGACTGTCCAGAGCAAATGTGGAGAAAACTTTCTAGACTGTAAATAAGTAAACAAATTATGACAATGATAACAATAACAATGTTCGACATGCCAATTCTTCAAAATATGCTACCAAAACTGTTTTATTGAGTACAACGCCATACCTGTTGTCCATTTTCGAAATTTATTATTAAATGCTATTAGAGGATCAAAAACGATGTGTTTATAATTTATCATAAATGTTAAGCGTGACATTTATAGAAGTGCATGTTTCTATAAATATTTTATACAGCGATGAAATGGACTCATTAGCCATTCCAATAAAGACATCAGGGTCATAAAGTCCTCCTGACATAATAATGCACGGTACCAGAATGCAGCGCCTTCATATAAATTGACTATAAATTCTCGCGTATTTGATAGTAATTAGTCCATTTCTTGTTTAGTTTTTAATAGTTAGAGGGGAAGTAACGGCTGTCACAACGTTAACTAAACGTAAATAAGATGATCGTAGAGCTAGTGGGGTTAGCAGCCAATACAGAATATTTAAAAATGTAAACACCAGCATTTTCTGATGAGTTCTGTAGTTTTAAATTATTTGAATTAATAAAAAAGTCGCTACGACCATGCAAAAGAAAGAAAAATATCCAGAGCAAATAATTGAAGTACGCAATTATTTCTAACTGCCTCCAAACAATCAACAACAGGCAAACATATTATTTATAGTATTTTCTAATAACATTGCGTTTGTTGCATTGATAAAATCATACAAATACACGATAGTCTGCCTAACGTGAGCGTACTGCTTGGATACGAAGCGGTGTATTTATTTTCACGTAATATTATCACCCTAAATATATTTCACAAGTTTTATGTAAACATCACAGCGGTGTTTAAGACACGCGATGACCTTGTATATGCCGTCTGCAACCGAAGTTTTAACGCACATAGACTGTACGACGTACTGCGAGAGATTTTGTGAACGTCGTAAATGTCAGTATATTACATAGATAATTGTTAAAATAATCACTCTTTAAGGAATAATTTCGTTTTAATTTCATCGATATGCAAAATGTCTAGCCATTTAAGTCTTGCAACTACGAACATACATATCTATATTTTATTTCTTTAAAAATGTATCAGTTGCGCTCACATGAAGTCAATAGTTTTAAAATAGATTATTTGCCTAGCTTGGAGAAAATTTTCAATATTGTTTTTGAATTGTTTTATTATCTTATTTATGTATATTTTTAAACATTTAAGTACCTGACAAGTATTTATGAAATTTCTTGTGCACTGTATGCAGCTTACATACGATTGGGTCTGTATGTATGTATATCTCATCTTATACAGGACAATGTCTTCTGTTCTCACTTTGTTCCTATTGTGGTTTTTTCTTCGTCTAAGTTTCTGTTTTGCCGCAGCATGATTCATGTAAAGTATTCTCTATAATATTATTTTTAAAGGTCTCCATAAAAGTTGTATAAATGACTATTTGTAATACGTTTAGGTAATGGCATGCCAAGGCATGGTTAAATTGGTATTCTAAGGGCTGGTTAAGTTCGCATTATACAATCAATCGCAAAATTACATTAGAATAGTCAATATTCCTTGTATATGTACTTTCAATAATTCAGTGGCAGTAATTGTAGGCGTATTCTGCATGTTCAATACTATTTTTGATGAAGCACTAAAATTCATAAGACGTATAATTTTGTGCTCATGTGAATTATGATAAGAGTATCACGACATTTCCTGGAAATTTTGCTGGCCACTTAAATTTGATAAATTGATAATAATGATAAGAAATGATTTTCATGCTATACTTATTTTCTTAAAGTACAAGTAGTACAAGAAGAAGCACGAACTACAAATATGACCCTAAGGGTCATATTTATAGTTCGTGCTTGAGGTCGTGTCGATGCTTGAGCACGCGATTTTGACATATTTGTAATCAAGCCTCGGCACAACCTCAAGCACGAACTATGACCCTTAATGACATTTCATTTACCAATAGATTATACAGGGTGGGGCAAGGAAAGATCCCTAACTTTGAAGATGACTTTGAAGATAAGAAAGGTTGAACAAATTTGTTTTATTAGTTTAAAACGGCAATATTGGAAGGGCGGTAAAACAAAAATGAAAATGAAAAATACAAAAAATGTATATACAACTTACTCAAACTCGACATTTCGCCACTAATGTAAGTGGTTTCTTCAGGAGTAAAACTAGGTGAGGAGTGCCAGAAGGTCACGGTAACTCGACGTGTCAACCACGCTAGAGGCGAAAACCTTCTGACAAGGAGAAGGTGGACGTGCGGGGGTATATACACAACTGTGCAGGGAAAAGGAACGGTGAGCGCGAGGTAACGATGCGGAGGGCCGAAGAAGCGGAAAGGACGGGTTTTCAAATACTGGAGAGTGGGTAACCAATATCACGATTGAGAATTTGGGGATGTCTCTGGATCTCGATAGCTTCCCTTACTTTTCGTGGAAAATAGCAATGAGACTTGCTTGCAACAGGTACCTGATCAAAACAAATTTCGTGGCCCGTATCAATAAAGTGTTCGGCTAAGGCTGAGTGTGTTGAAGAACGTGACTTAACGTACCGTTGGTGTTCTTTGATTCTAGTTTGAATAGAACGTCCAGTTTCGCCAATGTACACTGAGCCACAGTCACAGGAAAGTTTGTAAATGCCGTTATGGGAGAGAGCAGGGCGAGTGTCCTTGGGCGAAGGAAGAATTTGGGAGATCTTGTTTAAAGGTTTAAAGATGATGGGTTGGATATTTTGCTTACGAAGAATTCTCCCGATGTGATCTGTAACGCCATGGATGTAGGGGAGAACGATGGTACTTAGCTGATTACTAGATTCTGGTGCTACCTTAGGAGATCGTATGACCCTTTGTATGTTGCCGGAGGCATAGCCATTCTGTAGAAGAGCAGTTTTCACATGTTTCAATTCTTTGTCGATGGTGTCGGGTTGGGAAATTAAGATCGCGCGATGTACTAGAGAGCCGATTACCGATTGGATCATACCCAGATATCGTTCGGAAGTGGTGATAACCACACGATCATGTCATCGTCATCATTCTAAAAAAAATAGGGTCCGATGATGCCTTCACTGCTGACTGTACACTAAACTGTTACCCTGTTACTATGTAAAGGCCTTTCTTGAATCTGCCTAGGGTTGACATCACTCCAATATGTACTCGGTTTATTAACAGAACCGCAAAAATAGAAATGCGCCTAGTCACTAAAAAAATCACTGTGTCTTCAGGCAGATTATCAATCAAATTGTTACATGCCTGTATTCGATTATTACAATCCCTTTGTAACAGTTCTTGGGCACCGAGTATCTTGTAAGGATGGAAATGAGGGCTAGTGTGAAGAATTTGACATACAGTACAGCTGGATAGATTGAGGACGATTCCGTGCTTCCAAGCAGAGCGCCGAGGAGACCGTAGAATGGATTGTCTTGTTCGATCTATGTTCTCCGGTGTTCGATTGGTGCCAACTCTCTTTTTCACAACATGCCCACATTGCAGAAGTTATCCACCCAAGACAGAATCGATTTCCGATCGGACACTTTATTTCGAGGAGGGATTTGATAGCGAGTACGCATTACACGTTGCACCGCGACGGTAGCGCTTTTTCGAGAAAAGCAAGTCCTAACGGCAAAAGCGCGTTGCTCCATAGACCACGCCAACTCACAGGTGACAGATTGAAACTTCCAGAACTACTTCACTTAAGCCTATCCCCACCCTTCTACGATCTCAACCTTCACCTCAATAGCTTTGTGAAGGTAGGGATATTCCCTGCCCTACCCTGCATTAATAATTTATACACAGACATGCTTTTACAAATGCATGACTATCCAAGACGTAAAAACTAATTGATCTTATGTTACTTTTCAATATGTAATACATATGTAGACTATAGACTGAATGCTTTAAATATGTATCTGAGAGAAAAATTCTAAAATATTTATCAAAAATAGCTTACCTTTTCAAAAAATACGCTGGCATTAGACTTTCTGCAGTTATTAGTACATTTTTTGTCATTCTCCAAATACTAAATATTTCACATACTTACCTTATTAGTCTATTATCTATTATATTTTTCCTTGGACTCTAAAGGAAGTAAACTGGAAGACGCTTCTCGAACGACATTTAAAATAACTTCAGAACAGTTTTCTAAATTATATTTAGTAGCAAAATTCATTTTTATAATTAATGTGTAGCTTAAGTCAATTTCAATCACAAAAATGAACACTGTTTCAGTTGTTGCCATGTAAAAAAACAAAGCCGTGTCAGCTTACCAAGTTATGGAAACATTGGAAACCTTATACAGAAAAAAATGCCCTTAAAAGTTTAATAAAAATCATAGTAAAATTTTAAGTAAATATCAGTAATTTATTTATTGGTATGATTATCATTGATATTTCACATTCTTTGGTAAAAAAGTATATGCTTATTAGTGATTTTTTTGCGGTATTGCTACCTTCTCAAGTACATACATTTGCAATTATAAAATGTAATCACAATGTAAATACACAGGAATTGAAAAAAAATTACTGCAATTCGGTAAAAGTACTTCAATTTTCTGTACTTTTACGATGAAAATCATATACAGTAATCCTCTATTTACGCGGGTAATTGGTTCCATGAAAATAGCGCGTGAATGGAAATCGCGTAAATGGAACTTGTGTGAATGCGAATGAACCTGAATGTTTAAATACACACATACCTAACTTTTAGGAAGATAGGATGTTATTCGTGCACATGTTGCAAAAACTACGCGCGGAATCATCACTAACCGCCATCTGGCGTGCAATAGAACATTTATATTAAATTAAAATTAAGAAATTTTCAACCGCGTTAAAGTGAATTCGCGTAAATGGAGATCGCGTAAATGGAGGGATTACTGTATAGTGACTCAAATAATTGCTCGGACACCAGTATAAAACAGGACATGTGCAAATGTATGACAGCAAAATAATTTTATTTCAATACAAAGCGATGTTAAAGTTCACATAAATACAATATGTTACTGTTCAGGAAGAATACAACAAATATACAGAGTTAAAAAAGAAATTCAGGCTCAATAAAGTCATCGGACAAATAGGGGAAAAACATTTTCGAATATAAGCCATCTGCTATAATAGTAGTTGTTGTGGACATATGTTCGTATAAGATAAGAGAGTGCAGTTAGTTTCGTTACTTGTAGACCGTCGTAAAGTAAAATCAAAAATGAAATGCTGTCGCAAAAAAACTACTCTTCGAGAATTGTAATTGTTCCGTCAGAAAAATTACTGAAATACATATGTAAAAGAAGTCGCTCTACAGTCCACGATATCTGATCGTACAAGATAAAAGAGTAATCATAAGAAAAATAAAACAAAATCCTAAACTGAGTGCTCCAAAGATTGCAACTGAATTAGAAATAGGCACCGGGATAAAAGTTAATCCAGAAACAGCGACAAATGTTTTCGTAAGACGAATTTTCACGGCAGGAGTGCTCGTAGATAAAGCTATATTAACAAAATAAATCGTAAACATAGATTAGCTTTTGTAAAAACATGTATATACACTACTTCAAAAAATATTGGGAACATATAATTTCCACGGACGAGAATAAATTTAATGTTCTCTGCAGTGTCGGACGCGTTATGGTTTGACGAAAACCAAACAAAGAAATGAAAATAAAAAATCTCGTTCCTACGGTGAAGCATGGAGGTGGCTCACTGTTGGTATGGAGTTTGTATGTCTTCTGCTGGTGTTGGGGATCTGGTAATTATAGAGGGTATTATAAATCAGCATGTGTATTTGGATATTTTAAAAACCTATTTAAGGAGCAGTGGTGAGAAAATTGGAAGTTTAAACACATTCAGATTCTACCAAGAATATGACCTTAAACACAAATTCCATCTAGTACGACAATGGTTATTATATAACTGTCCAAAACTACTCGATACGCTGGCGCAATCCCCCCTGACATCAACCCCATTGAACATTTGTGGGATGTTTTAGATAAAAAAATAGAAAATGCCACATTTTTTCAAAATCCAACCTGAAAACCGTGTCCTTGCAAGAATGGGCGAAGATAACCCAGGAAGTAACTTTCAAATTGGCAACATCTCTTCCTAGTAGACTCAAAAGTGTAATAGAAGCCAGAGAAGGTCCAACTAAATACGAACTTGTTTCATAATTGTATTATTCTTATTTTTTATTAATGGCAGATGAATTTATTGAGATGGATTTTTTTCTATTTGAAAACGTTGATGTATTTTAAGTTAGAAATATGATGTCTATAGACAATGTCTCCGGGAAAATGTGGGAAATCTCTCGGATTCAGATAGAACATTAAAAAATAAGATGACAAGTTCCCATAATTTTTTTCCTAGCGGCTCTCCCTACGGAGATACGGCCTGGAAGTTATTTTTTCTTGAATAACTTTTAAACTACTTACTATAATTTAATGAAAATTTAATGTGATAAACAGTAGTCAGGACCTCTTAAAATACTGCCCTTAAATTTAAATTGGCTTGTTTAGTTTACCAGGGGCGGACTAGGTTGTACATTTTAATGCGTACATTCTTAACACCCTGTATGATAAGCAGTAAAAAAAAACAAATTTGGATACCTTGAACATCAAGCTAAAGAAAAGGTACTCTTGTTCATTGTCGATAAAATTAACCGTTTTCGAGAGTAAAAAAAGAGAATTAATGTTTTATTTCTATTAAAAAGAACCATGATTTCTAATTTTTTTTTCTGCAACAAAGTGTGATACAAAAGTCTGAAATAAAATTGTTTTCAGTACTAAAAAACGCATTGTTTTTACAAACGTTATTATGGTACCTACGAATTAATAAATATCTTGCATTGACGTGTAAATTTTAAATCTGATCATCTTTCATATTGTTAACACGTTGATCCTTTACTTCGATATTAATTTATTGAATTTTGAATATCTTGGTAAATTTAATTTGATAATGGGATACACATTTAGTGAGTATGCAGATATGCATCTTATGTACGGTCTTGCATCTTGCAATGCTTTGGAAGCAAGAAGGTTGTATGAAAAAGATATCCTAATCGCAATATTCAAAATCAGAAAACATTTCAGCGACTTGACCAACGTCTAAGAGACTGGTGGGCGATTCCAGTTAATAAGGTAACATTATTGACTTTCTTTAATGTTTCAGGAAGTTTTGCGAAAAAAAGTACTGATGCTGGTGTGAGAAGAAAAGTACGTATGGTGCAATTGGAGGAAAATATTTTGCATACTGTAGCTGATACTCCTTCAATAAGCACTCGAAGATTAGTCGTACAGCTTAATACGTCAAAACGACAATTCATGAAGTACTTAAAGAACAGTTGTTATACCCTTATCATTTGCAAAAAGTGCATCTACTACTTTCTGAAGATTTTCCTCGTAGAATACAGTTCGCAAACTGGCTGTTAGATCAGCAACGAACAAACCCAAACTTCATTAGCATTATTCTTTTTACCGATGAAGCAGGGTTTACCAAAAATGGTATTGTACATTTACATAACTCGCATGTATGGCATCAGTTCCAATCAATTAATGTTTGGGCAGGAATAATTGGCAATTTTTTGATTGGACCATGCGTATTGCCTCTACGATTGAATGGTGAACTTTATTTATACTTCCTTCAGAACGTTTTTCTGGATTCAATAGAGCATTTGCCACTTGCAACCCGCCAAAGCATGTATTTTATGCATGATGGAGCCCCACCTCATTTTAGCGTTGCTGTACGCGACCACCTGAATAATGTCTATCCAAACAGTTGAATAGGCAGAGGAGGTCCTGGCCTGGCCTCCACGGTCTCCCGACCTAACGCCAATGGATTTCCACTTGGGGGATCATCTCATAACCTTGGTGTATTCCTCTCCGGTTGATGCTAGGGAGAAACTTTTACAGAGAATCACATTTCATTGTGATGTGATAAGAAACAATGCTGGGTTGTTGTGGCGAGTACAACAGTCCTCTATTCGTCGTGCCCGCGAGTGTATCAGTGTTAAGGAGCCCACTTATGAAGTTTTTAATTGATTATTTCTAATTAGGGTATTTAGGTTCAATCGTTGCAAGCTTCAGTGAGTACATTTCTAAACATAATTTTTGTTAAGGCGCCTTTCTCGGACAAAATTGCATTTCTATGAATCTTTGTAATTTTGTCAGATTAAATAATCTAAACTAAAACTTTTTCGTTTCTTGAATGACTTTTGTATCACACTTTGTTGCAGACAAAAAAATTAGAAATCATGGTTATCTCTTATAGAAATAAAACATTAATTCTTTTATTATTTTTTTCTCGAAAACGGTTCATTTTATCGACAATGAACAAGAGTATCTCTTCTTTAGTTTAATGTTCACGGTATCCAAACTTGTGTTTTTAACTCCTTATCATACAGGGTGTTAAAAATGTAAGCATTAAAATGTACAACCTAGTCCGCCCCTGGTAAACTAAACAAGCCAATTTAAATTTAATGGCAGTATTTTAAGAGTTCCTTACTACTAACTGTTTGTCATATTAAATTTTCATTAAATTATAATAAGTAGTTTAAAAGTTATTCAAGAAAAATTGATTTCCAGTGGCGTCCTTTAGGAGGACGCATGCGTAGCGTCAGCAACAAACGATCTTTATTACTCGCCGTCTGTTTCTACACTGATACCTTAGTTACACAGCGCGGGACCGGCAATAACGCAAGTGGCGTTCTATCGCCCCACTGTTTAATATCCACACATATGTACGCTCTATTCACTCGTACTCATTGGATCGCTGCCTACTCCTAGATATTTGCCCGGTCAATCTGCATACTGTAACCCAAACATAAATCTTTTAAAAATTATATTGTTCTTCGTATATTCGCTTTTTTATTATTTTATGTTAGTCTCTGGTCAATTATTTGTGTCACTGTACATATATCGATATCAAGATTCATTGTATCACCGTAATATACGCCAGTTGCTCTGATTGTTCATAGCCAGCGCATTACATTTGTAGATTCTCCACGAGTTAGGACGAGCAAAGGTAGTAATAGTATCCGTTGAGTATAAATAGATTGTGTTTTTTGTTTGTTTGTCTATGTATAATAATAAATAAAATATTATTTTGGTATATCTACTTCTCTTATTTGCTGCTCAACGACATACATAGGTAACTGATTATACAAGCTATTTTATTCCACAAGCAATATTTTCTGGTATGTTGTGATCCTTATACTTAAATCTATAGTGTAATTCTACAACAGCACTTTGAAATAACTAAAATTACATGATAATGTCCCACAGTTCCTTGTAAAAACACAGTGTAAATATGCAGTAAATAAGTGCTCAAATAAGCAAAGTTATCAGGCAATATTACAATTTTAAGAAATACCATGCAGTTTTACTATCTCCGTTTTGTTTTACAGTGTACTTTTGCATCTTGATTTGTAATTATACTTTTACTGAGTAAGTATACCATGAAAATCACGGGACGAAAATAACCAATGATTTTTTTTTATTTCGTACTTATATAAGTTACTCTCTCGCTAGTACTCAAAAGCTATACTCGTTTAGTAAAACTTCGCTTTTCTAAACTTGTTTAATATACTGTTAAAGTACATATTATACATTCTGGAATATTGATTAATCAAATGTCATAATATAACATGCGAATAAAAACATCTGAGAGAGGCTGTTGCTCTTAAATAAACGTGTTTCCTAAATTCACACTTCACACTTAAGATATTTGATTAAGCAAGTTAAGCACTTGAGATAAAATTTACAAAACAGATTAAAATCAGAACTATGTTGATGTCCACATCACCTTGAAACATTACCATTATTGATCACTATACTAATGTAAATCTTATAGAAAAGTTATCAATATTAGACATATTTCAATGTTGAGTGAAAACAAGAATAGACTCGAATCTCGTAATGTCACATAAATGTGTTAAAATTTAATGAACAGTTTGTAATAATCGTTGGAATTGACGGTATATGTGAAAATATTTGTACCTCTCCGTCATTGAAGAATTTTGCGAGGAAACATTTACTAAATAATGGATAGTTGCTATGTGTTAAAATTTAATAACGCATCTTTCTTTCCTTTTTCCATTGAAATTCAATATTCTCCGGTGTGAGTTTCTTTATTCTCCCAGATATTCATTTTGATGTTTAACGAAATTTTAACAGATCGTGAATTGATTTTTAGGATTTTGAGTTTATTGTGCTGGGAATAACCATATTATCTGTCAATGTGACAGTTAATGATTGACAATACATGTGACAGATTGACAACCGGACTTTTTTTTTACCTCCGAAGTTAGAAAGCGGTCAAAGAAACGCGTCTATCTCAGACGTCGCCTGGAAATCTCTGTCTGAAAAATCTAATCTTGAAATTTATTCTTTGACTGTAATCTTTGTTCGATATTTCATTATAATTACATATTTTTGAAATTGTACATTTATCAAAATTTTGTTTTTTATTATATTCTGATGAAGATATAGAGAGTATAACGACCTGTCGAAGTGGTTATTTTATTTTATTAATAGTTTAACAGCATACTGAAAGAATATACGAATTGATTTTTTGAAAACGATCCACTTCAAATATTTGGGAAATTATCTATCTACAGATGTTCGTTAGAACTTTTCGGTGTTTTCAAAATCTAGCAGTTCGGAACTTGTAATGAAGACACTGTGATCTAATCTCATTAGCGAAATTATTTACGCTTTTGCCTCACGTCCGGCTTATCAGAAGTTCACGTCAACTTTGTATATTTTTGTGTTTTTTATATCGCGCATAAAATTTTAAATCAAAACTTAAGAGTACGCTAGATAAAAAATCAGCAATATTTGAGTTCATTAATTTTTTAAATATTCACCCATATTTGTTAAAAGTTGTGTATTTGTGAAAGTATCGTAGCCAAAGAGCTTATATTTGGTGTGATGTTAAATAAAATATGAAGCATGAAACGTTGGTTTTCAAAATTATGTCGATTAATACAGGGTCGTCTAAAGTTAACGTTCATTTCCACTAAGTTCATGTCAATGAAAGTCACTTTTATTTAAACAGAACGCACCATATATAGTATTGGATTTGTGAATACACTTAATAATTCTGTATCATTTACTATCAAAATCAGCTATATTTTTTACGGTCTTTGAATTATAAGCCCGTTTCTGGTGGATGTTAGAAAATACGTCGCTCTAATGCATTTTAAAATCATTTTAAAATTTTAGTAATCCTTGAATGTCAAAGTAGTTGATAATTGTCTTTTTCCACTACTAGCGTTAGAAAACGTCATTATTTGGTATGTTTTCGGGCCGAGAAGATGAATTTCTCTCCTAGTAGTCAATAATAAAAATTATCTCCTACTAGTAAATAATAAAAACAATTGAAAATAATAAAGTAATTATATACCAAGGGAGAGAAGACATTTTTCTCAGCCGAGTAGCATTAGCTAAGAGGCTGAGAAAAAACTTCTCTGCCGTGGTTTATATACTATTTTTTCCACTACTAGCATATTTAACCGCTTTCTCAATAATAATGTAATATAATAAGCCGTTCCGATAAATGTTTAATTTAAGATATCCATAGAAAACATGTTAGTCTGTAAAAACAAATGAATAAACATTTAATGTCAAATTGAGATTTTATTCATGTCTTGTCACAATACCAAAAAAAATGTCAGACAGTAGTTGTACTCCTGCAGAAATCCGCAAGGAAGCAAATCAAATAGAGTATGAAAAATACTGGTACACTGGCTTGCAATAAAATATTGTACACCTTAATGTCAAGCAAGCTAGTTTTTGAAGATTATTTTTCAATGTAAGCTGACTTTAGATTTGACGGATGTGACACCATGCATAGAGGTTGTGGTGACTTATAAAAACAGTGTACTTTTGGAAATGAAAAGTCAAATTAGAAATGTCACAAAAAGTGAAATCAATATAGGTAAAACTAGGTGTACGAGATTTTATTGCAAAATAAATTTTTTTTATTACAAATAAAATTATGATTTATTCAATAAAAATGTATATGTATACATTTTTATTGAATAAATCATAATTTTATTTGTCAATTGTTTTTATTATTTACTAGTAGGAGATAATTTTTATTATTGACTACTAGGAGAGAAATTCATCTTCTCGGCCCGAAAACATACCAAATAATGACGTTTTCTAACGCTAGTAGTGGAAAATTATGATTTATTCAATAAAAATGTATAGAATAGAAATAATTTAAATATAAAACCATAGATGTCGTATAGATGCACGAATGAAATCCGCAATTCAAGAAAAAAGGTTAGGTTAACATTTAACATGAATAAACAAAGTAGGAAATACATAATTTGGTAAACACTACTTATTAAAATAATAATTAATAGCGCAATTATGGCAGGATATGTTAATTCCTGACGTACTGGCTTGCAATAAAATCTCGTACACCTAGTTTTACCTATATTGATTTCACCTTTTGTGACATTTCTAATTTGACGTTTCATTTCCAAAAGTACACTATTTTTATTAGTCACCATAACCTCTATGCATAGTGAGTCACATCCGTCAAATCTAAAGTCAGCTTACATTGAAAAATAATCTTCAAAAATTAGCTTGCTTGACATTAAGGTGTACGATATTTTATTGCAAGCCAGTGTACCAGTATTTTTCATACTCTATTTGATTTGCTTCCTTGCGGATTTCTGCAGGAGTACAACTACTGTCTGACATTTTTTTTTGGTATTGTGACAAGACATGAATAAAATCTCAATTTGACATTAAATGTTTATTCATTTGTTTTACAGACTAACATGATTTCTATGGATATCTTAAATTAAACATTTATCGGAACGGCTTATTATATTACATTATTAGAAAGCGGTTAAATATGCTAGTAGTGGAAAAAATAGTATATAAACCACGGCAGAGAAGATTTTTCTCAGCCTCTTAGCCATTATTTCCCTCGACGCTTCGCGTCTCGGGAAATAATGCTACTCGGCTGAGAAAAATGTCTTCTCTCCCTTGGTATATAATTACTATTATACTGTCCGGGTCAAAAAAAACGGGGCATGCTTTATAACGATTTTGACGTTAATTTAGTTTTGTAATTAAGTCCGTTTGTCCAATAATAGTAGCCTTGAATTACTTGAGTATAAGGACATGCATCTGTCATTTTTGTCATTATTGTTTTTATCTTTCAAATTGACATTTAAAATTTTTGTTAATTTAAAATAATTAATTATACGCTTAAAATTTGTAAAATGCATGTAAATGAAGTTACTAAAGCCAGAATATGCACTAAAGTAGAAGAAGGATGGTCTATGAGGCGAGTAGCAGATGAATTTAGGATAAGTAAGAGCTCAGTTAGTAGAATATGTAAGAAGTGGCGGGAAGAAAGGAATCTTTCAAGAACGCCTGGTTCAGGACGACCTAGGATTTCTAATGCTCAGGAAGATGATGGCTTAATTACATATATTAATCGAAATCCCTTTGACACAGCAAAACATGCAATAAGAAATACAGGTTTTCCTGGATCGGCAAAAACAGGACTACGTCGCCTTCGACATGCCGGTCTCTATTCTTATATGGCTGTTAATAAGACGTTTCTAACTCCAGCTTGGAAAGAACAAAGGATGGGATTTGTTTTACACCATTTGGCACGGAATATTTGGGACAAGGTAATTTTCTCCGACGAAAAAATCTTTCAGTCGTCATATAACGGGAAAATTAGAGTTTTTCGACCGCCAAGCACGCGTTTCCAAGAAGGATATGTAAACAAAGTACGTAGAAATCGGACAGTATATATAGTTTATATCTGTCAAACAGAATAGCGAATAAAATAACTAACTATGGAAAAAAAGTGGAACAATACCGTTAATAATTTCACCAATTACTAACTACGAGTTTTCAGAACTTTTATATTTCGACAATATCGAATAGTTCTAACGCACCAGTTCCGTGAATAACCTGTATATTACTTTTGACGCGGCTAAAACCCGGAAGCCCTCAACGTAGAGACTTGGAGTGTGGAAGTTTTCGATATTAGTGAATATTCATATTAATAAATGGTTCCGTGCAAAATTTTTGTCTTTTCAATAAATTTAGTATAAACTAAAGAGGAGGGAGCGGCTATTCTTGAAATTACTTGTTAAAATGTTTGACATGAATATGTTTTGAAATATGTCATTTGCCACATACTATAATTACATACAGGGTGAGGCATTGGTGCGTCAAAGCACAATATATCCACTAATATTAAAGATATCACAAAATGTTATATACAAAAATCATAGCTAGTCTTAAGCTAGATATTTTAAAATTATTTTTGTATATACAGGTTGTTTCATATTGCCAGGGTGAACCAAACATACATTTTCTTAAATGGGACACACTATATATTATTTCAAATTTAGATTAAGCACATCTTCGTCATATCTTCGATATAAAGTTTCATTGAGTTACACCGAGTATTTCAGAAGTTATGGTCAATTTTGTCTGACAATCATTGCGTGTTCTACGTCCTGTGAATTCCACACGAAACAACTTAAAATTCTTTTTGTACTGGAATAAGTTTTTTATATTGTTATAGTTTCATAATAAAGTGATATTTTGCCAATATTGCGAAAACTGTGTACAGGGCGATTCAAAACGTAAATGCATTATTTTCTCATCTTATTTAAATGGAACCCCCTGTATTTTATATTAAGAAAGAGAAGGATCCTGTATGCACCAACAACGTTGTAGCCATTCTTCCACTAATAGATTTGCATTTCTTAATATTTCTACATACATTCTTGCAGTCCTGAACAGTCCACATATTAGTACACGAAAAATCTCGCACTAACAAGATTTTAGTTAGAAGGCTGTTTAAAGAATACTGTATAACAAAAAATTGCATCCATATCATATGTAGTTGCATCAACAGTTACTCGATAATGATTTACTCCATATAGTTGCTTTTTGTGAATAGGCTCAACAACGAAGAGAAAGACCAGTTACATGACTAGCCCAATTTGCAGAAATAAGTAAACTTTACTTTTCGTGTGGCGTTATGTGTATATCAAATACCACCAAGTACACAAAATGATATGTAGAACAAAATGAAAGAAGAATTCCAGACCATTAATATAGACATGTTCAAAAATATCATTTAAAGAACGGCTACAATGCAACTGCATATAGTATAGATGCAATTTACTTTTACACAGTATTCTTTAATAGTCTTTTGACTGATACCTTGTTGGCGCAAGATTTCTCATGTATTAATATGCCGATTGTATGTAGAAATGTTAAGAAATGCGAATCGATTAGTGGAAGAATGGCTACAACGTTGTTTGATTTTTTTGGTGGACATTTTGAACATTTATTGTGAAATCCGTTATATTGCAAACATTTGGCTTATAATTAAATATTAATTACCGGTATAAGTTTAACTTTGTAGTTGTGTTGTATTTAATTAGTTTATCTCAATTCATGACTTAATGGCCTTTTGCTGTCATTTTTTCATGGCTAATTTGACATCATACAATTATTTTGAAAAAACTCACCTTTCATTACGAAAATATTAAATATCTCAGAAATTAACGATTTTAGATATAGGGAGTAGTTAATAACAATGAAAGTGCATGCAGTGTCTTTCCATTTCAAGATGAGAAAATAATGCATTTGCGTTTTGAATCGCCCTGTACACAGTTTTCGCAATATTGGCAAAATATCACTTTACTGTGAAACTATAACAATATAAAAAAGTCATTCCAGTACAAAAAGAATTTCAAGTTGTTTCGTGTGGAATACATAGGACGTTGAACCCGCAATGATTTTCAGACAAAATTGACCATAACTTCTGAAATACTCGGTATAACTCAATTAAACCTTATATCGAAGGAATAAGGAAGATATGCTTAATCTAAATTTGAAATAATATATAGTGAATAGTGAGAAGAACTTCGAATATATAGTGTGTCCCATTTAAGAAAATGTATGTTTGGTTCACCCTGGCAATATGAAACACCCTGTACATACGAAAATAATTTTAAAATATGTAACTTAAGACTATCTATGATTTTTGTGTATAACATTTTGTGATATCTTTAATATTAATTCATATGTTGAGCTTTGACGCACTAATGCCTCACCCTGTATAAATGTGCTCAAACTGCGAAAACATGTAAAACACGTATTACAAAGTATAGCCACAGGTCGTAAACATTTTTGTTCGCATGTTATATTTTTGATAGTGGCTGACGCACGTTGGTGTTAGTTAAAATTGTGGTTATAGTTTACTGGAACCTTGTTCGGGATGTGCTGCACCGTACGGTTTCAAAAATGTGATGCCATTATCGATGGATACGTACCAATTTTCTGTAAGTCGAGTGTAACTAACTATCATCAATCTAATGTTGCTTACATTTGACACGCATATGCATGCATATCACGGGCTTTTAAATTTCACAATTGTCTTCGATATGCTAAAAACAGCACTAGGTAATACATTAAATAATTATCATGCCTATTATTACCTATTTAATCGCCTATAGTTTAAATTCTCATTCAGATTACTAAGGAAAAATCCAATGTGTCTTTAAAATGTGTATTTTTAGATCTTCAGTAGGCATGTGTTAACATATTCCTTTATTTTGAGGCTTAATTAACAGCGAAACCAGAAACGTTTTTATTATAACAATTTTTTATTTATACTCTTCGATATAAAAATAGTGAACTTCAGACTTCTGTATATTCAAGGTGTGTTTTGCTGTTCTGGTTATATTAATCGAATTACTAAAATAGAAAATTACGAAAAACGGAAAGAATTGACATTTACGAAATTGGGCATAGTTGCTAGCTTGAAAAGTTACTGACTTGATACTTGAATTATCATTTGCTTTTGTTATTGGTATGAATTATATTTGAATATAGAGCTAAACTAATTGAATGTCTATTGAATGTACTACTATTTAAAAAAAACATAGAATGAATGTTTGTGTTGGTGGTTAACCCATTGTCAGCAATTAAGGTATACTCGTATTCTCATTTGCTGGTTTAAATAACAATAGAGTTAAGTTATCGATCTAACTAGTTTTCGTGCATGATTATGTTCTAATTTTAATTATCCCATCATTTTTATTTTACTGTTATCTGTATACTTAAATAGTGCACAAAAGTAATTTAGAATTAAAGTATGTACTTGCAGTCATTATGAGCAATATATTTTATTAGCATATGGTAAACGCTGCGTCTGTGTCTGGAAATTTGGATGCACCTGAAGGTGGATTTGATGCTATAATGCAAGCAATAGTATGCCGAAACGATATTGGATGGAGAGAAAAAGCACGCAGATTGCTAGTTTTTTCTACAGATGCAGGCTTCCATTATGCGGGAGATGGAAAATTAGGTGGTATAATTACTCCAAATGATGGTTTTTGTCATCTTAACCAAGTGGGACATTATACTCATTCATCACTGCAAGATTATCCCAGTATCTCACAAATAAACTTGAAAGTGAAACAGAACGCCATCAACGTAATATTTGCCGTCACCGAATCCCAGATTAGTGTATATCATCGTTTAAAAGAACACATTGAAGGTTCTTCCTGTGGACAATTATCCAATGATTCTTCAAACATCGTGGAATTAGTGAAGAGCCAATATGAGGTAAGTTTTATCAAGAAACAAAAATGTTTCAAAATGTGAGGTGCAATGTGTATTCGCAAATAAGCAGATAAACTTAATTAACGTAGCTAGCATTGAAACACTGGAACTACAGCTCTGTCATGATCGTCTCTAATTTCAGGAGTAGAGGCTTTGATATTACTATTAAAAATCGATTTTCGTCATCATGCCAGTTCCTGGTAGTGACTATATGAGCGTAGAGTACTCTATTTAAAACGAAACACCCGAAATACAGCTCTCGAAAGAAATATATCATATAAAAAATGCTTTGACACTTCAACTTTTATTCTTAGGTGGACACTTTTCGACATAAAAATTACTGCTGATGATATTGTCCTCTTCTCTACATAACAACTATTTTAAAATTTTTATCATACAGTAGGACGTTGTCTTGTCAACATCCAAGTGAGTGGGTTTGAATCGCCAATATTCGAGTTAAATCAACAGAAATTTTATCTGTCATAAAATATTTACGTTTGTTTGCACAGAGAATATCCAAACAAGAACGGACATGAAACAATTTTCGTTTAGAAACACATACGTCAATCGTCATTTTGTGAGAGTGATACTTCAACCTCTTTGTTGCGTTTACTTGCTCTTTTAAAGAATATAGGGTTTTATTTTACTATTTGTAGCACTGTATTTTTGTTTTTATGTTATTATACAGGGAGAGCGAGATTATTTGAACGCATTTGGCAGCACTTGTTTATGAATATCCCTAACCTGCCACCAAATTTCCAACTTCATTATCATCTTTTTCAGTGGCGTGAATAGTATTTATCAGAAAAAGTTTTTGTTTAGTAATAAAAAAAACAATACGCTGAAAATAAGAGGTTTAAACATATTTTTATTTGAAAAAAGAAATAATTTTATAAAACTGGTTATAATGCTTCTTAGTTTAGACCAAGAGGTTTCTTTTTTGAAGCATATTTCCGAAGTGGAAAACGTGATCCAAATGGTCAATGTAAATATTCAACACACATTTATGTTTACGTTTATCTTATGGTTCATGTCACAAAGTGGTGAAAACAATTACATTTGCACTCATATAAACTATCGGTTGTGTCAGAGTTATATACATACATTAGATTATAATAAGCGTATAGATTATTGTCAATGGTTCAATGCAAATTTAAAGGATGACGAGCTGTTTTTTTTTTCCGACGAAACGTGGTTTCATTTAGCGGGACATGTAAACTCACAAAATTATACAATATGGTCAGCTGAAAATCTTCATGTCTACCACGAGGCACAACTACACCATCTGAAAATTGGTGTTTGGCTAGCACATCACGAAAGAGAATTATCGGACAAATATTTTTTGAAGAAACAATTACAGCTGCAAATGATTGTGAAATTCTAAATACGTTTATAGAACAATTGCACGATGATGAGATAATGACAGGTTTCTTTCGACAGGATAATGATACTGCCCACACTGCAGGACAGACTACCTAGAACAATTTTATGACAATCGGTTTATTAGCACTAACAAATGGCCGCCAAGATCTCCAGATCTTACCCTATTAGATTTTTTTCTGTTTCTTTATTTGAAAAATAAAATATTTCGCAATCGGTTTCCCACATTAGGCGAACTGAAGGAAGATATATGAATCGCAATAAATGAAATTGAACCAAAACTGTTGCAGAATGTATTCGAACATATGAGGAGAAAAATCGACACATGTTTACTTGATAATGAATGATAGAACTCTATTTAAGTTTTTAATTAATTTAAATGTTGAAAATGTTGTCCATGTTCTTGTATACATAAAGCAACTTTTCTTTTCATATTATCGAATACATTTATTAACATATCTGGCGTAATTTGGTTTACCGCATTAATTATAGCCTGGTGCAACTCCTAGATTACGTAACCGATTTTTGTGGACAGTATTTTTTAAATAGCCAAACATAAAGAAATTTAAAGGAGTTAGATGAGGTGAACGTGGTGGCCAACGATCTCTACTGATTAATCGATCTTCGTAAAATTCTTGCAGAAAGCGGATTCTATCTTGTGCTGTATGAGCAGTTGCACCGTCCTGTTGGAAATAACCGTACTGTATTTCACCGTCATGTAATTGCTCAATAAATGGTTCCAAAATATGTTCACGATAATTAGCGGCATTAATGTTATCATTAAAAAAGATTGGACCGATTATTCTTCTCCTCGACATTGCTATCCATACGCCTATTTTGATAGAGTGCAATGGCGTTTCTTTATAAACGTGTGGATTTTCTGCATTCCATATTCTATAATTTTGAGAATTGGCATAGCCACTTAGGTTAAACCAAGCCTCGTCACTGAAAATAACTTCAATCTAGTATATCATCATTCAAATTTTCATTAAACCACTATTCGTTTTTGAAAGTCTATTGGATATATCTCTTGAACTACTGTAAGTTTATATGGATGCATATGCAAAACTTTCTTAGCTGCCTTTCTGCAAGACCCATATGAGATACCTACAAGTAATTAAATACATACATTATTTTTCAATTATTTATTTATTTTGCAAATAGCCTTATACCTGTTTGAGCAGACAAGTGCCTTAAAGGTTTTGTAGGACTAGCTTGTAATCTGCGTTGGATATCACCTACAACTGCTTCAGTTAGAACAGTATGTTATACCAGTAGATTTTCCCTTTACTATATAATCGAACCTGTCTCACGATAGCGTGAGATAGCGCTACAAGTCGACGAACATATTGGGGAAATATATCACCATATATAACTTGCACATTTGGGAATTCCGCCAAAAATTGATTAAAACAAGAATGAATTGAGTACTGCCAAATGCCGTTTTCATCTTGTTGTCCACTACGGAAATAAGATTCCCAAATAAACTGGTGTTCAACGGTAAATGCCATGAATAAAAATAATCTTCACAGTTTGGTATTAATGTAAACTACTGATAAAATGAAACTCAAATAATTTATACAAATGAAATAACGCAGGACAAATTTAATTGACAATATTAGTTATCTACGATACAAGTGTTAAAATGCGATTTTATTTCACGAGTTAAAAGTTTGCGCAATTTACGAGTGAAATAAAATAGCATTTTTAACACGTGTATCGTACACTATTTTTTGTACTCGCTTATCAAAACCTGTCATTTCACGATTCGATTTGCGTGCGTAAAAAGTCACTTTAAACACGAGTGCGTAAAAGTAAAGTTGGTACTTACTGGAACTTGATTAATTTAGTGACCTTTTAAAATCATAAATCCCTAACCTTAATAATATGGTCATAAACGATAACGTATTTAACAATATGTATTATTATTATAGTTCTCGTACAAAAAATATTGTACAAACTTCGTGCGTGAAACATTTCGCGAATTCGTGTCCATACTGGTCACTCATTCGCGAAATATGATTTCACGCACATGGTTCGTAAATAACTATTATACAACTGTTTATATTTAATTAAATTAATTGGGATTTCTACAAAAATTGTTGACATTTTATCACAAAAATTAAATGTATCACAAGTCAGAAGTTCCAGTCATGATAACGCCAGGTGTAACGCACTGATATTTGAGAATTAGAAACGTCAAGAAAGTTTTGCTGACGTTTTTTATTCCCATTAAAATAATAAAACTGGATCTTGATGAGATTGATGATGATGCCCTATGAATCCATATTATATAGTAATTGTTGGAATGCTGAGGTATGTACAGTCTGTTTCAAATTAAATGGAAATCGAGGATATTGGGTGCAGTTACCCAGTTCGCGGTGATGTATTGTGGGTGATCTATACTTTTTCATACATAGTGATGCGTAGTTCACGATTTTTAACATTCACGTAATATCGCAATTTGTACTTTTGCTATATTGGTTTTTATTATTTTAAATGCAATATATGTAATTGTCGTCATTTATAATGCATCAAAACATCGTTATCAATAGAACACAAAGTATTGTAAAATATATTGTGTAACTGCACGTATATCACTATATCACTATGTATGAAAAAGTATAGATCACCCACAATACATCACCGCGAACTGGGTAACTGCACCCAATATCCTCGATTCGCATTTAATTTGAAACAGACTGTACATATATATCAATATTTACATCCATGAAGTAACTGTCATTAGCGTTATAAACATTTTCGCACTAGTGTTAATAGTATATTTTATACGGAGAAAAGTGATACTTTTCATGGCGCGCTCGTGTTTAGTAGCCGAACGAAGTGAGGCTCCTAATAGAGAGCAAGCCATGAAAAGTTACTTTTCCTTTACATAAAGTATGCTATTTTTTCTTCAAACGTCGGCAAATTTATGCAAAAATATGTATTTTTAATTGAAGATAAGCGGGTTTGGTAGGATATTTGGACATTAGACCGATGATTAGGTACGAGCTGCTTCTATAGTAACTCATCATAAAACTGTCAAGTGTACATTGTCAACATTGAAATTATGTGTTTGTATTGGTTTGTACATTGCCATAATAACACTTTTCCCTCCGGCGGCGAAAAAGTGAAAAGTAAACCTCCGGCGGAGGAAAAGTGACACTTTGCGGCCGACTACTCAGTCGAGAAATGTCAATTTTATTGACGTTTGAAGAAAATAGTTATTTAAGTAATAAGGGAGGTAAGTAACATTTACTAGTCGAGGACTAGTTTGCGTCCGAGGGCTTGCCCGAGGACTTGCAATAGAGTTCGAGACTGGTATACCTCGAATTGATTATAACATTTTCCCACTCCCCAGAGAATAAAATCCTCAAAAATTAAATGTAATCATTATAAACAGTAACGGTGAACAACCTTGGAATTTAATAAATTAGACACATCTGAAACGTTACTAGGCAGTTCTCACATACAATTGTTTATAAACACACGTGGTTTGATGCACTTTTTTCCCTAGAGGACGTAAGTAAATTACTTACGCCCCATTGTCATAACAATCACAGTCATTTCATTAAAACTGAACGTGACTGAACTTACGTCCATAGAAACAATGTATTAATGGTATGCTTACTACAAGGGAGTGGAAAAATAGTAATTTACAAACCAAGTTCGGGAAGACAATTTTCCAGCATGAGCGCGGATTTAAAGCACGAGCAGGCGTAGCGCAGCAATTTATTAGCTATATTAGCAATTTATTGCTTTAAAAGCTTGATTATGCACTAGTGCCATAATATTGTTACGTTTTATTTTCTCTTTTTAATAGATATTTTAGCGCCTAATATTTGTCTTCCCGTTATACGCTTAGCTCTGTTGGTCAACGGGTATCGGTTCGCTTAGTAGCGACTGCGCGTCTTATTCTCGGGAGACTTCTCTGATAGCCATCTTGCCTCCTGGCTTTTGATCTCGACCTGTTGGAAGTACCGCAGCTGTTTTGAGGCCTCCGGAATCTCACCTTTAAACACGTGCTAAGATATTTTTGGTATTTTTGGTGATTTATGGAATTTTTCTGAATATTTCAAGTCCTCTTGTGAGGGATATTAGTTTTCTGGTGAATCGCACGGTTATTTTGTGGTTTTGATGCCGATTAAATTGGATGTTTCCGGATTTTCATACAGGTAGGACATTTTCTTTGATTTATTTTTATCATTTGTTAGGCGTATAACTTAGGCATTCCGTATTTTTACAGCTGCTAGTTTTGGATCCTCATTCTGGAGGTGAATTTCCGTTCTTTTTTTGGTCTGGATTCTGTAACCCATACACGTGGATGACCACGAGGTGAAGGGCGATAACGCCATTTCGCATTTAATGACCGGACCCCGGCCAGTTGGCTGAACCACCTTGGTGGCATCAACACCTTCGATCATAGCTACGCAGGTATTCAGCGAATGTCTGGTTAACACAACACCTGACGTACAGGTTCTGCACAAGGTTTGAAGCACATATATGAATTTATAATTAAATTTCAATTGCATGTACTTACATTTAACGTAATTTAGGTAGTGAATTTTTAAAAAAAATTACGTAACCTCTCTTCAAGAGTTTTAAATGATGTATTCGGGTCGTAAAGGGTGGCTCGCTTAGTTTTACCCTGTGTTTTTGGTAATTTTAAATCTATTGTATGATCTTTTGTAAGGCATAGAAACGTTTCGAAGCTAAGATTTAGTAAACTGTCACATAACAGAGATATCTAGTTGATATACAGGGTGTGTAAAATTTATATGCCTTTAACTTTGGCTGAGTCTTCGCAGATAGCGACCTCGAATAAATCGAGCTTGTACACCTTAAGGTTAAATACTCTTAGATTTGAATCTTTTGGTATATCGGTTTAATTAAATAAATTTATTTCCTGGTTACCTTAATTTACGAATGCATCAATTTTGTAGACCTACTTAGTCTTAGTCACTCACTGTACGTTTTAGACACTTTGTTCCTTTTTTTTTTGGGTTAATATTGAAATTTAACTACTAATGTTGCTCAAATTTTCAACTTTTTTTGGTGGTAATGCTTCAACCGAGCTTGCAACTGAACCTTTGGTTCTATTTAATTAATTTTGTTATTACACCTGCTCGGCAGATTTAATTTGGGTCTGATATCCAGTTTGCTGGTACACGTTTTTTTTGTGGTCAAACAATTTTACTCAATAATTTACTCACAATAAATTTGTTGTCGTTGAGATATCCAGAGGTTAATTCTTGTATATCTTCCCCCCCCTCCCTGCACTCCTCCTCCCCGTACGTCGCTTGTACTTTAAAACTTGTAACCCCGCGACAAGTTTCGCTTGAGGCTTCTGCTAGAATTCTAGCGGGGTGGCGCCTGGTAATTCGACCGTCGAGAGTACTTAGTACCATCGACCCACTCCCGTCTCCGGCATTGAGCATAGCGGCAGCAGAAGGCCCTCCCATAAGAACAGAAGGGACGTCCAAGTTTTCAGGTAGGTTTAGGGTGTAGTTTTGCGGAATCTCACCTGGTCCAGTCAGGTAGACGGTCATTTGAGCGCGCCAAATCCACTACAGTCTGGTTGGGGGTTTTATTCGTTTTAAACCGTAGCAAGGATAGATTTTGGCGCCCAACGTGGGGCCAGAATTTTCTTTCCCCCTCCCCATCTCAATATTTCGTCAACCGTGAAGACCTCAACCCTCTGGAATATTTTGGCTTTTGAAATATGCTTATCTTTGGAATTCTTTTCAATTAATCCCTTTTGATCCGTGTTTGGCCCAGGTAAAATAAGGTTGGACTTTGTCATTTTTGTGGGAAGCAGGTTTGCCCCTGCCCCTTTTGGGTTTGCTACTGCTCGAATTCGTTATTGTTGGGTGCAGCATTATACTTGGTTTATCCCTTTTCCCTTTTGCAATTTTTATTATGGATGCCAAGATTGAGATTAATCGCTTGTCTAAGGATGAGCTTGAGTATGAGTTAAGTTTATATGGCGTTTCCGGTGAAGCGACAGTAGAGTCAATGCGTAGGTCCCTTAGGCAATTACGTAGATTGCATACTGGTACGAACTATGAGTTGCCCGCTTATCCCTTCTCTTTTGAACAGGATTCTACGGCCCTACAGGCCAAGATTAAAACCCTGACTGATGCGGTAGAGAAATTTTCTGACGTAAGGACGTCGTCTGACTACCTCAAGCTTTCTTCAAGTATTGCTTGTGCCTTTGGCCGTGTTCAGCGCTCCAAACCCTTGACTGAAGCTGACTCCAAGCTGCGTCAACAATTTTCTGTACAGCTGGTGGATCTATTGTCTCGCCTTTCACATCAGGCAAAATTCGCTCGGAAGAGCATGGTTCATGCCCAGAGCACTCTTTTGGACATTACCATGGTAACTCCCCCTGGTAATGAGGATGAAGCTAGTAGTTCGTCTAGCGATGAATCAGTTGCAGGAGCTACCTCAGTACCTACGGCTCACCACCCTAAGCCAGTCCCTGTTTCGTCTTGAGGTCTTAAATTTTCTGGGAACCCAAAAGATATGTCTGTTAACGCTTTTATCGAACGCGTCAATGAATTGAAGGTAGCACGAAACTCTAACGACCGTTTACTCTTCGCGTCTGCTATTGACCTGTTCACGGGAAATGCCGCTATCTGGTATCGTGCAAATAAAGATATATATAATAACTGGTCCGATTTGATGGTAGGTCTTAGATCTGAATTTTTGCTTCCTGAATATGACGAACATCTGTTCGAAGAAATAAAACATCGCACTCAGGGTCCCAATGAGAGCATTGGTATTTATGTGTCAGTAATGAAAAACCTTTTTGCCCGTCTATGCACTTCCGTTCCAGAGTCTACCCGTCTTAAAATCTTGGTGAGGAACCTTGCACCCTTCTATCAAACCCAGCTAGGTCTTGTCGAGATTACCTCCATAGCGCAGCTTTTGCAATATGGTAAGCAATTAGAAGCACGCAGAGCTTCTGTTGAGGCATATGTTCCGCCTCCCACTCGCGGTAAATCCCTAGAGCCAGATTTAGCGTGTGTGTCCGCCAGTTCCGGTTCTGATCGAGGTACTACTGTCGAGGCTGGGCCATCAAACTCTATTAAATGCTGGAATTGTGGTCGTAATGGGCATCGTTCGGCTCAATGTTCGCAGCAACGTAGGCGCCATTGCTTTGGTTGTGGACGACCCAATGTAACTAGGTTCTCGTGTCCTTCTTGTTCGGGAAACGGACGACGGGCGCACTAGATTGCCGTATAGGGCGTCGTTCTGGTAATCCGGCAATCAAATTCAGTTAGATTTTGTTTTGGCTAACGCCATTGATGACGAACGGCCTTACTTGCACGTTAAAATTTATAATCGAACTTTTCTCGGTCTTCTTGATTCAGGTGCTTCGCGCACTATCGTTGGTGGTCCTGGTTGGGAAATTTTACGTACCTTAAATTTGAATCTTAAACCCGGCAAAGTGGTATGTACTGTGGCGAATGGGCAGAAATGTCGTTCCTTGGGTGTAGTCTCGTTACCTATGTGTGTTCGCGATCGTGTTAGAGTTATAGATGTCTTGGTGATACCTGAACTTCCACATTTGTTAATTCTGGGTACAGATTTTTGGCGTATTATGGGTGTAGTGCCTGATCTCCGTCGTGGAGAATGGTTATTTTCCGCTGAGCCTGTACATCTCAGTTCTATAGGTATTGGTCAGAAGCTATCTATCGATGATCGAGCTCGTTTGGATGATTTGGTTGAGCGTCATTTCTCGCGGTCTTCGCAAGCGTTAGGATGTACGAACCTAGTCGAGCATCGTATCGTAGTTAATGGACCTCCCATTAAACAACGCTATTACCCTATTTCACCAGCTATGCAGAAGATTGTGGATGTCGAATTGGATAAGATGCTTTCTTTAGGTGTGGTGGAAAGATCGAACAGTCCTTGGGCTTCGCCCATCTTATTGGTCCCTAAAAAGGATAAATCCTATCGTTTTTGTGTTGACTATCGTAAATTAAATGCTGTTACCGAGCGAGACGCCTATCCGCTTCCTTATGTTTCAAATACCTTGGACAAACTTCGAGATGCGAACTTCTTGACCTCGTTAGATATTAAATCCGCGTATTGGCAGATCCCTATTGAGGAAGCTTCTCGTCCCTACACCGCTTTTACTGTGCCCAATCGAGGTCTGTTCCAGTTTTGTCGTCTCCCTTTTGGACTTTGTAATGCACCGGCTGTGTGGATGCGTTTTATTGATCAGGTTTTGGGCCCTGAATTGGAGCCACATGTTTTTGTGTATTTGGACGACATTATTATTGTAACCCCTACTTTTGAGAAACATTTGGAAGTTTTGAACGAAGTATTGACGCGAATTGGTAATGCTGGGCTCACTTTGAATCGTGAGAAGTGTTTGTTTTGTCGAGACGAACTAAAGTATTTGGGCTATGTAGTTAATAAGCAAGGTCTACTTGTGGACCCAGACAAGGTCAAGGCGATTTTGGAAATTCCAACACCCACTTCTGTTTCTGGAGTTAGACGTATTCTTGGTATGGCTTCTTGGTATAGACGGTTTATACCCAATTTTGCTACTTTGGTGGTGCCTTTGACAGGCTTGTTGCGTAAAAATCAGGTTTTCCGTTGGACTACCTCTTGCGAAGATGCATGGAGTCAAATACGTCAACATTTAATTTCTGCCCCAATTTTGTCTTGTCCAGATTTCAATCAGGAGTTCATCATACAAACTGATGCTTCTAACTTTGGACTTGGTGCCGTCTTAACGCAAAGGATTGACGGAGATGAACGAGTTATCTGCTATCTTAGTCGATCTCTTAGTCGCGCTGAACGTATTTACTCTACGACGGAAAAAGAGTGTTTGGCTGTTTTGTGGGCGATCGAGAAACTCCGACCTTATGTCGAGGGATCCCATTTTACCGTTGTTACCGACCACTACTCCCTATGCTGGTTGAATAAGTTAGTTTCCCCTAGCGGTCGCTTGGCTCGTTGGGCTGTTCGCCTACAGCAATACGACTTCACTATTGTCCATCGTAGTGGCAAAGACCACGTTGTACCTGATGCTTTGTCCCGATCTGTTCCTGTGGTGGATACTATCTCGGATGATTTTGTTAGTACTGATAAATGGTATTCTAAGTTATTACGGAACGTTAGAGAACATCCGCATAAGTTTCCTAAATTTCAAGTCATTAACGGTCAGCTATGTAAGTATGTACGATCCTCGAACCAGTATTTTGATAACGAAGATGAAGATTGGAAAATTGTAGTGTCCAAGGATCGACGGGCAGAACTCATCAAATCATGTCATGATGCTCCTACTTGTGGCCATTTAGGTCTGTATAAGACGTTCCATCGTCTTGGTCAAAAATATTTCTGGCCTGGTATGTTGAGTGATGTCGCATCCTATGTCCGTAAATGTACTACTTGCATCAAAGCAAAACCCGTACAGCGGAAACCCGCTGGTTGTATGGGTGGTCACTCTCTAATTGACAAGCCGTGGGATGTTTTGAGTATCGATATTGTGGGTCCTCTCCCTAGGACAAAACGTGGTTTCAATTATATTCTCGTAGTGGCGGATTGCTTTAGCAAATTCGTTTTGACTTTCCCATTGCGTAAGGCTGCGACTAAGCAAATAGTTGGTCTACTTGAAGATAATGTCTTCCTTCTCTTTGGAGTTCCCCGTAGAATTATCTGTGATAATGGTGTACAGTTTAAATCCCGAGATTTTCGCCGATTTTTAGACCAGTATCAAGTAAAACCTTCCTTCGTTTCTTTCTATCATCCGCAAGCTAACCCAGTGGAGCGAGTCAACCGAGTAATCAAGACTATGTTAGTGTCATATGTGTCTGACAATCACCGTGATTGGGATTTGGTTTTGCCTAAGATTACTTGTGCGATTCGTACCGCTAAGCATGAAGTTATTGGCCAAACTCCGTATTTTGTTAACTTTGGTAGGGAAATGAACCTTACAGGTGAACGTAGATGGATTAGCTCTGGCGACGGTGATGATACCCCGGTAGTTTTCCGTAGAGAACCCGAAGATTTTATGTGTCGATCTTCGAGTTTCGCTCGTTTGTACCGTGACATCAGATTGCGTCTGCAGAAAGCTTATGAAAAATCGAAAGCTCGTTATGACTTGCGTCATAGACCCGTTCGTCTCTTCCCTAATCAGCTGATATGGCGTAAAAACTTCGTGTTGTCTGATGCTGCTAAGTATTATACTGCCAAATTGGCTGACAAGTATGTTGGTCCCTTCTTGATACATCGGCAGACGTCTAATAATTCTTATGAACTCAAGACTTTGGATGGTAAAGTGTTGCCTGGTTCTTGGAGTATCGAGCACCTCAAGGCGCATCCTGGCGACGACTAACGATTGTGACTTTCGTCGGCCTGCAGGGGGGTCATAGAATACTTCTGCCGGGCTTGCGACTTCCGTAGGTCCGAGGCGTAAGAGGCGTCCTAAATTCCCTTTCCTTTTCCCCTTCTTCCTCCATTCACCCTGGTTTCTTATCTCCCCCCCCCCCTTCTGTCAGTTCTTTGCCTTGATTATGATATGTGTTGCGTCGGATAAGTTCGCAGTAGAATTACCATTTTAGTTCTCTTTTGTTGGGATTTGGGGTTTGGGTGAATCTGGGATTTCAGTTCACATTTGTTCCCTTCTGCTCAGTTTTGGGTAACCTTGGTTATACCGATTATGACTTTCTTGCTTGGCTTGGCTATGTTGTGGTATATATATTTTGGGTATATTTTTGGTTGTTGGCATTGGTTCCGAAAACTGTAATTTTGGAATTTTGATCCTCTGGATTTTTTAGTTGTCCCTAGTTTTTTGGGATAGTTGGTCATTTGCCGTTTTAGGCTTTTTAATAGATATTTTAGCGCTGGGTTTTGTCGACCGCTGCGACGTAGCTGTTGGTTCGGCGGGAATCGGTCCCTTCCACCTGCGCAGTCTTATTTCGGGAGACTTCTTTTCCATCTTGCTCCTGGCTTTTTGTTCGACCCCTCTAGTCTGCAGCTTTTTTGATGCCTCCGGAATCTCATCTTTAAACTATGCTAAGATATTTTTTGGTATTTCTTGATTTATGGAATTTTGCGAATATTTCTGGTCGTCTCATTGGAGCGAGGATTGAGTTTTTGGTGAATCGCACGGTTAGTTTTTCGGTTTCATTCGATTTTTGTTTCCGGATTAGGGGTTTACAGCTGCTGATTTGCTCGAGGTGAATTTCCGTTCATGTTTTTGTCGTGGTGGATGGATCACGTTGCCACTGGTTCCGGGTCTAATGCCATTTGGCATTTAGGTTCCGGAAAACTCTGTTGGCTGAACTTCTCCGATCCTCTGGATTGCATCAACATTAGGATATTAGCTCTTCTATTCAGCGATGTCTGGTTAGAAACACCTGACGTAAGGTTCTTCCGGTTTGAAGTAAGATGAAATTATAATTAAATTTCATTTTCTCTTTTTAATAGAATTTTAGCGCCTAATGAATTTGTCTTCCCGTTATACCCTTAGCTCTGTTGGTCAATGGTATCGGTTCGGGTCGTAGCGACTGGCGTCTTATTCTACCCTGAGTTTTTGATAAGCCATCTTGCCTCTGGCTTTTGATCTCGATAAGGCATAGAAACTGTTTCGAAGCTAAGATTTAGTAAACTGTCACATAACATAGATATCTAGTTGATATACAGGGTGTGTAAAATTTATATGCCTTTAACTTTGGCTGAGTCTTCGCAGATAGCGACCTCGAATAAATCGAGCTTGTACACCTTAATTGAGGTTAAGATATACTCTCTAGATTTGAATCTTTTGGTATATCGGTTTAATTAAATTAAATTTATTTCCTGGTTACCTTAATTTACGAATGCATCAATTTTGTAGACCTACTTAGTCTTAGTCACTCACTGTACGTTTTAGACACTTTGTTCCCTTTTTTTTTTGGGTTAATATTGAAATTTAACTACTAATGTTGCTCAAATTTTCAACTTTTTGGTAATGCTTCAACCGAGCTTGCAACTGAACCTTTGGTTCTATTTAATTAATTTTGTTATTACACCTGCTCTGCAGATTTAATTTGGGTCTGATATCCAGTTTGCTGGTACACGCTTTTTTTTTGTGGTCAAACAATTTTACTCAATAATTTACTCACAATAAATTTGTTGTCGTTGAGATATCCAGAGGTTAATTCTTGTATATCTTCCCCCCCCCTCCCTGCACTCCTCCTCCCCCGTACGTCGCTTGTATTTTAAAACTTGTAACCCCGCGACAAGTTTCGCTCGAGGCTTCTGCTAGAATTCTAGCGGGGTGGCGCCTGGTAATTCGACCGTCGAGAGTACTTAGTACCATCGACCCACTCCCGTCTCCGGCATTGAGCATAGCGGCAGCAGAAGGCCCTCCCATAATGAACAGAAGGGACGTCCAAGTTTTCAGGTAGGTTTAGGGTGTAGTTTTGCGGAATCTCACCTGGTCCAGTCAGGTAGACGGTCATTTGAGCGCGCCAAATCCACTACGGTCTGGTTGGGGGTTTTATTCGTTTTAAACCGTAGCAATATACTATTTTAGTATGCATGCATCATAAACCAATTAAAACACACTCATAAGCGTGCATAATCGGGCCTTTATCGCACGGCGTGCGTAAAAAGGTTGCTTGGTAACAGCCAATCGCAAGCGTTTAATAGTTCAGTGAAATGTCAGGAAATGTCAAATGACATATAGGTACATGTCATGTATTGAAATTATTAATTTGATTTCTTCTAATTAAAATTATTGTTGCATTTATACTAAAAAATATCGTATGACACTCGTGCGTTGATTAGCTTTTAAAAGCACTCGTAACGTTAAAGCCACTCCGCTTCGCGTCGTGGCGGATTTTAAATCGTAAACTGTGCATAAAGCGTGATTATAGTATATTGTCATAATCATGTCATAATATACTAAAGCACGAGGAATTTTCTACAACTGACTGTACGTAACGTGACAATTCGTGTGTAAAGCGATATTTTTAGTATAAATGCTCGAAATCAAATCTTACGGCTCGCGCTTTAAACATGGTCACTCATTCGCGAAATATGATTTCACGCATTTGGTTCGTAAATAACTATTTATAACATAAACTGACATAAAGCGTGTTAAAATACTTTTAACACTAGTGCGAAAATGTTTATAACGCTAATGACAGTTACCTACTTTATTGATGTAAATATTGATATATATGTATGTACATACATAGCATTCCAACAATTACTATATAATATGGAGTCATTGTGCATCATCATTAGTCTCAATCAATCTCATCAAGATCCAGTTTTATTATTTTAATAGGAATAAAAAACGTCAACAAAACTTTCTTGACGTTTCTAATTCTCAGATATCAGTGCGTTACCATGACTGGCACCTCTGACTTGTGATACGGGTTTTATATTTGTGATCAAATGTCAAAAATTTTGTAGAAATCCTATGTCATTTAATTAAATAAAAACAGTTCTATAAAAAATAGTGTACAATACACGTGTTAAAAATGCTATTTTATTTCACTCGTAAATTGCGACACTCGCTAAGGCTCGTGTCGCAAACTTTTAACTCGTGAAATAAAATCGCACTTTTAACACTTGTATCGTAAATAACTATTATAACACGCTTATAGTTGTAATCACGAAAGATGATCCCTGCGTCACTTACATAGAACTCAACGACATTCAAAGAATAATTTTCATATCCAAATATCTATCTGGATGACAGTTTGTATTTCGAAACTTTGCCTAGCACAGACGTATGGTTCGTGCAATTCACTTGAATAATGCAAAGACGAGATTAGTTCGTTGTCTGCGCTTAAGCTATTATTTCCGCTTCTTCACTTAAAAATTTGACTTACATTTGACAATGTATCTCCGTAGACATTTGATGGAACTGCCATTGGTCGCGTTCATCAGACTGAGCCGCTCTGTAACAGTTACCGCTCCGCTACATCTACAACAATTCCTGACGTCATCGCATTCTGATGAACGCTATATCAAAACCGCTCCCGATGACAGTACATTAGTACCAGTTGTATCCGTATTGTCGAATAGTTGTTTTCTAACTTCTTTCTGCCTTTTGTGCTCTTGTTGAAGTGTATTATATTATTAGCGTAAGAAAATTGCGCTCAAAAAAATGGCGACCGCTACATATAAATTCTTGGAAGCGTTCGATGTAGCGATGACGTAGTAGTAGTTCATCAGAAAAATCGGTAACTGTTACAGAGCGGCTCAGTCTGATGAACGCGACCATTGATTTCGTTCTTACAAATACGTATTCGTTTAACAATTTTTTGAAGTATTTTTTAAAACTATAATGGCAATACATACTAGAACATTACGGTAGGTACAATTGTAACAACTTGTTTTCAATTTTTACAGTCAGTTGATAAATCCGCATACACTTAACCCAAAAATGAAAAATGTCATAGCTGCCGTATTCATTTTGATATTTACAGTATTTAACATGACGCGGAAGTACTGATTTGATTCATACAAATCTAATTGATGATACAGGGATCATCTTTCGTGATTACAACTGTATGTCAGTTTATGTTAGGTTTGTTACATGCGTGCAAATCGATCGGTGATTAACCGGAGCAAGCGCAGTAGAAAATAAGCGTTCCAACAACGACAAATCGAAAATCCGTGACTATAGTACGTAGTTCCAACATAACAAAATGCGATTTGAGGATTGTCGGAGGACAGTCATAGCAGTTTGAGGATTTTCAACAAACCAAAAACTGTGCTTTTTTAGCGCATGCGTACTTCAAGACAAGTCTGTCTAGCTTACTTGACACTAGATTGCGTCTAGTAGTGTAAAATAATCTAATCAAATACCATACGAGCTTTGAATTAAAATCGACTATGTCACTCACATTTCTGTCAACCAATCACACAGTTGGAATTCCTTAGCAACAGCCAATGACATTCGTTTTATAGCGAAAAAATCACGTGTGAATTTTAATAAGTGATAAAATCACTTGTGGTTTTATCAATACAAATGGAGTACTGTCAAAATGGCTCATTTTCACTCACAATGCTCGCAATTACTACATAAAACAAATCTTGTTTATTTTGTTTGTTTCCACTTCTTCAGAGTTACCAGCCAAATACATTGCAAAATGAACACAACCTAAGTGAGTAAATTACGAAAATACCCGATAACTACGGAACTTACTAATAGCAAACTACATTGCAACAAATTTTGTTCGTGATATAGTCTTTTTAACACCTTGACTCGTGTCAATTTGACAATTAAACCACTCCAGCCCTACGGGCTGTCGTGATTTAAATGCTTGTCAAACTGACACTCGTCTTCGTCGCTACGCAACAAGCATTCGTGAAATTATCGATAAATTAAAGCTCTTATGGTATTACCATATACTACAGAACATTCGCAACAACTATGAAGTTAGCAACTAAAACTTATCCAAGTCAGCTATGCCAAATACTCTCAAACAATTTCGCTCTCATTTGTAGTTGTAGGTTTAAATTCTATATGAACAAAAATTATTTAGATAAGGGATTGCAATGATTAAAAAAACCCTCGTCTTTGATAGGTTCAGTTTTTTATTAATGTTAATTAAATGTCGGTTTCGATTTAAAACTTTACTCAACATGGTATTTTCACAATTATATAAGCGATTCATCATTGAATCTTGTTTTCATAATGGAAATCTTGAAAATGGAGAATGGAGATACAGTACTGTAGCTTGCCTGGTTGAATTTCGACAACAGTTTCCTGATTTTGTGTTCGTGGAAGCTGACTTTTTCAATGTGGTCCGGAATTGTGTGCGATTGTTTAGAGAAACAGGAAGTGTAACACATAACAGCGGCGGTGGTAGGCCAGCAGTCCGTACAGAGCAAACTACTGAAAATGTTCGAGAAACTATTAACCCAGCACCAACATCTTTGCGAAGAGTCATACAGCAAGTTCCCGTATCATATGGTACATGCAGAACAATTTTAAGGAGGGGCATTGCTTTATTTCCTTAAAAGATTCAGACGTGTCATAAATTGTTACCGCCTGATCATAACATGTTATATTACCAGTGGTTCCTCCTATATTTATTGAACAACAATGACCTCTTGTATTTGAAATTTTTTTACAAATGAGGCGTGGTTATTAGGGTACATCAATTCACAAACCATGAGAATGTGGAGTGCTGAAAACACTCACATATTTCGTGAGTCTCCGTTGCATCCCCAGAAAGTTAGGGTGTGGATTGGTGTTTCTCTTAGACAATTGATACCCATAATCTTTGAAGGAACCATCAATGCCCAACGCCACTTCTCACAGGACTCCGCAAGCTATCGCTTATTTACGACAATTTTTTTGATCGTCTGATTAGTTTACGTTGTAAACCTGAATTCCGGCAAGATCACCAGATTTGACTATCCTAGATTACTTCGTTTTTTCACATTTGAATAACACCATTTTTTAAATACCAGTCGACACTCTTCCTGAGTTGCGAAACCGAATAATTGAAGAATGTGCCAATATTACCCCTGAAATGCTCCGGAACACATTTGAAAATATATATGAAAAGGCGTGTAAATTTGTGTTTGCATAAAATTAGTGACCTTTTTCAACATCTGGTGTAATCACTTGAAAATAAATCCAGAAGTATAAAACATTACATTTAAAATAACTTTTAAACTCGACGACATAAGTATTGTTACTATTTATTTGACAAGCTGATTACATGGATGTATTATAGTATATGGATAGCGTCTATTAGACTAAACAAGTGCAGAGCATTGACTCCAACATTAGAGTGAAGAGGTTGCGTAAGTGAGATAGAGCTAAAATAGATAAAAGATTCATATATACGCACATAAGATTTACATTGTTATTTTGGTTTTATTTACGTATTATCCGTTTATCTCGTTTAATATTGATCGGATACCGATTTAAATATATGAAATGTGTAGCGGAATAAATAGAGAATAACTTGTAGTTTGGTTTTTATTATAGATACCTAAGTTAATACTATTAAATATATTAAGAAAGCCCATCAATGCGTTTTTCCGTATACCTAGGTATGAAATATGTGTTAAATCTTCCGCACAAATATATAATCGTTATATGGGTAAGGTGGTGCATAAAAAATATTCGTAAACAAGATTTTCTCAAATAGGTATATTTAATAAAATTGCTTTATTCATAATCTTTGTGTTAAAAATCACGAAATGATTTTCGATATCTTTTTTTATATAAGTACAGAATATTTATATTTCCGATTTATAACAATTTATTTATGTCTTCACGACGCGCACGCTCCTAGATCAAAACTGCCTTCCTCTGCTAGATGGCCCATTTATATATGCCTCGGTGATTATTTCTCGATCATTCTATATCGATCTGGACAAGTTCGGGATGATTACTCATCGATCGCCGGTCAGGGTGGGTGACGTCATGATCACGCGTGGCGCTGACTCATCACAATACATCCACGGCTGTTTAGCTTACATAACCTATACCGGGTGTCAACGAGATCATGACCATTTATTTATTAGTTAAAATAAAACTTTGAAATTCAGAACGTACATATGAGTGACTGGTGTGCTTCTTCAGGTGCACTCAGTTTCTCTAATTTTTTTAATACAACATGTATTATTTCTGTTATATATTGGTGAAGGAAACTGTTTTTTTTTTCATTTGAAATGTAATTATTCTGTTGATTTGGAATTAGACAACTTTTAAAACATTTTATATTTTGTACTACCTGTCTACCGCTAAACCACAGCATATTTTATATCACTTGAAAGCTAGAAAAACTGAGTGCACCTGAAGAAGCCCACAAATCACTCATATATATGGTCCGAATTTCAAAGTTTTATTTTAACTAATAAATAAATGGCGGGCTGATACATGATCTCGTTTACACCCGGTATAATTTCTACTATTACTGACGTCGAATTAAACACACACGGTACGTTCAGAATTCCAAAGCAACCTTTAATCTAACTAATTTTTCCTCATACGGTATATGTGTCGTTAGTTATTGGTGATAAAAAGCGAGCCACAATATTTTTTCCTGTATAGGCCATGAACGAGTGGGATAGATATATCGGATATACCCATCACGTCTGAGCTGCGAGAACTGCCATTAATCGCAGAAATGTCATCTATAAATAATCATACGTCAAATTGACAAGTTGCAAATGTCTTTGAAACTGTATACAATTGAAATTTATTTTAGAAATGGCAGTAGCCTTGATGGTGAATGGGTTTATTCTATCAGATATGAATTTGAGGCTTTTGTACAATAATTTACAAATATTACCAACAATTGTAACAAATTGTAAGCTATGTAATCAGGCACATATATATGTATTTACCATTTTGTGTAACTTATCAAGGATGGTAAAAAGGGCAGTGGTAATTCAACAGTTAGAAGCTCACATTTTTGCCGAAGCACCACTGCATCCAGAGAAAATGGAGTTTGGGCAGCTTTTTGTCGAAGAAAAATTCTTGGCCTTTAGTATTTGAAAGTATATTGATTGCAACGTTTGGAAGAATGGAAATTTTGACATACAGTGAAATACGTTTAACACGAAAACGCTTAAGAAATATCAGTTAACACGAAACAATAAAGCAGTCCCAAAAAAGTACTATGTATTTGCATACACTTTTTTGCTCTTAACACGAAACAAAAATCGCTTAACATGAAAAGATATCGTTTCTCGGAATGCACAAAATATGAAAACAGCTGCCACGTCGGCGTCGCCAGGAATTAAAAGGGGTTTGAAATCAATGCGAATCATGAGACAATGTTGTTTATCTAAAAAGGACAATACAAAAAATATATCATATTATTTTTCAAAAAAATTATATATTTTTTTTATTTTTTTTTTAATTCCAAATTATGTACTAAATTTCAGTAACTTCTTGTTAATATTTTTGTTTTATTGATTTTTGTTAAAGGGATGCATACATATCTATGTAAATAAAATGTACTAAACGCAATTTTGTAATATCCTTTAATACGAAAAAATATTTCGGTCCCGTCAGTTTCGTGTTAGCTGTATTTCGCTGTATTTAAAATATGTTACATGATGAATTACAGGAAGCTACTACCAACAAGATGTAGCTTACATACTACGTCCGAAAACTTTGGTTTTCCAAGAAAATTTTTTGGAGATCGAATTATTAGTTAAATACAGGCATAATTTGGCCACCTCGTATCTGTGCTTTAACGCTGTATGATCTCGTTTTATCGCCGTACACGCGACAGAGGATCACTAATAAGCTTGAAGAAATTAATGCACCTTGAATCCTAGAAAATGTTATTGGTTCTGTCAAACGAAGTTTAGACCGTAGAAGTGAAGTTGTAGGCCATATAACACATCGTATTGAACAGATTTAGTTATTTAATATATTTTATTTTTCTTTGTTCTTATTTTGATTTACACATTAAACGCCAGAAGTGATTCTGTACATCAATAAATGTATTTTAATATTCCTTAACTTTAATTTTGTGTGTCTACTTTGGAATGTTAGCTTAACTGTCAGTATTCTTTAAATGTCAAATCTTATTTATTGATTTAATATGCATTTTACTGATATGAGTAACTGATCTAAATCATGGCTTACTCTGAAAACTTTTTTTATGGCTCACTACATATATTTAATTTTATGAATGCAAAATGTCGAGGACGAAGAAATAGGTCGATGTGATATTTTAGTATGATTTTATGCAGAAGATAACTGTTTCCATTTCTGTAGTTTAAGAGGGCGACGAACGTTAGAAAATTGTGATACAAACGACTTATTGCTGAACAACTTTTGCGATTTGTACAACAATGATTATTTAAGTGCGATACATGTTGAAAAATTGATGTATTCGAATGATCTTCAAAATGAGAATCAAAAATATATACCCCTGTTTGGGTAGACAACTTCCACACAGACTTATTGGGGCTGATCGACATCCATTCGTTGTCTAATTACTGCAACAGTATTCTGTAGTTTAAATAGAAGATTCCCTTTGAGAGTTGACAATTAGATTAAGGCAAGATAGCCAATTCACTGACCAAATATGACCTACATATATGTACGAACATGTTATTACCAAGCGCTACCAACAGTTCTAACTGATCTATTTTATCGTTGTTTGTATTTACTATTGCTAAACAGTAATGTTGATGTTACATTAATAAGAAATCATTCAATAAAGCGTTAGACGAACTCATATTATTGACTAAGATTCTAGCTTATCTTTGCATATGTTATGATAATTATCACTCCCTCAGAGTTGTTACAGTAGACTTCAAAGCTACCAAAAATCGACCCGCCAAATCAAAGGTACCAACACTTTATTTCCGTTCTTGTTTGGATATTCTTCGCAACATTTGTGGAATCTATTAAGATTTTGATGTACAGAAATTTAAAGCAGGTAATTAGTAAACTTGTTCGGTTTACTTTCTCCTTCATTTATATCCTAGCAATAATATGTATTGCATAAAATTATTTATAAAATAAATTGCACAAGCTATCATTAAATTCTGTATTTTTTAAAATGGAATCCAGTATCAAAAATGACGTCAAAAACAATTATAATTATATGCAACATTCTAACTAATATCATGAGAGTTCTGGCATACCTATGTATCTAAAATATGAGTACGTAACTACGATATGAAGTTATTGCAGTGTTATGGTACTAATAATTATAGCGAAATGTTCGCCGACTAAAGAACATACCTAAGTAATACTTAGATAATGAAAATAAATGTAATTAGCCGAAATTGTACTCTAAGGACAAAAAGTAAGTTAGAGCTGTATTAGAAACAAAAATTCACGTAGAAACTGTCCAAAACGTTATAATAAAAATTAATTAGTCAAATGAACTATTATTAAAATAATAATAATCATCATGTTTCACCAAGAACCAACTGTCGATTCCATATATTTTATTATTATTAAAATTATTAAATAAGAAAACGTACTTAGTCTTAGAAGAATAGTATAAAATACGTACAATTAGTAAGTGTCGCCCCTTTAAAACTGTTTTAAATGTTTTAGTTGGATAGTAGGAAAAAATTGACGATCAAATAATATTGGAATATATGTTAATGATGTTGAATTTGAAAGAAAGGATTGAGTTATTTTTTATTGCATTATTAATAGAAATTTGAGTTATTGACGATCAAACTGTTGCAGTATAAGTTTATTGTTAGTTAGTTATTGCTCGAGTTATCTATACAAATTTGGTATTTAATTTACATACGGTATTATTAGTAACCATATTTTTTCAGAAAATATCATCTACTGTGGAGTTAAAAGATAATGCAACCAGTAGGCTAAAAGTCACTTATCACTCACAGTGTCTGAATGCGTCTGGTCCTGAAAAGAAAACCAATAAGTGTGGGAATATTAAGGTAAGTGATTGTGTCACACATGTAGAAAATACAAGCTTATTTACCGTTCTCCAAAAGTAGAGTTACTAACTTAATAAGAGTATCTACGGAGTACAACTTAGTAATATATTCGACTATATCTTTAAAGTTCGTAGTACGTATGAGTTAAGTCATTGTATATGAAATACATATGTAGATAACCTTTATTGATATTTTCGTCAATAGTTTTCTTAGTATTAGGGCAACAGTATTTTTCCTAGCATTTGATTATGTTGATTTTCAGATTTGAATATGTTTTGCCAAACGGATAACTGGAATAAGTTTTAAACGGATATAGCATCGGTATCACCAAACGCCACAACTTTGATTGATTAATCGGGACACGTGTTTCGAGAACGCGTGGGTTCTCATCATCAACCGAATACTCACGCGTTCTCGATACACGTGCCCTGATTAATCAATCAAAGTTGTGGCGTTTGGTGATATCGATGTTATATCCGTTTATTACGAGCCCACAGTCCTTTAAATCACTCGGAATAAGTTTTATGATTTAGTTTTTGATAAGTCGCAGATACGTAAGTTTTGAGTGGTGATTTACTACAAAAAGAACTAAGAGAAAAACAAAACTGTGCGCGAATAATTATTCTTCATCTCTCAATTAAGATTTTTTTCGTACTATACGATATGATACGAAGAATCCCAGTAATACCTTGAAGTTCTACCAATGTCACCAACTACATGTATTTGGTTACGTTAGCATATTTTTCTAAATCCTCGATCTGTTTATTCACATTTTATCATGTGTCCGTTTTCTTAATTCAAACAAGTAATTTCAAATTTTAAAATCTATTCTATGTTGATATCTACGACAAAGGTCTCATAATTTGAAAACGTGTCTGCAAAATCAGTAAATATAGTTTCTGAAGCATGACGCAGAGAAAAAGTTTTTAGTTAGAACGTGTATGTATGTCACTCCCTACTTAATATCCACCGAAGTATATGTACGATAGCGTATTTTATAATACGCCAAAGTTTTGTGCTACTACCACAGAGTATTGTACATGTTAAGAGCGAATGTTGTGCTACCCTTGGTTTCTCATAAAAAAATTCGCGTCTCGAAAGTTTTCCATATTGTTCATTTGCAATTTATTTGGGATGGATTCTTCTAACATTAAAAATCCTTTTTTTAATCGCACTTGGTTTTTATTGTAGTACTTACTTCACCAACAAATTCTACATCGATCCATATTAAGTCCTTCCTATTCTTTTTGAGTTAGAAATTATTGATTACGAGTATGGAAAACATCTAATATCTGTCTTTTTATCTCGTAGTTTGCTATGAGAATAGAGTATTTCGATAATAGTTGTTAAATAGGTGACACTTTTGTTGCTTTTTATTTGTACCAAATCTCATTCAGTCAGACTAAACGAGATTTAGTTCACCTCATTTGCTAGCGCTATTCCATTTATTGTAAATGTATAAGTTATCAAACGAAGCGAAGAAATTATTCGTTTAATTTATGTTATATATATGTATGCATTTAATGAAAATATTATACATATATAATATTATAATAAACACAAAATTTATCACCTCTCATATACATATAATGAAATTTATTTTAAAAAAATGTCAGTAAATACACATAAGCAAAATAATAAAAGGATATATTTTTTTATCTGTCGTGAGTGCAAGTTGCTGCGGTTTCTTTAGCAGTATTACTTGTCTAACTACCGCGACAACTTTCGCTGTGTAATTTGTGTGTACGTATGTATGTGTAAGTTAATTATGAACAAAGTTACAAGCATTGAAGCAGGCATGGAAAAATTTACCTCTCTTTGTGGTGAGAGTTATATTAAATTTATATCACTAAAAGAAAGAGTATGATTTGTTAATCCAAAATTTCAATTGATTACCTGCAATGGTGTCAAAATTATGAATTTTTTACTAAATAGAAATAGAGGCGAAAATCGCGTGCGCACCCTCTGTAACGCGAGTCGCACGCAATTTTCGCCTCTATTTCGTAAAGTAAAAAATTCATAATTTTGACACCATTGCAGATAATCAATTGAAATTTTGGATTAACAAATCATACTCTTTTTTTTAGTAATATAAATTTAATTCAACTCTCATCACAAAGAGAGGTGAATTTTTCCATGCCTACTTCAATACTTGTAACTTTGTTCATAATTAACTTATTAGAGAAATACTCCACAGTTAAGCTTTTCTTGTCGTTAATGACCGATTTGTGGCAAAAGAAATCTTCTATTTGTAAAAAAGGGATTTTTTTACCTGTATATAGACTTTCGTGCGTAACTGTAGTTATTTCTCAAAAACGAAAGCACAATACTAAAGGGGCCAACACTGCGTTTTTGTTCGACAGTTTAGTTCGACGAACAAGTCTGTTCGAACAATTATTATTACATTATTATTATTATTATTATTAGCCATAAAATCAAAAGAGAAAATTGAAAGAGGAAATTGTAAAATATTTGTATGTTTGAAGTTACATTATTTGAATACAATACAGATGTACAGATGTTGAAATTACGTAGATTAACTAAATTTGAAATGGGTCAGATTTAACATTTATAATAACACGACTTAAACAACTATGAATATATAATACTACATAGAACTACACCACTGCAAAAAATCGTCGTCCTTTAAAACTATTTACCCCACACACTTCAGATTTGTTCGACGGACATAAACAGGCCGAACCAGATTATTTTCAGCAGCTTTGTACTTTGTACGCCAACATCAACGACGGTTTTCGACTCACACACGTCGGTTTTGCGTCGTTTTTGTTCGAACAGACTTGTTAGTCGCAAAAACGCAGTGTGTGTGTCCCTTTACTGTTTGCGGTACAAAATATTGTGCTACCTAAAAATTTGGTTTTTTGTTGAGGGGGTGCGGTTGACATGCACACATACTGACATACAGAGGTTAGAGGTAGGTCATATTTTCAGGTTGGAGACGTGGTAGAATTTAAAATAGAGATCGAAGTTATTTCGTGTCCACCTGATCCAAAAGAATGGATGCAAACGTTACAAATTTATCCCGTTGGATTGAACGAGAGTCTAATAGTAGACATAGAAATGTTATGTTCTTGTCCATGTGAAAAGCCTGGCAATCCGGTAAGAACTAATAACGTATACTTTGAAATTTTATTTACCAAACATTGTAGGGTTATGAAGAACGTTCGAAGAAATGCAGTGGCTACGGCACATACAAGTGTGGTATTTGTGAATGTGATTCGCAACACTTTGGAACCACATGCCAATGCACAGCTCTGAGTATGAACGCAAACATTGTTGACAATTGTCGTCCGGCAAATTCGACTGTCGATTGCTCTGGGCGAGGAGTTTGCTCATGTGGAACTTGTGAATGTTATGCTAGAGATGACAATGAGGTATTTATAATTTTAATTAATAAACGTTGTATAGAATCTGAAATATAATAATAAGCTGCTAATATCATACTGTCATACTATTAATATACGTATTATTATTTATTTGAAATGAAATTAATTGCATTAGTGACGTAGATTTTTCTAAAATAGCAAGCTATTAATAAATGCGATCTTTAATTACAGTTCATGCTCTAGAATACGAATGTCTTGTTTACCTATGCACGATAATGGCGATAAAAATATTTATAGGTTGCTTATGTCGATACTTTGGCGTTTGTCAAACGCCAGGATTATTTATTCTACGACAGACTATGCTTACGATTATTTTTTGCAATATAATTTAGATTATACAACTCAATTTATGGAATATATATGTATTATTAATTCCTGTTTTTTGCTTTATTATGCATTGTTATTACGCAGCTCATAATGCTTGTCAGTGATGACATTTCCTATATGTATTACAGTACTCGTTAGAAATTAACCTCAAAATGTCGTAGCTAATTTAGCGAAGTTGCTTTATTCGTTGTATAATCTAAAGAATACAACTCTTGGTTTTGTGATTATCTGCAATCGCCGGATTGGCACTCGATATGTTGCCAAATAATTCCACTCGTCCTACGGACTCGTGGTATTAATTTTTACTTAAAATTAAAAAAAAGAATTGAATTATCTAATAATAATCGATTTTTGGCGAGCGAATTGTTTGGTAAAGCAACGAGCGGTTCTATTTTGGCGGTCTCAAACACCGAACTGTTCACTCATTTATGACGTCATAGAAGCAAACTAGTTGGTCAAATAAGCAAACCGCTCGGTGATATGTTTGGTGTTTATGGTTTATTTACGTTTCATTACCGCCATTATTCATAACCTACGGAACTGCTTTATCCTGCTGTGTTTACTTTTGTATTTAATATAAAATAGAAGGTATGGACACAAAATACACAGTAGATCATATAAATTTAAAATGTGAAACAAATCATTTCTTTCTTGTCTAACATTCAATATCATTTTGTGTCGGCTTATATGTTTGTTGAATTATTTCATAAAACGTAAACTTAAAAATGCATCATTAAAAAAGTTGTTTAAAACGTAGCTATGTACTACATGTCGTATGCAATCGTTGTAAGAATTAGCTAGCCAAATAAACGCACGATACATCAGATACTTCGATACTTGTTAAGACCAAAGTAAAAGTTAGGTTGGAATGGGTGATGTTTACAGAACAACCGCCATCATATGTTTTGGTGTTCTCCCGTATGTATGACGTCACGGGCGAACATATGATCAACCGTGCTTATAAACAGTTTCGCCAAAAATCGATTAATATACAGGTGGTTCCATTTAAAAAAATGTAACTTTGACGTGCCACGACTTTACCACCGACCCTGTATACCTAAAATTATTATTAACTAATAAGCATTTAAATACCCTAAAACTTTTGTATTTAACTTTTCCCGGTATCTCGTATATTTTACCCAATAATCGACCGTTTCCATACATATCAGCGACCCTGTATATGATAATTAAGCACCGTGCTTTTTCATTAATAAGCGATAATTACCTTTGTTGATTTACCATAGCAACCGATTTTAATCGTTGATTATTCATTGCAAATTGCTTGTCAGTTACATTTCCTACCTGTCATAAATTGACCGAAAATGTCGCGATACGGCGAAACTATGTTATAAAATATTGATTAGACGGTTAAAAATAATAAACCTCTTTACAGTGCGATCTGAAAATTACATATGGTCACAATTTATGAAATTTTGTGAAGTTCTATCATATATAGTAACGTGCCATCGAAAAAAAACATAATTGGTGTAGGCTATGTAAATGTTTTTGATCGTTACTTTAGCCACTTATTATTGGCTTATGCTTGGTCTGATGTCGCTAATTCTACAGCTACAGGTCAATGTAATAAATAATTACTGGCTTTGTAGAAATAAAAGTAGATAGACAATAGTCAATTCAACATAAGTCAATATTTGTAAAATTAATCTCTCATATATACTTAATACACGATGTTTGATATATATATGAGTTTTCACAAATTACTGTCATTCTCACAAAGACAGCCTGATGAGATTTATAAAATCGAAACGCGTCGCTGTATGGTGATGAATGACAGTGATTATTAATTATGTTTAATTATCATTTTCACTACTAGCCGCATTACCAAGAATTTCTTTCCTTAATTTGATATATGCACGGCTAAGATGTAACATTCTTTGAATTTAAATTATCCTGGTTGAAAGATGGATATATCTCATATTATTCTACAGAAAAGTGATGGATATATTATATATGAAACTTTTCAATTATTCAATTATTTCTGGCTTATGCTTGGTCTGATGTCGCTAATTCTACAGCTACAGGTCAATGTAATAAATAATTACTGGCTTTGTAGAAATAAAAGTAGATAGACAATAGTCAATTCAACATAAGTCAATATTTGTAAAATTAATCTCTCATATATACTTAATACACGATGTTTGATATATATATATGAGTTTTCACAAATTACTGTCATTCTCACAAAGACAGCCTGATGAGATTTATAAAATCGAAACGCGTCGCTGTATGGTGATGAATGACAGTGATTATTAATTATGTTTAATTATCATTTTCACTACTGGCCGCATTACCAAGAATTTCTTTCCTTAATTTGATATATGCACGGCTAAGATGTAACATTCTTTGAATATATACATATACATACATACAAATTAAAACAGTAAGTAGTAAATCATTATATTGCCAGAGGTTTATTAAAAAAGTCTATCACAGTATAAAAACATTCGTTCATCAGGTACTTTTTGAGATTAGATTTAAATAAATGAACCGGTTGTTCTCTTAATTTCAGTGGCAGGTGATTAAAAACTGTAATACAATGCCACACCGCTTGTCTCTGTATTTTTGTTAAATGAGTTGTGGGAAGCAACAAGCGCGCATTCGCTTTACCTCTAGTATTTTGAACATGAACAGGTTCATATTTAAAAAAAATACTATTATAAAAGTTAAAATCAGTATGTTTATAATGAAATAAAAATATGTATACGTTAGTCGTTAACTTTATGTAGTGTCTGAAATGCGTGATCTCAAATGTCAAACCTTATTATTTTTTGCCCAAATCTACTAAATACAAATTTAATTCTTGATGTAGTGGCAATGTGTGAAGAAATAAACGTATATTATTCGAACTTTCGGATTTTATCCCACCTTCATCACGAAACTAAATGTTTTTTAGAAGGGAGGTGGGAATGGAGGCGTGTCCACGTTTGTCTAAATTATATTGCAAAAGATGCGTACCCTCTCTAACGCTAGGCGTACGGGATTTTCGCCTCTATTTCGAATAGTAAAAAATTCATAACTTTGAAACTATTGCAGATAATCAATTGAAATTTTAGATTATCAAATCATACGATTATCAAATCATACTCTTTTTTATCTGTACGAAGACTTTTTTCCTTCGTTCTATACCATATCTAAAAATAAATTTAAAAAATGTATGTATGTACTTCCAAATTTTTATTTATTTGGTTACTATACGGCTGGTTTCGCCTTTTTAAGCCATCTTCTGGCATGGAAAAAGTATTCTGCGTACTTTTTCCATCCCTGAAGAAGGCTGCATGCAGATATGCATACATAACATATGTATAAATTGTCGCAACAACAATCTTCGTTTGTTTCCGAATCGAAAATCTAAATGGTAAAATGATGTACCATGATTTATGTGTCTTCAGGGACCACTTGAAAGTAACGTCATTTACCAATACTACCGTTGCATACTATCGTAGTAGTAGGTACAATATTTGCCAAATTAACAAACGGGAATTACAAATGACAAATGGGGCGATCCTCTTTTTTATAATGTGTTAATAAATGTTATATTCTTAAAGATTACTATAATCTGATGTAGGTAATAGCAAAAATTATAATTTTAGTGTTACTGGAATTGCACGAAAAATAATTAAATTAAAATTAATTAATTAACTATGATGCAGTCGAATATATTATTTTATACGAAGGAAAAGCGATACTTTTCACGGCGCGCTCATGTTTAGCAGCCGAACGAAGTGAGCAAACCATGAAAAGTAATTTTTCCTCCACATAAAATATGCTATTTTTTCTTCAAACCTCGGCAAATGTATGCAAAAATATCTATTTTTAATTGAAGATAAGGGGTTTGGTAGGATGTTTGGACGTTTAGACCGATGTTTAGATACGAGCTGTTTCTATAGTAACTCATCATAAAACTGTCAAGTGGATACTGTCAACATTGAAATTATGTGTTTTTCTGTTGCTATATGCTCCGGCGGCGGAAAAGTGGAAAGTAAACCTCCGGCGGAGGACAAGTGACACTTTGCGACCGACTACTCAGTCGAGAAATGTCAGTTTTATTGACGTTTGAAGAAAATAGCCCGCCCGTTCCATACCACCCCCGTATCCCGCCCGTCCCGTACCACCCGCAAAACAATTGTCGCAAAAAATTGTAAAAAAAAAAATTTTTTTTGGAGGGCTATGTTCCACTCGCTGCTGAATGTCATCTACAACACCTTCAGTTAATTTGGTGAGCCTGCCAGTCGATTTTCATAAGTAATATAACAAGTGACCAAGATTTTATCGATAAAATTGATTTGGATAGTTTGTAAGTGCTTGTTGAGATAATAATTTCACAAGCCCGAAAGAAATTTTAAGATCAACAAACGAACAAATTAAAATCAAAGAAAAATCTTGGTCACGCGTTGTATTTAAAAAAACTATATCACGAACAAAATTTGTTGTAATATAAGTAGTTTGCTATTAGTAAGTTCCGCAGTTATCGGTTATTTTCGTAATTTACTCTCTTAGTTGTGTTCATTTTGCCATGTATTTGGCTGGTAACTCAGAAGAAGAGGAAACAAAAAAAAATAAACAAGATTTGCGTTGTGTAGTAATTGCGAGCATGTGAGTGAAAATGAGTCGTTTTGACAGTACTCCATTTGTATTGATAAAACCACGAGTGATTTTATCACTTATTAAAATTCACACGTGATTTTTTCGCTATAAAACGAATGTCATTGGCTGTTGCTAAGGAATTCCAACTGTGTTATTGGTTGACAGATATGTGAGTGATACAGTCCTTTACAAATACAATGTTTGTTCTTAAAACGATGTGTTATAATATGTCTACGATGTCGAAATGAATCATAATCAAAATTAAAATCTGGGAAGTGTTGTATGAATTGCTCTATACAACTTGGAAGTGAATAACTCCAATTGCCTTCGGCATCTTGTGCAGCACTTCTATAATGGGCCATTAAAATTAGGGGTCTGCGGTACCAAAAACTGAAGTTCGGTACGGTAAATAATTCTGTACCGCGATTCTCGGTACGGTACACGATACTAATGATATTACATATGTATGAATGTTAATGAATAATGTTGCATTGCTTGGAATATTTTTTTTTCTGCTGGTTGGTGTGGTCTTTCTTCTATAAATTTGATTTTACTCCTCTTATTTTCGTAAGAAATAGTATTTTCAGTTTTTCCTTGTATTGCTTCAAACATGGCTTATAAAATAAGTTTTTAAAGTTTATAAAGTGTATCTGCATGTATGTGTATGTGTACGCTGCAATTTACATCAGATATGTATTTATTCTTTTTAAAGGTATGTATGCTAATACACGGCACAAGTCTATGAACTATGAGTCAAGTCCGTGCCTGTTTATATATAATCTTCGGCTTTAACAGTTCTGAGGGATTTAAATATTTTAAAGTGAATTCTAGCAATAACAAATCCTTTGTACTGAAAGATTTTGACTTTTTTTGAATGAATATTTCCTCAGAGCACCAGAAAAGAAACGAGAAGTATTTTTGGTTAAAAATTCTTAATAGGAGCAATAATTACATCCAAAGTAAACTTCAGCAATTCAATGCAAACTTATTTTTAGGCGACGGTAACTGAACGGAACAAAAGTTAATTATACATGAAGAAAAATGCTTATAAATAAATAGTATGGGATTATTTTTCGTTTTATCACTGTAAACTGTACCGTACCGAGATGATACCGAGAGCGTTGTCTGTACCGAGCCGCTGACGGTACATCGTTGTGTACCGTACCGGGACCGGAATTTTCGGTGCACCGCAGACCCCTAATTAAAATGAATGCACCGTGTTCAACGGTAAATGCCATTTCGGAGGTTATAACCTAAAATGAAATTATTGTATTTATTATTACATTCAATGTTGTTATTAATAAATAACTAACCTTCACAAAAGTTACAGTATATTCAATAGCTCTTAAAAGAACTGACCAAGTGACTTTTTAAACACCGAAATTAATATAAAAGTATGGCAAAGAAAATCTAACCCACACAATAGACAACACGCAAAATGTCATAACAAAACATTTGACTATTTAAGTTTACTTATGCAATTGCCAATCCAAATGTATGCAACCAATATTGCTATAGGTTACGTGGGTTACAACCTTTTCTGAAGGCGCTGTATACATATACAACATATCGGTGTACTCATTAAATGTTAAATCCATTATAAATAACAAAATAAGTACGATAAAGTACAATCAAGATAATACATACCAGGAATCACGAAAAAGATCAGAGCTTGCACAAAATTGAACACTAGGGAAGAATTAATGTGAAAATTTAACAGTAATGATTTTGATTGAAATCAAATCAGAATACAAAGTCATTGAACTACAACGTTGCCAATTGTGTTTTTCATGAGAGGATAGTAGTGAAAAAATGTTGAAAAAAGATTCTGAAGTCAAAAACAAACTGTTCGCGAAAAATAAGAATGAGAAGTCATCTAAATTCAAAATTGCAGCTATCTCTACCGACGAATAACAAACACAAACGCTTATTAAGGAACTAAAAAACCGAACCTCGTAAAGATATATATATATTGAAGAAGACATATGTACATTTAAATTTTCCATTCAGAAACAAACGAAACTCGCTGGGTGTAGCTTTTGCAATAATTTATACACATTGTATAATTTCTTCAATAATTTAGAAATTTACGTGTAATTAGAACGTCGTGAAAATGTTGGTTAGTATTAACGTGCCATCGAAAAAAAAACAATTGGTGTAGGCTATGTAAAGGTTTTTGATCGTTGCTTTAGCCACTACCACATAATGACATTTATTATTTGACATTTTATTGTAACCAAAGGTTATAACCTCAAATTAAATGTCAAGGAATAAATGTCATTATGTGAAAGTGGCTAAAGTAACAATCCATTCACATAGCCTACTCTAATTATGATTTTTTTCGATGTGTCTATATTTACATACGTTCAAAGAATAGTTTTTAAAGTGAAGTGTAGATGTCGCCGATAGTAGAACGTTAAGGATGCATATGACCAGACAAATATTGGCTGTCGATTGTGGCTGTCAATTAATTTCAAATTGACGAAACATCTGACAGGTGTCATAGAAGCAATAATTTGTCTGGCCCGCCGCTTGTTTACGAACGTCCCTTGCCCCTCTACTTTAAAACTTCACAACAACGGAGATAGACTGGACAGCGTCCAGTAAGTGATGTGAAATTTTGGCTGGTGGCCACCGTACAGGGTTGGCAAATTTCGATGTTTTAATAGGGGATCTCGGTAACTATAAGAGGCACTGCTAATGTAGACTTCATTTGTCCAAATAATTTTTCTAAAAAAATGATGGATCCTCCTGAATTTGTTGAAGATACCAATTGCAGAATTCTAAGCGTCGTTCAGGATCAGTCAATAGGAGCTGCTGTTGTTTCCTCACTTTGTATGGCCTAAACTTATGTTTCTTCAAAACTGGTAACGCACGTCGTCGTGATATACCCAATTCCACTTCGATTTGACGGCTCGAGATTGAAGGATTTGCCACTGCCATTCCAATAACATTGACCGTAATTTTCTCACTATCTTCCTTATTATAATTCTTCGATCTTTATTTGTTGAATGTTTCAAAATTAATGAGATTATCTTCCAGTCTTCTAAAAATAGATTTATTAGGTTGCCTTCTTTCCGGGTAACAATTAAAATATGTTTCACATGCAGCTTCAGCATTATTATTATTGTGAATAAAGCATTCCAACATATTATACTTTTCATAATTTTTATAAGCCATCGCAAATTTATAAATTTAAGGTGAAGCAACAATCAAATAATCAACTTAAACTATTGATACTATTTATAAACCTACTGACAGATTCATGTTTGTTGAATGACGTACGCCTACTAAAAAAGAGGAATGAAATGATGAAAATCAATGGAAAATGTTAATTTTTTGATATAATACAGTGAAAATGAACGAAAAGACCCCATATGATATATATCATTGAAATGGCAAAAAAATCCTCTTTTTAATGATATCATAGCCAACTATATGTTCCATATAAAAAATACAACTTTATGTCCTACCTCGAATTTCGAAAATTTTTTCAAAAAATCTCTAACGCCACTGCATTCTAACCAAAAAAGTGCCTGAAGAACGTAAAAGTCGTTTTTGTTAATTTTCATAAATAGCCGAGATATCGTGAAACGAAAATGAGAAAAATCGAATTTTCACGGATAACTCAAAACCGTTTTTTGATACGTCTCATAGTTACCGATCCATCCCCTATTAAAACATCGAAATTTGCCCAGCCTGTACATATCCACATCTAATTGCTAATACTGGCACTAATTAAATGTATGTACACTGGCTTGCAATAAAATCTCGTACACCTAGATTGATTTCACCTTTTTGTGACATTTCTAATTTGACGTTTCATTTTCAAAAGTACACTACATTTATAAGTCACCATAACTTCTATGCATACTGTGTTACATCTGTCAAATCTAAAGTAAGCTTACATTGGAAAATAATCCTCAAAAATTAGCTTACTTGACATTAAGGTGTACGAGATTTTATTGCAAGCCAGTGTACATACTTAAATACAAGTTGAAGAATTTATAAATAAAGAAGGTCGTCGAACGTTTTGTCAATAAACCCCAGGCAATTAAAAAATATATTATTTCTTATATGTTAATTATTAGTAAAATTACAAGCATTAATTTTCAATGGAAAAAATAAATTATTAAATTTATAAATTACTAAATTTATATTACTAAAGAGAAAAGAGTACAACTTGTTCTTCCAACATTAAGTCTTTCTTTAGGTCATCTGTAATAATTATAAATTTATAAAAACATGCAGATTGTCTTTGGAATGGGATACTTTTATATAGTGCGGTTTATATGTTATGAGAGCATATTAATCCTAGTTTGAAAAATTTATGACATTGAAGTTGTTGCAAATAAACTAAGAAATTTCGGGCGGACAAATCTCATTTTTAGTACTTTAACCTGAATTAATTGTCATCATATTTATGATGACAATTGATTTAGAGAGCCGTTTTATTCGACGATTTGTAACGAAAACAACCGTTTATCAATGTTGCGAATTTAACTATGTGCAAATACAATTTTTATTGATTAAATTCCGCTTCTAAACCAACAAAAAGACCTAGATTTGCTGAAAAGCAATTTATTCTAGACTACAATAACAAATGTATTTATTTTGATTTTTGTGTCTTAACTATAACTTCTTTTTAGAAAATATATGGTGATTACTGTGAATGTGATGACTTTTCATGTGATCGCCATGAAGGATTGATATGTGGTGGACCTGATCATGGTAACTGTGTATGCGGCGTGTGTAAGTGCTTGGAACCGTGGGGAGGTGATGCTTGTCAATGCAAGCTCTCAACTGATACTTGTTATACCCCAGATGTTGTTGATGGAGAGATATGTTCTGGGCGAGGTGTATGTGAATGTGGTGTTTGCAAATGTAACAGTACCGACAAAGTTAAATACTCGGGCCGCTTCTGCGAAAAGTGTCCGGTAAGTATTAAATAATTTAATAATAATTTAATATTCATGAATAACCATTAAGAAATATCATACATCAAATCGGGTATGTCCCAATAATTTTGTATAAATTTTGAAAACAAAATTTAAAATTAACGCTTAGTTTTATTTGTTCCAAAATAAAATGCTTTATTAATATACATGTATTGAACGATAGAAATAAATAAAACTATAAAATGCTTAGTTAAGATATCTCAAAAGGAATCATTTTCAAAGAAATCGAAGATGGGTGTTACCAAAAGAAATCTATCTTTTAGAAGTAATGAAGATCTGCTGCGTTGGTGGTAGACCAAAACTCTGAAACATTCATTTTAATAAATATGCATGGCTTATTTGAAATAAACACATTTTGGCGAAATTACGGAATCTATCTGTGATAATAATTGTTTAGTAGGCGGCAGAGAGTTACTAAGATTTTTTAGTCATAATAGTATTAAATATTTTAAACTAAATCCTATTAGCCCAATCAATTAATCCGTAATTTACTTAAACGCAGACTAGAGTCATTTTACGCGTATTACGTTGACTAGCATTTTCATTTCAAATTAGTGATAAATCAAGTCATCATTCAAAGATAATCAAATGTTATTTGTACATATATTTTCATTTAGAATTGCTTGTCCATTTAACTATGGAAGTATTTATAGCAACATTTGGGCGTGAAAAGCTATTAAATCTATCAAATATCCCACAAAACCATTTTTGACCATTTTTAATCAGATTGTGGTAGTGAATTCCTATTATCTTTGTTTTTCAATGACTTTGTAGCATTGCTTCATTTCATTTCCTTATTGGACGTAAGACAATTAATGTATTATATTGTGCTACTACTATGTGACAAGTAGTTCAACCACTGTAACCAATGATGCAAGGTAGTTCGACTGATACATCGCCGAGTACCAAAATTAATTAACACAGTTAAAGAAAAACATTTCCATTAGCTTACTAGATTGCGACAAGCTCAATATACCTGTATCTTTAATTTTCAGTTGTCAGTTGCAATACTTGCAAAAGAAGGGAATAGGTTAAGTAGCTACTTGTTTTCATAGTTAAATTTAGAATACATATACAGGTGTCCCAGTTGTATTGTTCCAATGGCGTACTTTCATTATCTAATAAAATATAAATTTGAAATTTGAGACATCCTAACGTTCTTGAAGTTCAGCCCAATATTCAAATTATCTTAACCGGAAACGGCCTAAATTTTTAAATAGAACCCTATATATCACATGTGAGCAACAACCGGCCCGCTGTAAGATTTGATCCGGCCCGCTAGACATTTTGAAAAACCTGATATCTATCGCTAAAAATTATGAATACTGCTTTTAAACACTACTTTTAAACGCGGCCCGCGAACGTATTTGCATACTAAAGTTTGGCCCACAACATGTCAAAGGTTGCCCATACTTGCTCGAAATTTGAATTCTACGAAAATTCTCTTACCTGTGAAGTATTGCACTTTGTATTTAGTTATCAAAACAGATGTCATAATGCAAATGTACAAGCTGTGCAACGTCAAACGTCAAAGTTCGCCGAATTCAAACATTTGTAGTTCCTCACCCGTTGAATGAAACGGATTACGTCAAAAAGTAGATTTCTGCAACAGTATGCTTGAACAACTTAGTCATGTTTTCGACTTTTAGAAACTTGTATGATTTGTCAATTAAGTTAAAAGTAATGAGTTGATAAATTTTCACAATATGCATTATTATGCAGTTAAAAATCCTTATTGGATCGGTTATATCGACAATCAATATTTTTGACCGGTATCTCACAATAACTGTTGTATTGCGGAAAGGAGACAAGACGAGTGTGCTAAAAATGTCGAGGCGGCTATTTGTTTATTTAGCCTAGTTTATATTCAGGTTTCAAATGCGGACTGAATACAGCGATAGCGGCCGGCGAACAAAAAAACAAAACAACACTTGCAACGAGTTTGAATTAATTTGAATTGTGTAATTGAGACTTGTACTTATTGTTATTATTGTGACAATTTAATTTGGCAGATTTCATACAAGCTCGATATACAATCTGTAAAATAGCGTTTTCTTTTTATCGAAAATTGTAAGAATCTGATACACCTGTGCATAACGTACAGTCACTGACAGAAGTAATGTCTCCCCCAAGTAACTCTGTGTATCAAAACTGTATTCCATTTAATAATCCGGTATGTTCGTCGTTGCATACTACCTTCGCATATTGCATTATGTATTCACATAAGCCGAAATCCTGTTTTTGCTGTTATAAAAACTGTTGTAGGTATTAACACCAACGTATTTGTGAAATTTAAATTTAAGTTACATTCATTTTACTTTCAGACATCTTTTAAAATACGGATATATTAGCTGGCGTATACATATAAATAAATACTGCTTTATTTTTCGTTATGTTTCTAATGTAAAAACTTGTTACTTCTATTCCGGTCAACATTATAATAATTTTAATACGGTACTTAAGGCTAACAGACGTTTAATTTGCCCGATTTCCCTTATATCTTTCAATTTAAATCTGTTTTACGCTTAAGTTCCGTGCCGTTAAAATTGTAAAATGTCGATTTTATTTAAGGATAATTATATTCAACATAATGACAATTCGAAAGACCAAATAAAAATATTAGATGCAAGTAATCAATTGATGTGTATTCAAAATATGTATTTCGTTAATAAAAAAATATATAATAAATGCTGAACGTAATATAGTTATTAAAAACATATAACCTAAGCTTCGATAAAGTGCATAATAGTTTGATTTGTTTTGTTTCGTAAAATAAGAAAACACGTAGTAGAAATTATTTTACTTTTCATGTGATATAAAATTTTGTTAACAAGATAAATGAGATTGGTAAAATTTAAACAACATTAATTTTTAAACCGAACATAAAATAGGAAAGTTGGTATTTCAGAGAGCTAAGATAAAAAACCAACAATATACAGATCAAAGTATGCTACAAACACTTTTAAAGTATTCCTACTATTTGTTGAAGAAATATATGGAATTTCTATTAATTCTTCAATATAAATATTAATGTAAATTTTGAGAAAAATAATTAGTATGGGGACATTAGAGTATACAGGGTGGTGCAACCAACATGGGGTGGACGGCTACAATTAGAGCTCTTTCACATTGGCGCGACAATCGCTCACGGATTTTACCGATGTATTCCCTATTCCTACGCACACTAGCGATTCAGCAGCGCGGCTGACTGTGCAGTAAACCGCATAGAAAGCGACTAAATCGCGATGCTAACTCGCACTGCTAAATCGCCAATGTGAAAGAGCTCTTAAGCGGTGAGGGATTTCGAAAAACCTTTCTCGTGATTTGGAGATTTTACAGCATCTTTATTAAAATACTCTAACTGGTTGAGATTAACTATTCGTAGCAAATCCCAGAAAATTGCATTTACGAAATATTTGTTCAAAAAAGCGCAGCTTTGACAATATTGTGGCACGTACTTCACAAAAAGTTTAATTTAAATTAACCGATCGCCTCTAAATGTGTCTTCGTTTACATGGAGCATAATTTGATCATCTATTGTAGTAATACTTAACAATTTTGGATTGCCAATATTTTTCCTTGCCATTAAATCGGTGTAAATTTCTTATATTTGCACACTAAATATTTTTTATGTTTTGCGTATTTTTAATTACATGCATCATTGCACGATGACTTTAAATTTCTAAATGTAATAAATCTCGAAAGATTATACTTGCGGTAAATTTGCTTAAAACCGCCAGTCAAAAGGGTAACGTGTATAGTATTTTTAGAAAGCTGATGAAGTTCTCTTTAACATACGAAAATAATATATAGGGTGTTCCATATGAAAGAAGTAAGTCCGAAATGGATTTACAAAACTCGATCACCCTGTATAATGCCGAATAATTTCAAGTTGAGTATAGGCTATTATTTTACTCCACAAGATAGCACATTTAGCGATGCACTTAGTTTTTTAGTATTCATTTCCGGTTCATATAAAAAATGGACGACATTAGAGCGTTTTTTCAACTTTAAGCGCTTTTCTTTCCATAACGAAAGGTTTTAGACCCAACTAATATTATACCAAATTGTTTGTATTAATTAGCAGTATCGATTGTAATATTTTAATACCGAGTGTTTCATTAAAAAAAAACATAAGTTTGGTTCGTCACCGATCGCTTCGATTACCTTGTATAACGAACATATTTTTAAAACGTAGTCCATGTAGCCCTCAATCAAATCCCGAAAAACGTTTTTCGAAATTCTTCACCGTTTAATCATAATCGTCCATCTTGGTTGCACCACACTGTATATAAGAAAGGTGGTGCGCTAGTTATTGTAGTACAATTATTTTAGTGCAGCTTGTTATATATCGGATTTGGGTTACCTGTCGATCGATGTTTTATTATTTTACGAAACAAAACAAATCAAACTATTCTTGACTTTATCGAAGTTTGGGTTATATGTTTTTAATAACTACCTAGGTACCTACACTTCTTTCAGCATTTATTATATATTTTTTTATTAACGAAATACATCTTTTGTATACACATCAATTGATTTCTTGCATCTAATATTTTTATTTGGTGTTTCGAATTATCATTACGTTGAATATAATTATCCTTAAATAACATCGGCATTTCACAATTTTAACGGCCGGGAACTTAAGCGTAAAGCTGACTTAAATTAAAAGATATAATGGGAAATTGAGCAAATTAAATTTCTTTTAGCCTTAAATACCCTATTAAAATTATTATAATATCGACCGGAATAGAAGTAACAAGTTTTTACATTGGTAATATAACGAAAAATAAAGCAGTATTTATCATGTTATATGTATAGGCCAGTTAATATATCCGCATTTTAAAATGATGTCTGAAAGTAAAATGAATGTGACTTTAATTTAAATAACAAATATATTGGTGTTAATACCTACAACAGTTTTTATAACAGCAAAAACAGGATGTCGGCTTATGTGAATAAATAATGCAATATGCGAAGGTAGTATGCAACGACGAATTATGAAATGGAATACAGTTTTGATATACAGCGCTTCTTGGGGGGGGGGGAGACATTACTTCTGTCAGTTACTGTACATACGTAAATTAATACATCTTTGATTTTCGTTTTTTGTAGACTTGTGCCGACAGATGTAAAGAGTTTAAGGATTGCGTTCAATGTCAAGTATTTGAAAATGGCCCAATAAAAAAGGAGGATTGTTTAAGTAATTGCACAAAATTTACTCCCGATAGCGTAGATTATATTGAAAGTAAGTTAATCTAGTTATTCATTACTACATATGTAAAAATTAAGTTTGGTTTACATTCTTCTTTGAAGTTCGTAAATATATGGAAAAGTTACGAATTTCCCGTAATTAACAAAAAAAAAACACAAAAAGTATACTACCTTAAGTTCACTCACCTTATCATCATATGAAGTTTATTTCAATTGTTGGTGAATATTTTACAATACTCCAATGTGTAGTTTTTAGAGTATAATTACTTAGCTCATGGTTATGGTTCCCTGACGTACAAAATTCGTGTACATACACTTTGTTTCCAGTAGTATTTTACCTTAGATTGATAGTAGAACGTTAAGGATGCATATGACCAGACAAATATTGGCTGTCGATTGTGGCTGTCAATTAATTTCAAATTGACGAAACATCTGACAGGTGTCATAGAAGCAATAATTTGTCTGGCCCGCCGCTTGTTTACGAACGTCCCTTGCCCCTCTACTTTAAAACTTCACAACAACGGAGATAGACTGGACAGCGTCCAGTAAGTGATGTGAAATTTTGGCTGGTGGCCACCGTACAGGGTTGGCAAATTTCGATGTTTTAATAGGGGATCTCGGTAACTATAAGAGGCACTGCTAATGTAGACTTCATTTGTCCAAATAATTTTTCTAAAAAAATGATGGATCCTCCTGAATTTGTTGAAGATACCAATTGCAGAATTCTAAGCGTCGTTCAGGATCAGTCAATAGGAGCTGCTGTTGTTTCCTCACTTTGTATGGCCTAAACTTATGTTTCTTCAAAACTGGTAACGCACGTCGTCGTGATATACCCAATTCCACTTCGATTTGACGGCTCGAGATTGAAGGATTTGCCACTGCCATTCCAATAACATTGACCGTAATTTTCTCACTATCTTCCTTATTATAATTCTTCGATCTTTATTTGTTGAATGTTTCAAAATTAATGAGATTATCTTCCAGTCTTCTAAAAATAGATTTATTAGGTTGCCTTCTTTCCGGGTAACAATTAAAATATGTTTCACATGCAGCTTCAGCATTATTATTATTGTGAATAAAGCATTCCAACATATTATACTTTTCATAATTTTTATAAGCCATCGCAAATTTATAAATTTAAGGTGAAGCAACAATCAAATAATCAACTTAAACTATTGATACTATTTATAAACCTACTGACAGATTCATGTTTGTTGAATGACGTACGCCTACTAAAAAAGAGGAATGAAATGATGAAAATCAATGGAAAATGTTAATTTTTTGATATAATACAGTGAAAATGAACGAAAAGACCCCATATGATATATATCATTGAAATGGCAAAAAAATCCTCTTTTTAATGATATCATAGCCAACTATATGTTCCATATAAAAAATACAACTTTATGTCCTACCTCGAATTTCGAAAATTTTTTCAAAAAATCTCTAACGCCACTGCATTCTAACCAAAAAAGTGCCTGAAGAACGTAAAAGTCGTTTTTGTTAATTTTCATAAATAGCCGAGATATCGTGAAACGAAAATGAGAAAAATCGAATTTTCACGGATAACTCAAAACCGTTTTTTGATACGTCTCATAGTTACCGATCCATCCCCTATTAAAACATCGAAATTTGCCCAGCCTGTACATATCCACATCTAATTGCTAATACTGGCACTAATTAAATGTATGTACACTGGCTTGCAATAAAATCTCGTACACCTAGATTGATTTCACCTTTTTGTGACATTTCTAATTTGACGTTTCATTTTCAAAAGTACACTACATTTATAAGTCACCATAACTTCTATGCATACTGTGTTACATCTGTCAAATCTAAAGTAAGCTTACATTGGAAAATAATCCTCAAAAATTAGCTTACTTGACATTAAGGTGTACGAGATTTTATTGCAAGCCAGTGTACATACTTAAATACAAGTTGAAGAATTTATAAATAAAGAAGGTCGTCGAACGTTTTGTCAATAAACCCCAGGCAATTAAAAAATATATTATTTCTTATATGTTAATTATTAGTAAAATTACAAGCATTAATTTTCAATGGAAAAAATAAATTATTAAATTTATAAATTACTAAATTTATATTACTAAAGAGAAAAGAGTACAACTTGTTCTTCCAACATTAAGTCTTTCTTTAGGTCATCTGTAATAATTATAAATTTATAAAAACATGCAGATTGTCTTTGGAATGGGATACTTTTATATAGTGCGGTTTATATGTTATGAGAGCATATTAATCCTAGTTTGAAAAATTTATGACATTGAAGTTGTTGCAAATAAACTAAGAAATTTCGGGCGGACAAATCTCATTTTTAGTACTTTAACCTGAATTAATTGTCATCATATTTATGATGACAATTGATTTAGAGAGCCGTTTTATTCGACGATTTGTAACGAAAACAACCGTTTATCAATGTTGCGAATTTAACTATGTGCAAATACAATTTTTATTGATTAAATTCCGCTTCTAAACCAACAAAAAGACCTAGATTTGCTGAAAAGCAATTTATTCTAGACTACAATAACAAATGTATTTATTTTGATTTTTGTGTCTTAACTATAACTTCTTTTTAGAAAATATATGGTGATTACTGTGAATGTGATGACTTTTCATGTGATCGCCATGAAGGATTGATATGTGGTGGACCTGATCATGGTAACTGTGTATGCGGCGTGTGTAAGTGCTTGGAACCGTGGGGAGGTGATGCTTGTCAATGCAAGCTCTCAACTGATACTTGTTATACCCCAGATGTTGTTGATGGAGAGATATGTTCTGGGCGAGGTGTATGTGAATGTGGTGTTTGCAAATGTAACAGTACCGACAAAGTTAAATACTCGGGCCGCTTCTGCGAAAAGTGTCCGGTAAGTATTAAATAATTTAATAATAATTTAATATTCATGAATAACCATTAAGAAATATCATACATCAAATCGGGTATGTCCCAATAATTTTGTATAAATTTTGAAAACAAAATTTAAAATTAACGCTTAGTTTTATTTGTTCCAAAATAAAATGCTTTATTAATATACATGTATTGAACGATAGAAATAAATAAAACTATAAAATGCTTAGTTAAGATATCTCAAAAGGAATCATTTTCAAAGAAATCGAAGATGGGTGTTACCAAAAGAAATCTATCTTTTAGAAGTAATGAAGATCTGCTGCGTTGGTGGTAGACCAAAACTCTGAAACATTCATTTTAATAAATATGCATGGCTTATTTGAAATAAACACATTTTGGCGAAATTACGGAATCTATCTGTGATAATAATTGTTTAGTAGGCGGCAGAGAGTTACTAAGATTTTTTAGTCATAATAGTATTAAATATTTTAAACTAAATCCTATTAGCCCAATCAATTAATCCGTAATTTACTTAAACGCAGACTAGAGTCATTTTACGCGTATTACGTTGACTAGCATTTTCATTTCAAATTAGTGATAAATCAAGTCATCATTCAAAGATAATCAAATGTTATTTGTACATATATTTTCATTTAGAATTGCTTGTCCATTTAACTATGGAAGTATTTATAGCAACATTTGGGCGTGAAAAGCTATTAAATCTATCAAATATCCCACAAAACCATTTTTGACCATTTTTAATCAGATTGTGGTAGTGAATTCCTATTATCTTTGTTTTTCAATGACTTTGTAGCATTGCTTCATTTCATTTCCTTATTGGACGTAAGACAATTAATGTATTATATTGTGCTACTACTATGTGACAAGTAGTTCAACCACTGTAACCAATGATGCAAGGTAGTTCGACTGATACATCGCCGAGTACCAAAATTAATTAACACAGTTAAAGAAAAACATTTCCATTAGCTTACTAGATTGCGACAAGCTCTCAATATACCTGTATCTTTAATTTTCAGTTGTCAGTTGCAATACTTGCAAAAGAAGGGAATAGGTTAAGTAGCTACTTGTTTTCATAGTTAAATTTAGAATACATATACAGGTGTCCCAGTTGTATTGTTCCAATGGCGTACTTTCATTATCTAATAAAATATAAATTTGAAATTTGAGACATCCTAACGTTCTTGAAGTTCAGCCCAATATTCAAATTATCTTAACCGGAAACGGCCTAAATTTTTAAATAGAACCCTATATATCACATGTGAGCAACAACCGGCCCGCTGTAAGATTTGATCCGGCCCGCTAGACATTTTGAAAAACCTGATATCTATCGCTAAAAATTATGAATACTGCTTTTAAACACTACTTTTAAACGCGGCCCGCGAACGTATTTGCATACTAAAGTTTGGCCCACAACATGTCAAAGGTTGCCCATACTTGCTCGAAATTTGAATTCTACGAAAATTCTCTTACCTGTGAAGTATTGCACTTTGTATTTAGTTATCAAAACAGATGTCATAATGCAAATGTACAAGCTGTGCAACGTCAAACGTCAAAGTTCGCCGAATTCAAACATTTGTAGTTCCTCACCCGTTGAATGAAACGGATTACGTCAAAAAGTAGATTTCTGCAACAGTATGCTTGAACAACTTAGTCATGTTTTCGACTTTTAGAAACTTGTATGATTTGTCAATTAAGTTAAAAGTAATGAGTTGATAAATTTTCACAATATGCATTATTATGCAGTTAAAAATCCTTATTGGATCGGTTATATCGACAATCAATATTTTTGACCGGTATCTCACAATAACTGTTGTATTGCGGAAAGGAGACAAGACGAGTGTGCTAAAAATGTCGAGGCGGCTATTTGTTTATTTAGCCTAGTTTATATTCAGGTTTCAAATGCGGACTGAATACAGCGATAGCGGCCGGCGAACAAAAAAACAAAACAACACTTGCAACGAGTTTGAATTAATTTGAATTGTGTAATTGAGACTTGTACTTATTGTTATTATTGTGACAATTTAATTTGGCAGATTTCATACAAGCTCGATATACAATCTGTAAAATAGCGTTTTCTTTTTATCGAAAATTGTAAGAATCTGATACACCTGTGCATAACGTACAGTCACTGACAGAAGTAATGTCTCCCCCCAAGTAACTCTGTGTATCAAAACTGTATTCCATTTAATAATCCGGTATGTTCGTCGTTGCATACTACCTTCGCATATTGCATTATGTATTCACATAAGCCGAAATCCTGTTTTTGCTGTTATAAAAACTGTTGTAGGTATTAACACCAACGTATTTGTGAAATTTAAATTTAAGTTACATTCATTTTACTTTCAGACATCTTTTTAAAATACGGATATATTAGCTGGCGTATACATATAAATAAATACTGCTTTATTTTTCGTTATGTTTCTAATGTAAAAACTTGTTACTTCTATTCCGGTCAACATTATAATAATTTTAATACGGTACTTAAGGCTAACAGACGTTTAATTTGCCCGATTTCCCTTATATCTTTCAATTTAAATCTGTTTTACGCTTAAGTTCCGTGCCGTTAAAATTGTAAAATGTCGATTTTATTTAAGGATAATTATATTCAACATAATGACAATTCGAAAGACCAAATAAAAATATTAGATGCAAGTAATCAATTGATGTGTATTCAAAATATGTATTTCGTTAATAAAAAAATATATAATAAATGCTGAACGTAATATAGTTATTAAAAACATATAACCTAAGCTTCGATAAAGTGCATAATAGTTTGATTTGTTTTGTTTCGTAAAATAAGAAAACACGTAGTAGAAATTATTTTACTTTTCATGTGATATAAAATTTTGTTAACAAGATAAATGAGATTGGTAAAATTTAAACAACATTAATTTTTAAACCGAACATAAAATAGGAAAGTTGGTATTTCAGAGAGCTAAGATAAAAAACCAACAATATACAGATCAAAGTATGCTACAAACACTTTTAAAGTATTCCTACTATTTGTTGAAGAAATATATGGAATTTCTATTAATTCTTCAATATAAATATTAATGTAAATTTTGAGAAAAATAATTAGTATGGGGACATTAGAGTATACAGGGTGGTGCAACCAACATGGGGTGGACGGCTACAATTAGAGCTCTTTCACATTGGCGCGACAATCGCTCACGGATTTTACCGATGTATTCCCTATTCCTACGCACACTAGCGATTCAGCAGCGCGGCTGACTGTGCAGTAAACCGCATAGAAAGCGACTAAATCGCGATGCTAACTCGCACTGCTAAATCGCCAATGTGAAAGAGCTCTTAAGCGGTGAGGGATTTCGAAAAACCTTTCTCGTGATTTGGAGATTTTACAGCATCTTTATTAAAATACTCTAACTGGTTGAGATTAACTATTCGTAGCAAATCCCAGAAAATTGCATTTACGAAATATTTGTTCAAAAAAGCGCAGCTTTGACAATATTGTGGCACGTACTTCACAAAAAGTTTAATTTAAATTAACCGATCGCCTCTAAATGTGTCTTCGTTTACATGGAGCATAATTTGATCATCTATTGTAGTAATACTTAACAATTTTGGATTGCCAATATTTTTCCTTGCCATTAAATCGGTGTAAATTTCTTATATTTGCACACTAAATATTTTTTATGTTTTGCGTATTTTTAATTACATGCATCATTGCACGATGACTTTAAATTTCTAAATGTAATAAATCTCGAAAGATTATACTTGCGGTAAATTTGCTTAAAACCGCCAGTCAAAAGGGTAACGTGTATAGTATTTTTAGAAAGCTGATGAAGTTCTCTTTAACATACGAAAATAATATATAGGGTGTTCCATATGAAAGAAGTAAGTCCGAAATGGATTTACAAAACTCGATCACCCTGTATAATGCCGAATAATTTCAAGTTGAGTATAGGCTATTATTTTACTCCACAAGATAGCACATTTAGCGATGCACTTAGTTTTTTAGTATTCATTTCCGGTTCATATAAAAAATGGACGACATTAGAGCGTTTTTTCAACTTTAAGCGCTTTTCTTTCCATAACGAAAGGTTTTAGACCCAACTAATATTATACCAAATTGTTTGTATTAATTAGCAGTATCGATTGTAATATTTTAATACCGAGTGTTTCATTAAAAAAAAACATAAGTTTGGTTCGTCACCGATCGCTTCGATTACCTTGTATAACGAACATATTTTTAAAACGTAGTCCATGTAGCCCTCAATCAAATCCCGAAAAACGTTTTTCGAAATTCTTCACCGTTTAATCATAATCGTCCATCTTGGTTGCACCACACTGTATATAAGAAAGGTGGTGCGCTAGTTATTGTAGTACAATTATTTTAGTGCAGCTTGTTATATATCGGATTTGGGTTACCTGTCGATCGATGTTTTATTATTTTACGAAACAAAACAAATCAAACTATTCTTGACTTTATCGAAGTTTGGGTTATATGTTTTTAATAACTACCTAGGTACCTACACTTCTTTCAGCATTTATTATATATTTTTTTATTAACGAAATACATCTTTTGTATACACATCAATTGATTTCTTGCATCTAATATTTTTATTTGGTGTTTCGAATTATCATTACGTTGAATATAATTATCCTTAAATAACATCGGCATTTCACAATTTTAACGGCCGGGAACTTAAGCGTAAAGCTGACTTAAATTAAAAGATATAATGGGAAATTGAGCAAATTAAATTTCTTTTAGCCTTAAATACCCTATTAAAATTATTATAATATCGACCGGAATAGAAGTAACAAGTTTTTACATTGGTAATATAACGAAAAATAAAGCAGTATTTATCATGTTATATGTATAGGCCAGTTAATATATCCGCATTTTAAAATGATGTCTGAAAGTAAAATGAATGTGACTTTAATTTAAATAACAAATATATTGGTGTTAATACCTACAACAGTTTTTATAACAGCAAAAACAGGATGTCGGCTTATGTGAATAAATAATGCAATATGCGAAGGTAGTATGCAACGACGAATTATGAAATGGAATACAGTTTTGATATACAGCGCTTCTTGGGGGGGGGGGAGACATTACTTCTGTCAGTTACTGTACATACGTAAATTAATACATCTTTGATTTTCGTTTTTTGTAGACTTGTGCCGACAGATGTAAAGAGTTTAAGGATTGCGTTCAATGTCAAGTATTTGAAAATGGCCCAATAAAAAAGGAGGATTGTTTAAGTAATTGCACAAAATTTACTCCCGATAGCGTAGATTATATTGAAAGTAAGTTAATCTAGTTATTCATTACTACATATGTAAAAATTAAGTTTGGTTTACATTCTTCTTTGAAGTTCGTAAATATATGGAAAAGTTACGAATTTCCCGTAATTAACAAAAAAAAAACACAAAAAGTATACTACCTTAAGTTCACTCACCTTATCATCATATGAAGTTTATTTCAATTGTTGGTGAATATTTTACAATACTCCAATGTGTAGTTTTTAGAGTATAATTACTTAGCTCATGGTTATGGTTCCCTGACGTACAAAATTCGTGTACATACACTTTGTTTCCAGTAGTATTTTACCTTAGATTTCTACATTTAGATTTGTCATTACTGGTAGTACTGATAGTAAAAGGTTCGATCGTCGCAGTGGTTAGGCGGCTGACCATCGTTGTGACGATAGGAGCCGGGCTTCTATTATCCGGAGAGATGGTGATATTTTTTCGGAGAGTTGAAATCCGGATCCACTTACCATTCGCTGTTCAGAGCAAAGTGATTAACAGCACGGCATTATAAAAGGTGGTATGATACTGTCACAAAGCTGCCAGAGTTGCTGATAGCCGTACAGTCGATACAGCTTACGAAGTCACTGCAATTAAGCACCCTCCACACATAAAAAAGTACGTTTATTTCAACGTTTTATTTTGAAACAAGCATTATTATTAAAACATGTATTTAATAGTGCATAGTTTAATTCGTTGAAATATTTGTTGTGGACAACTTACTTATTGTATCTACAATCACAGAATTAAACAGCAGACTGGTGATGCCCGGTAATTTTTCTGTTGTAATTCGTATGTATGCGGGTGATTGGTGAGAATGGCCTATTAAAAGTATTATACAAACAAAGCGGAATTTTAAAACAAAATTTTGTGGTTGGATATGGTTAAATATGAACTATCAGATGCAAATATTTTTGAATAAATATATGTTACGGTTAACCGGAAGTGGACATCTTTAATCATTCATCTTTTTTTTTGTTATCTTCGATTAGTCATGATTATAATATAATCAATGATTACATTTCTGACAATTTCACCCCTTTCAACATTCTGACACGAGAATATTGCAAAGTACAAGTTCCCTAGGTAATTCTTATTGTTACTTGTTAGTGGGAAATTTGAGAATCATTTTTGTCAATAATAATTATCAATAACATATCATTAGCGTTTTTTTATGTGGTGGGTGCTTAGTTGCAGTGAGTAAAATATCAGATATAATTATAGATTAGTGGATGAATAATAAGTAACTCAAAAACGGATTATGCGGGTTTTGAGCGCGTCATATAGTCGTGTAATATATATTTACAATAAACTAATGGTAACTCTACGAGTCAACCTCGTTATAAACCTTCTTGGTATTCCTTACCCACTTTTTGTTCCTCAAGAAACCACTTACATTAGTGGCACAACGTCGAATTGGTAGATTAGGTTGCTTTTATTTCACTTTGTCTTGTATGTATACTGCACTCTTACGATGCGATCGAAATCCGGAAGCGCTCATAATATGGACTTTATAATTCTCCGGCAAACTCAAATTCAAAAATAACTCATTCAAATGGAATCTCTGGGTGAGCATCGAATGTAGAAAACAATTCTAAATCGATTACTATTAAAGCATCGAGTCCGTAAACTTGACCGCCACACTTTTGTTTTGTGCTGATTTGTGCTGTTTTCATGGTATTAAAGTATGAAATTTGGCGACCAAGTATGCGGTGGTCATCACTAAATATGGCATATACTTACCACATGCTGCAGGACTTATTTCGAGCGTATGGAGTTTACGGTCGTCCAGAGTACGGCTAGCTGGCCAAAGAATACAAACCTTGAATTGCAAATTAGTATGCAATTGAGTCGTATAGAAATAAATTACGACCAGTGAGCGCACTTAACCGTCCAATGGTGAATACAGTGCGTAATTTTTTTCTTATAATTTAAATTAAATGCAAAATTGCATGCGCACGCCAGTTGTATGTGTAGGAAGTGTAAAAAGGAAAACAATGCGACCAATTTTAAAACTGTTATTTATAATTGTTGCATTTACAATAATCTTATTCACGACAGAATTCTATTAAATTAAGTTCTTGACTAAGTATTTTTATCATGTTTCCCTAATCCTTCAACAGAATTGTTAGAACTGAACAAAAAACGCATTGACAAAGAGATAATTCAATTTACATATCCAATTGAATATACACGAAAGTGGTTGCTGGGCTCCAAAGGAGCACCAGCTGCCGACCGACCGTTAGGTATGCGGCAATAACAGGGAAAGTGCACACACTCCTCAGGACAAAGAGGCACGAAACCAGTTGCCCGCACGAGACCGACACCTCTCAGAGAGGCCCGGCGAACCGGTGGGCTCCTCTCTCCCGTGCTACCCATGTTAGACAAGTTTTCTTGTCAACGTTGGACGGGTCACCGTTGGAGACGCTTTAGCGAACTCCTACCTCACATCTAACCCCACGGGGCCTAGGCCTCCTTGCGGATGGCTACTATCGGCCAAGCGTGGGAAACGGAATCTGGCCGTGAGGTACAACCAGCCCGCCCGTGAATTAAGCCTGAACTACGGGGACGGCCGGGCAAAAGCCCTACCCCAAAATGCCAACCGCGCCAACCCTTTCGCCCCTCCGGCGATCAAGTATCCGCGGCAGCTACAGTGAAACCGTAGGGTCCCAGAGTCACCGAGTTGTTTTAGGATGAAACCAAAGGTTTTCCCCAACCAGACAACCAGTGGTCGGACTACTCCTCGGCGAACCGACTTTTATCCTCCCCTACTATCTTCGCCAAATTCTCTCGCCACGCCCGTTTCCCTGAGTGTGGCCACCAAGGATAGGGTAGTGCAGCTGCAGAGTTCTCTAGGTAAGCGCCGTAGGGTGCCTCACTTACCCACCGTATATTCCGACGGTTAGCGGCCGGACTGCCGGAGCGTATGCCCATGCTTACGCCCAAGAATCCTCCCCTATATACGAAGTCTACTCCCGCCACGCCCGTTACCCTGGAACTATGAAACCAGGGATGGGGTAGTGCAGCCGCAGAGTTTTAAGGGTCGACGCTATAGGGTGAACGCCGACCCGCGGGTGAACGCCGACCCGCGGGTGAACGCCGACCCGCGGGTGAACGCCGACCCGCGGGTGAACGCCGACCCGCGGGTGAACGCCGACCCGCAGGTGAACGCCGACCCGCAAGGGTGAACGCCGACCCGCGGGTGAACGCCGACCCGCGGGCAATTGAATATACAGTGCGAGCAACAAAGATTGAAGGGTGCCAAGGTCATCTAATATAGTGAAACGAAGTATACATAGGCGTAGGAATAATTAACATAACCTCTCATTCACCCCTATTCTGTATCTCTATTCGTAATGTGAACGAAATTCGTTAGAAACACTTTCGTTACGCACATCTGAACGAATCCTGGTAAAAACGGTATTCTGTACCTGCTTCGTACCGATAAAGAACGAGGCAATATATTTAGGATCGGCTATATCAATATTGCTATATTCATGTACCAGCTGACAGGCGAATAGAAATATATATTTGAAAACAGAAACGAAATCATTTTATTTCGGGTGTTTCCTTTGTATATTCTCTCGCTAAAACTATAAAAATAAAATAATAATACTGAAATAATTTGTCGTTGTAAATGATTAATATCAGATTTATAGCTTTATGGAGTAAATAGAACCGTTTATGAGAAATATATGTTAATTATATAATGCCTGCAAGGCAGTTAATATTAGGAATTCAAAATTTATTATTATTTATACTAATTAAAATAAATATTATTTTTACGTTAATTATACAGGCTTTTATGTTGATTGTGCAGGATATTATAAAAAATTGTATTTATCTGTCCGATTGTGAGTGTATTGAGAAGTATGTATAGTAACTATGAAAAACTTATAACAATAGTTAAAATATCTTCAGAGGCATAAAACTGTAATAACAAAGATAATTGAGAAGGACAAATCGGAAGAAACAATTAAATTTCTTAAAAATTCGTTTGATAACAAAAACATCGGAATAACAAAATCTAAAGTTTTAAATGAAAAAGGTAATTTACTTATTTCATTTTATATATTGTAATAAAGAATTTACTTTGACATTTTATTTCTACTAGAACGCAGTGATATTGAAAAAGTATTTATTTCATGATTAATATTAAAAAACTGACCATCCAATTGTCTATTCACTTCCACATCAACAACTTCAATCTTTTTTTTCTTCCTCGTGTGTGAAAAAATATATTCACAATGATATTAATTTCACTCATATTTTTTTATAATGCGAACAAGAATTTAATAAAACAAATATTCATTGTATCAATAAATGCAAGCATAATAGTGTATACAATGTATTCATACATATTTTTAAATCCAATATAATTTCTCATTTACGGTGAGGCATGAACTTATACATGGATAACGACATACTAACGAAAGCCAAACTGCTGTCGTACAAAAACATGCGCTGTACCGAACTCTGAGAGTGCTCACAACGAATTCGGTAGGTATAGCATACCAACATCTTAAGTTAACGAATTTTAGGTCCCAGGCGAACGAAAATGCGTAACGAAACAGGTACAGAATAGGGGTGATTGTCATATAAAAACGTGTATAGCTATTCAGCTAATGTAAAATCAACTTACAAGTTATTTAGACAAGCAATAAATTATGAGGAAAATAATTCATTTATTAAACTTAACTTAAACTTTAACAAGATATTTAGTTATCATAAAAGGTGTTGAAAATGTTCACCATTTCTTTCCAGGCATGTATTAACCCTTCTCTTCATATTGTCGGAGACTTTAATTAATACTTCTGGAGATATTGTTCGAATTGCATCAGTAATGGCTTGCTGCAGTTCTTCAATAGTATGTAGAGGATTTTTGTATATCTTATTTTTTAAGTATCCGAACAAAAAGAAATCCAAAGGTGTAAGATCAGGTGACCGAGGGGGCCACAGATTCCTGCTTACTAATCGGTTATCATAAAATTCTTCGAGAAACCTTATTGTTTCATTTGCTGTATGAGCTGTGGCACCATCCTGTTGAAAGTATCCATTGTGTAGTTCGTCAGGATGCAATTGGTTTAAAAATGGTTCTAAGATCTGTTGTCGATAATTGTGTGCATTTATATTGTCGTTGAAGAATATTGGACCAATAATTCTTCTACGTGACATGACGACCCAAATTCCAACCTTTACCGGATGCAGTTCAGTTTCTCTGAATTCGTGGGGATTTTCAGTGGACCATATGCGATAATTCTGTGAATTAACAAAACCGCTAAGGTGGAACCACGCTTCATCACTGAAAAACGTGATGTTCAGCATCTCATTGTTATTTAAGTGTTGGTTGAACCAGTGGCAATAATATACACGTCTTTCATAATCAACTGGTAACAACTCTTGCACAACTGAAACCTTATATGGACGCATATGCAGGACTTTTTTTAGTGCCTTCCGACAGGAACCATAAGATACCCCTAAACCAAAACATACTTAGTTACATGTGCTAAATACTGATTAATATGAAATACCTGTTTGCTGTGACAGCTGTCGTACAGGTTTCTTTGGACTTCTCAACATTCTGACTCGAATGTCTTCCACAGTTTCATTATTCAGAACTGTATTTCTGCCAGAGGATTTTCCTTTACAAACACTACCTGTCTGTCTGAAACGTTGCACAATGCGACGAATGTGTTGTCGAAAAGTTTGACCAAATTCTATATTTTTATTTGGGAACTGTAAGATGTAGTCATCATAACACATTTGTAGTGAATATTCCCAGGTACCATCTTCTCTGCGAAATCCTCCACGAAAGTATGCTTCCAAAAGGAAGGTGTTCTCCTCAATCGTAAACATTGAATGGTCGATTCCTAAACATTTTAACAACTATTGCAACAAAATTATTTCACGAATTATTTTACTTACCAGTGAATGAGCAAAATGTAAACAACGTTTTAAAAAAAACGAGTTTCTTATTACAACAAAGTTAAAGGAGTTACAAACACAAAATATCGAGCAGGAAAATATAAACTGACAAGATGACAAGACTAATACACTACTTGACAGCAAATTCAAAGGCATTATGGGTAAAGGTCTAATTAGAAGATAGTTTTGATAAAATTAGAAACAAGTATAGAACCAGCACGCTTCAATCTTTGTTGCTCGCATTGTATTAAATATACATTAGTAAGTGTTTTTATGTTTTTCATGAGATTGTAAAAATAGTTTTATATGTCAATGACTCCATTCAGTAGCAACTAACAGTTGGGAATTGCTGCATAGCACTGACCTGATTTTTACTAGTTATAGCAATATAATATGTATTTCTTTTGCGTCACTCTAAATGCGTAATTTATATATTAATCGATTGATTTCAAAACATAAAAATAAAATTCTATAAAGCGGGACAAAACTATGTTAAACACATTTTACAAAAGTGTGGTGGCCAGCGTAGACTCGGCTATTAAATGTTAAAATTGAATATCTTGGAAGTAGCATAAAATACGGTGTTAATGACACAAATCAGCACAAAACGAATATGCCAATTATGCTAAATTTTCTATAAAAATCTATGCAAATCACATAACATCAAACGATTGCCACTTATATGTCAAATATTATTTAATATTTGACTTTTAATTCCTGATTTATTTCCACTTAGAGGTCAATAAAACAATAAATAATTAAATACCAATTTATTCCATAACATATAATAATATGTTTTCGTTAAATAACTTCTTCAGTGGAAGAAATTGACATTTAATATGTGTCAAATTACTAATAATATAAATATAAATTGCCATGCCTATCAACAAAATGATCTAAAAAACAAAAAATTCATTGATACGAATTTTAATTATATTCACGAGTAATAATGAAGGAATAATGATTTAATACAACATTAGAAATTGAAATGATTGAATTGTTGATAGGCATGGCAATTTATATTTATATTATTACTAATTTGACACATATTAAATGTCAATTTCTACCACTGAAGAAGTTATTTAACGAAAACATATTATTATATGTTATGGAATAAATTGGTATTTAATTATTTATTGTTTTATTGACCTCTAAGTGGAAATAAATCAGGAATTAAAAGATAAGTACATAAAGGTCAAAAAATACATATATTAATTAATATTTGACGAAATAAATATCAATTAGAAGGACGTTAATTGCATATCAGTGTAACCAGCAATCTAATAATACTACAGTTATTGAAGATTTATTAATTTTGCGTATTGTGTAACTGTTTCTGGCCCCTAGCCCGTAAACCATAGAACCAATCTAGATCCATATTTTATTTCATATTTTATTTAATTCTAACATTGCAGAAAATCAAGAAAATGACGAAATTTTGTGTACGTTCATTGACGAAGATGATTGCAGATTTTATTTTGTTTATTATTTCGATGACCAGAAGAAGATTCGTGTTAAGGTTCAGAAATATCGCGAATGTCCTCCAGCCGTAAGAACAATACTGTTTACATACTTTACTTCTCTACATATTACAGGTTATACAATTATAGGTTATACTAACAGGGATAATATTTGGTGTAATAGCTGCAATTGTACTGATGGGATTAGCAATACTGCTACTGTGGAAGTTATTGACGACCATACATGACCGAAGAGAATTCGCAAAATTTGAGAAAGAAAGAATGATGGCAAGGTGGGATGCGGTGAGTAAAATGATAGATGATGCGTAAAATATTTTTGTCTTCAATTTTTCCAGAGTGAAAATCCTATTTACAAGCAAGCAACGTCAACGTTTAAAAATCCTACATATGCCGGAAAAGGATAAAATGGAACTAAACGGATTTCAAATGGATCTTACCAAAGCTATGTACTGCCTGTTTTATACATTGCGATGTTGTTTTTTCACCATATTGCATATATAAATACATAATTTATAGTAAAACTATTAAACTTATTACAAAACGTCAATATAAACTTGTAAGATACAGAGTGTTTCAGAGATATAGTGTAATAGTTGCAGGGATTAAAGTTACGCGTATAATCAAAGTTAAAATATGATACTCTACATGAAAAAAAACACTTCAACGTGTTCTTGTCGCTTATTGATAGATATACATGGTAAGCGAATTCAGTTAAATTGTGGTCTTTTGAGGCTTTATCTTTGAAAATATTGCAGTGTATTTTTTAAACACCTTGTATACCACGTTATCAGTTTTAAAACGATAAAGATGCCTGAAATGTAGATTGTATAATAATAATTCGATTTTTAATACGAGTATACAGACTTTTTAATATGATTTGTTTAGACTGACATCAGATGATGATGTAAAGTATAACTAAGGTTGTTAGGAAAATGCAGTTTTTTGATGATGTAGCAGTAGAAGAAACAGTTGAAAAACTGTTGAAAGTTCGTTGCGGTTGTGTCTTAAAATCTCAAGGTTTACTTTTTATATAATAACTGACTTTCTTTTTTACTTCACGTGAATTGATTTTATAACAATGCTAATAATTTTAGTATAAGTAATTGTGCCAACTGCAACTTATAAGACATTTTTACTTAATCTGTTTCAGTGTATAGTATTAATTAATAATGCACGTACGTATGTTTAAGTTGTTTGTATTTTATGTTTTAAGTTACGCTCTTATTCCTTTTCAATGTGAAAACGTGGTATAATATTTATTTGTATTTACTAACATTTGTACTCTATTAACGTTAATTGTCTAAATATTAGCGTACGGTTTTATGTATATGTATTATAGGTAAAGCTTCGCATTTTGTGTAGCCGAAGATCTGTTATTAATTAACTAGTCTAGTTTAGACATCTCATCTTTAACTTAATATTCTCCTCCGAAATTTGTGGAAGATAAATGCACGATGAAATTAAATGAAATCAACTATGCAATAGTTACATAGTTTGTAAAACATTAATCACATTAATTTTATATAAAACGAAAAACATTAATCTTTAAATACAAGTCTCTGCCATATATTAATTAACTACCGAGATAATAAAATCTAATTGTAATTAACTATGATTGTTTTCATTAAATATTGATAAATGTATAGAATGTTGGAAGTATTTCTATAAAACCTTATTCAAATCGATAGATTATACAAACAATGACGCGTGAATCTGAAGCATTTATACATATACAGGGTCATTCACGGAACTGGTTCGTTAGAACTTTTTGATGTTCTTGAAATTCAACATTTCTGAAAACTTGTAGTTATAACTAATATCATCTGGATTCATCAGCAAAATTATTTGCGCCATTGTGCCACTTGCGGTTTACCGGAAGTTGATCTCAACTATCTTAATTTAAATAGCATGATATATTTTTTGTGAGTTTTTTGTATCGGGCATACAATTCTGCATGAAAACTTGCTAAGACACCCGACGTAAAAAATCAGTCGTTTTTGCGTTATTCAACTTCTTTCCAAAAATACGGCTAATTACAACGTTATGTTCAAAATTTTGTATTTCTGAAGGAATTGCGGGTAAGGACTTCATATTTGGCATGTTATTAGCCGAAATAGCATACAACAAATTTACGCCCTAAAATTCATCATAATGTATATATGGTCGTCCAAAATTAATGATCATTTCAATCAACTTTACGTAGATTAAAGGCACTTTTCTTTCATTGGAACACCCTATATGCATCTTTGAATACACTTAATAATTCTCTATCATTGATTATTAGACATATTAGCTCCTGCTTCCTGATGAAAGTCCGATAAACACGCCTTTTTAATTTATTTGTTCTATAAATACACATAGTTGATATCTGTCAAGCAAAATGGCAAATGAAATACATTACGGAAAAGAAACGACATTTTAGATTTATTTTCCATTCATGAAGACTGTAGTAGAATTGTGAGTAGCACATGTCGAGTATATGATGACAGATATCCACATTTATGTAAAATGACCTAAACAATATCAATACAAGAAGCCAAAAAAAGAATGTTAAACAAAAAAGCTTTGGAAAGGAATAAGTTGTGTTTTCTTGTTTGAGTTTTTGTAATGATATTGTTTTAGATCACTTTGCAAAAATTTGGATGTCTGTCGTCAAATACTGTACATATACTATTTATAATCCTATTACATTCTTCATGAATGGAAAATAAATTTAAAATGTCATTTCTCTTCTGTAATGTACTTCATTTGTTATTTTGCTTAACAGATATAATCTATGTGTATTTATAGTACAAATGCAATACCAATTATTGTGACATACAAGGATTACTAAGATTTTAAATGCATTAAAAAGCATATTTTTCGGACTTTCACCAGAAAAGTACTTATAGCTCCGAAACCGTAAAAAATAATAGCTAATATGTTTAATAAGGAATGATAGAGAATTATTAACTGTATTCAAAAATGCAATAATATATAGGATGTTCCATTTAAAACAAGTTACTTTCAACGATGTGAACTTGGTTGAAATGAACGTTAATTTTGAATGACCCTGTATAAATTATAATAAATTTTAGGGCGTAAATTTGATGTATGCTATTTCGGCTCATAACATGCCAAATATGAGGTCTTTAGCTGCAATGCCTTCAAAAATATAGAATTTTGAACATAACGTTACAATTGGCCGAATATTGAATAAAATTGAATAACTCAAAAACGGCTGATTTTTGACATAGGGTGTCTTAATAAGTTTTGATGCAGAATTATAATTGTAATTGCAAAAAATATATCATGCTATTTAAATTAAGAAAGTTGACGTCAACTTCCGGTAAACTGGAAGTGGTATAATAGCGCTAATAATTTTGTTGATGAGTCCAGATAATATCAGTTACAATTACAAGTTTTCAGAAATGTTGAATTTCCAGAACATCAAAAAGTTCTAACGAACCAGTTCCGTGAATGACCCTGTATACAGGGTGTAACAATAGTGCGATATTCTTCCATATCTCATTTTTTATGCAAAATACAGCAAAATATTTAATGAAGAAGTTGTTTAATTTTAATGAATTTATAATGTAAAATTATTCTACGACATACAGAGTGTTTCGTTTGCCCGTAGTCAGCAGTAACTTTACATTTTTAAATGGAACACGCTATATATGATTACATTTTTGAATTGGCTTAGGAATTTGTAGGCAACTTTAGATAGGATAATATTCAGTTATCTTCATTAGTTTGCGAGATATTTACATTTGTTTGAAAATGTTGACATTTTGCTATCTTCAGAAAAATGCCATTCAGTAAGGGATGAAGATTTTCGCATTTCAATTGTTTCAAAAAGACACTGATTTCTAGAGTAACGTATTTAACTCTATATCTGTTTATTGTCATCATATAAGATGCTTATAACGTTATGTTAAGCTTCATAATGTTGCATTTTTCGCTTACCGAAATAATGGCATTCTTCTGAAGATAGGAAAATGTCAAAATTTTCAAACAAATGTAAATATCTTGCAAACTAATGAAGAACACTGAATATTATCCTATATAAAGTTTTCTTAAAATTCCTCAGGCAATTCAAAAATTTAATCAAATATACGATGTTTCATTTAAAAATGTAAAGTTACTGATGGTTACGGGCAAACAAAACACTCTGTATATCGTAGAATAATTTTATGTTATAAATTTCATAAAACTAAAGTTTTGCGTTGAATATTTTGCTGTACTTTGCATAAAAAATGAGATAAGGAAGAATATCGCACTATTATTGCAACTTGTACATGTATACAGGGTGGCCCAGCTGACACGGTTTCTTTTATAATTTGTTTATTTTACAGTATAGAGAAAAAGTTTCAAATAAAGGTTGTTCCTATTTAAACGACGCATAGCTAGAAAATATTTTCAAATATACAGGGTATCCCAATGAATCAGAGTCATATTCAATTTTCATTAGTTTACAAGATATTGACATTTGTTTGAAAATTTTGACATTTTGCTCTCTTCAGAAAACTGCCACTATTTCGGTAACGGAAAAATGTAACATTATGAAACTTAGTATAACATTAGAAACATCTCTTATGATGACAATAAACAGATGTAGACTTAAATTCGTTATACAGAGTGTTCTAGAAATCAGTGTCTGTTTGAAACAATTAAAATGCGAAAATCTTCATTTTTTCAAATTGAAACACTATATTTTTATGGGTTAGTTGAAAGCGAAATTTCATTATCTATTAGTTTCAATAAAGCATGTATGTAGTTAAAATTAACGGTTTTAGAGTTACTTCAAATTATTTCACATTTCTGTATGATGCTATGTAGACGTGTTCTTTAAAAGCAAGTTTAGAGACCAAACATTAAATAAAAATTTTAAATTTGAACTTTCTTTACTATCCGTCTGCTGTGCTGACATTTTTGTAAATCTACGTGCGTTTTTTAAATTTGTACTTATATTTAAAATATGAAGATACGTTAACGTAATTGATATAAAGTGACATCCAAAACCTTTAGTCTTTGAAAGACTTCGGGATCGATTTGAAGCAACTGGACATGTAGAATATATACGTGCGAAACCAGTTAACTAGTTACAAATGAAAATAATCAATTTGCAGTACTTGCTATGCCAGTCGGAGATCCCCATACTAGTACAAGAAAAATTGGATCACAATTAGGAATAAGCCACTTCACGGATATTACGTCAACACAAATTTCATGGCTACCATATACATTATTTACAAGAATTGTCTGGGAATGATTTTGAAAGTCGTCTTAACTTTTACCGGTGGATGTTAAATAAAGAACGGAAAGAACCAGGTTTTCGTAATTTTATTTTATTCACGGTCGAAACGACTTTCCATAAAAGTGGTTACATTAATAGACACAATGAATGAATTAGAAGATCTTCTAGACCCCCTTCCTCTTAATATGATAAGGACTTTGTGGTTGCAACAAGATGGGGCATCGTTCCAATTCTCTAGGAATGTCCGAAATCATCTAAATAATGCATTTCGTGATAAATGGATTGGCAGACTAGATCTAGTGCATTGACCACCAAGGTCACCCGATCTAACCAAATATTATATTTTTCTTAATTATCTTTCTTCATAACAGAGCAAGTTTACCAAACAGCCCCAACAACACGAGAGAGAATCTTTGTTTTAAGGAGCACACCTACATAGCAACACAGAAATGAGATACAATTTGAAATATCTCTAAGCGCCAGTTTTACAATCGTAGTATAAACGATAGAATAACAATTCCTTAGATATCTTTATACGTGTAGTATAGGATTGCCATAAATCCCCAAGGCCCCGTCGGGACATTTACAATTTTTCCAGTCATTATTATCATTTAAAATTTTTTTAATCAAACAATCATCGTATTATAAGCATAAAATATGATTTTTCAACATTTGAGGTAATGTCGCTAATTTTTAGAGAAGGATATCGAAAAACGGGCAAAGAGCGATTGTTCTAAAATATCTCTCGAGTATGTGAAAAAAAATTTGGAAATCGGTGAAGAAATGTAGGGTGTAGTCGGTTTTGAACATTTTTTTTTTCAATGTGGAACCACTGTGCGGTGCCGCTCTCCATCCCTCCCCAACTAATAGATAATTAAATTTCCCTTTGAACTAACCCATAAAAATACAGTGTTTCAATTTGAAAAAATGAAGATTTTCAGATTTCAATTGTTTCAAAAAAACACTGATTTCTAGAACACTCTGTATAACGTATTTAAGTCTACATCTGTTTATTGTCATTATATGAGATGCGTTATATTAACGTTATGTTAAGTTCCATAATGTTACATTTTTCTGTTACCGAAATAATGGCATTTTTCTGAAGAGAGCAGTGTCCAAATTTTCAAACAAATGTCAATATCTTGTAAACTTATGAGAATAATTGAATATGATCCTGTATAAAGTTGCCTTAAATTTCCCCAGGCAATTAAAAAATGTGATCATTTATAGGGTGTTCCATTTCAAATGTAAATATACTGATGGTTACGGGCAAACTAAACATCCTTTATATCGTAGAATAATTTTACGTTATAAATTTCGTAAAACTGAACAACTTTTGTATTTAAATATCTGCTGTATTTTGCATAAAAATGGAGATATAGAAGAATATCGCACTGTTGTTACACCCTGTATATCCGACATCGTGTATTAAATATATATGAGAGATTAATTTTACAAATATTGACTTATGTCGAAATTGACTATTGTCTATCTACTTTTATTTCGACATAAGTCAATATTTGTAAAATTAATCTCTCATTTACTTAATACACGATCAAGATTAAATTGAGATTCAAAGATTTTTAGTTCCGCACATCTCTTATAACATCAATCCTGGGACACCCTGTATGTATATATTCGTTTTTATAAAAGTATATGTACAAATGTTCTACGGAAATTTACAATTTTAGTGCTATAATCATGCATTAAAATTGTGCAAATAAAATTCTATTTTATGACACATATAAGTAAGTATAGGCCTACTAAGAGACACACGTTTTAGAATTTGTAGCCACCTAAAATTTTTTGAATTCATGTTAAGGAGTTGACTGCACAAAAGATAAAATGTATAATAAAATAAAACTTTGTTCTATTACTATGTTCATATGAGTGGATAAAATCTTTTTTTCTGATTGAAACAATATTAGTAGAGTAATATTGCCTTAGTTACGACAAGTCATAACACACTAATATTTCCCAAGGGAAATATGAAACTTGATATTGTCCCAAGTGAAATATGAAACGTCATATAGTCCCAAAGAAATATGAAGCGTCATGTTACACCGTAAATGTTTCATTTTTTAATTAAAACAACAAATAATAAGAAATGTTTTATTTTTTAATTAAAGCAACAAAATTAACAATTAAAATCATTTATGAAGTAAAAAAGTTTTTGCATTTGTAACGCTACTTTTCAGAACCAAAATAAAAATTGCAATTTTCAAAATTTCCCTTGAAGTGATTGCAACCAGATACAAACGATGAAGATTCAGCATTCAGTTCAGCTACAGTCTTGGACAATTTAGTTTGACATTTCACTAATTTTATTTATGACGCGAAAATCAACCCAGTCAACTGATATTTACAAACACGGCTAAGAACATTGCTAGGAACAAAAATTTACAGTCCAATATTTTTCCATTTTGTCAATATTGTTTCAATCAGAAAAAAAACTATTGATTACACCACGGGAAATATGAATACATTTCCCTTGGAGCCTATACATCCCTAGTTGTAATAATAGCTATATGAAATTTTGGTATGATACCATACTCAGTAAACCCTTTAAAATGAGGTATTACCATATGTATAGAGGTATATAGAACGCTTACGTGCCGGGTGCACAGCATTGTGAGTTGGGACAACATGAGAGCTGCCATTTTGACACCATTTAGTTACTTTTTTTAGTTTTATTTGATCTTTTCACTGTGTTAATGTGGTTGATTGGTTGACTTGATGTATACATTTTTGTTTGTTTATATGAGATTTGTGGCACAGACTACATCAAGACCGGCAACTTAACGGTAAATTCTATTCCGGGAAAAATCACGCTACATAACATAGGTGGTAGTAGCATCACAAAACGGCAAATTTAAAATGATGCATTTAAATGTTTGCTCCATATAGCAATAATTACTATAAAAGTAACTTTTATACAGCAACTATAGATAAGCGCACGTTGAGCCGCGTCGAACAAATCGCAAGCACCGCACAAATCGAAATAATATACAGAGTGATTTTAAATGTTTATCGACAGTTTAAATTTCGCGCCTTACTACATTTTTGTCAGGTTGGCGATTTGACTTTGAATTACGACGGAGCGTTTTTATATTCGCGGAATGAGCGGGTTGTAGGGGAGTGATTAGGCGCATTGGGGGCGTGGCCTGTACAGCGACTCATATAAATACGAAGTTTCATTGTTTTTAGACAGTTAGTCTTTGAGCTATCGTCAACCAAGTAACATAATCAGGAGTGAAAAATGAAATATGGAAAAAATCGAATATCGTGCCGTTATAAAGTTCCTTACCAGGCAAGGAAAATCAGTCGCGACCATAATGAATGAGATGTCATTGGTTTACGGCGACTCTTGTCCAGGAAAAACCATGGTGTACAAGTGGCATAGTTTATTTAAACAAGGAAGGGAATCCCTTGAAGACGACCCGAGGCCGAGCAGGAGCATTGAGGTGACCACTTCCAAAAAGTTGAAAAAATTGTACTCGAAGATGCTCGACTAAAGAAGAAACAACTCGCAGAAATGGTTGGAGTATCCGATACAACAAGTTTTAAAATCCTACACGATCATCTCGGCATGTCTAAGGTCAGCGCAAGATGGGTGCCGAGAATGCTCACGCCGCCGCAAAAACAACAGCGCGTAGAGTGTTCGCGTGCATTTTTGGACCTCTTTAATGAAGACAAGGATGATGTATTGAGTCGAATTATTACTGGAGACGAAACTTGGGTTCATCATTATGAACCTGAGTCCAAACAAGACTCCATGCAGTGGCATAAAAAGGGCACAGCATCTCCCAAGAAATTTAAAGTGTCACAATCAGCTGGGAAACTCATGGCAACGTATTTTGGGACTCGGAAAGAATATTGTTGATTGATTAGAAAGATAAAGGTGTTTCTATAACCGGAGAATATTACGCTTCAATATTAGAGCGACTAAAAGAAGCCATTAAAGAGAAAAGATGGGGAAAATTGACGAAAGGTGTGCTGCTTTTGCACGACAACGCGCCCGTCCACAAGAGCCGCGATGCGTTAGCTGCCCTGCATAAGGTGGGCTTTAAAATTGTGAATCACCCACCCTACAGCCCAGACCTGGCCCCGAGTGATTATTACCTGTTTGCGAAAATGAAACGGGGGCTACAAAATTTACTGCCGATAATGAAGTCAAGGAGGCAGTTTCGGCGTATTTTGCAGATAAAGAGAAATCATTTTTTTATGAGGGTATAAATAAATTAATTGAAAGATGTGAAAAATGTATCCGTCTTGCAGGTGAATATATTGAAAAAGAAAAATAATTTGGTTTTTTTTATTTCCACCCCTTATCCCCCATTCCGCGAATATAAAACGCTCCCTCATACTTACCAGTAGCGTATCAAATAAATTTTGGATGAGTGATAAAATATTGACAATAGACCTTCAAGAAATCAATTTCATATTGATTTGCTTTAAAGAAAATTAAGGCAAATACAAAAAATAGAATGAAATGTAGATAATTTTAAATAGACTTTTAATTAATATAAATGTCTAAATTGAGCACAATATATTTAAAACATTTTTTTTTTTTGTAAATTATATTTCAATAAAACAGTTACACAGTGTTCGTAAAACTGTTGGTTGTCCAGTAGATTTTCCCTTACCAATGCAGTGTTTGCCTTCGAATCATTCAATAATTCTATCTCTAAAACACTTTGTATAGTACGACATCAGGATAATTTTCATAAAATTGTTGCATGCATGATTGCAACGAATAACTCCATGATCCATCTTCATTGTGAGTACTACTGCGGTAATGCGCCTTCAAAATAAAAGCGTCTTGCTCGGCCGTAAAGGGCATATTAAAACCAACAAAAATGAAGTTGAGTTAATTTAATAAAAATATAGTAGCTCTAAAAAGAACATATTAGAAATAAAAACGAAGCAAATAATAATAAATACAACGAACATAAATAACGAGGAATAACAAAATATGTCAAATCCCCTGTAATCCACGGCGGGAAGTTTAAACTGTCGACAAACATATAAAATCACTCTGTACTATTACACTGCTTAAAATCATCATGCGCTGACTGACCAGAACCGCACGAGTCGCGGTACAGAAAATATGGCTGGCATTATTGGCCACGACTGAATATGTGGCGTAAGTGGTTCGTTCGACGCAGCTCAATGTACGCTTACCTTTATACAACGGCCATAGAATTCCTTATTGTAGAAGTCATACTTTTATAGCAAGGGGATTTCACGTAGGAATCATGTAATTGTTGCTGTTATAGAGTTACTTTTATAGCAGTGGCTATTGTGCAAAATACTAACTAGACGTGCACTTCAATATTTATTTATATCTTTCGGTAAATATTAATCACATAATCAAAAATTTATCTATAAAAAGAAAAACAATATTGATACTTATAAAATACCTACTACAGTGTGTTTCAAAAAGAACTTCATTTAGTTGCCTATGAATATATCCTCTAAATTATGATTTGCCGCTTTCTTGAAATGCGGATATAGATTAAATGGTATAAAGGTTATCCAAGTGTAACTGTCAAAATTTATCATCGGTAATGATCGGAAAACTAGTACAATTAGATTATTAATTTATTTAATAAGATAATCAAACAACTAAGGTAAATAACTTTATATATAATTTATAACAAATGTTCAAAATGGTCACCATTCTGTTGAATGCATAATGCAATACGACGTTTCATGTTGTTAAAAATATTCTGCAATACATTTGGTGTGATTTCATTACATTTAATTGCATTTGTATCATCAGGTAATTTAAGTTATTAATTCTGGTTATATATACTTCATTTTTTAGCATTCCGAAAATAGAAAAATCTAACGGAGTAAGGTCTGGTGATCTTGCTGGCCAAACACCTCTGCTAATAACTCGATGAGGGAAGTAATGTTCTAAAAACTCTAAATTTTCACGAGTTGTATGTGCAGTAGCCCCATCTTGCTGGAAGTAACCCCCATTGAGTTTATCCTGTTGCAATTGATTTAAAAATGGTGTTAATAACTGCTCTCGGTATCGTTGGCCATTAATGGTATTGTGAAAAAATATTGGTCCGACTATTCTACGACGAGATACAGCTAACCATACTCCAACTTTAACAGGATGTAAAGGAACTTCGATGCGATTGTTTGGATTGTTTACAGACCATGTTCTGTAATTTTGTTTATTTACAAACCCGCTTAAATGAAACCATGCTTCATCAGTAAAAAAACTGAGATCAAGAATTTCGTCGTTATTTAAATTTTCTTGAAAGAAGTTGCAATAATTAACTCTAGTAACATGATCTCTAGGTAAGATCTGGTGAACTAACGATACTTTGTATGCATTCATATGCAAACGACGCTTTAAAATTCTATGAACGGTACTAGAAGATACGTTTGTTTGAGCTGATAAACGACGAACTGAGGTCTGTGGGTTTTCTTCAACAAGGTTTTCTATGTTTTCAACAATACTTTGCCGTGTCCGTGGTCTGCCAGAACTTTTGCCTTTCAACACAGATCCCCTAGCCCGAAATTTCTCCACGACTAGACGAATGTGATGATGTAAAGCGATATTATCCACAACTCTATTAGGAAACTGCAAGTGAAACTGTCGCTTACATTCTCCGTAAGAATATTGCCATTCCCCATTAAGAAATTGTGCACTTCGAAAATATGCTTCAATAATAAAAATATTTTCTTGCAATGTGTACATTATTGTATTGGTTAAGAGAAAAACTTATTTGCCAGGAAAAAATTATATTGCTGTCACACAATGACAAATGTCAAAATGACACTTGATAAATAGTTTTTTTAGTATGCATGCATCATAAACCAATCAAAACACACCCATAAGCGTGCATAATCGGGCCTTTATCGCACGGCGTGCGTAAAAAGGTTGCTTGGTAACAGCCAATCCCAAGCGTTTAATAGTCCAGTGAAATGTCAGGAGATGTCAAATGACATATAGGTACATGTCATGTATTGAAATTATTGATTTGATTTCTTCTAATTAAAATTATTGTTGCATTTATACTAAAAAATATCGTATGACACTCGTGCATAATTAGCTTTTAAAGCACTCGTAACGTTAAAGCCACTCCGCTTCGCGTCGTGGCTTTAAACTCGTTACTCGTGCTTTAAAAGCTTGATTATGCACTAGTGTCATAATATACTATTTTGTACTCGCTTATCAAAACCTGTCATTTCACGATTCGATTTGCGTGCGTAAAAAGTCACTTTAAGCACGAGTGCGTAAAAGTAAAGTTGGTACTTCCTGGAACTTGATTACTTCAGTGACATTTTAAAATCATAAATCCCTAACCTTAATAATATGGTCATAAACGATAACGTATTTAACAATATGTATTATTATTATAGTTCTCGTACAAAAAATATTGTACAAACTTCGTGCGTGAAACATTTCGCGAATTCGTGCCCAACTAGTTACTCATTCGCGAAATATGATTTCACGCACTTGGTTCGTAAATAACTATTATATACATAAAAGGTAAGTGGCTTATAATAATTTGCAAGTATTAGTTACTCAGCACCTACTGAGATGAAGATCTTTTTGAAACACGTTGTATTTATACCCAATACTTGACATTACACAAATGACAACTCTAGCGTTATAGTGACTTTACTAGCGTTTAGCATTCAGTGCTCTCTGCATTATGTCTACAGAAAAATATGATGGGGATGTATAGAATTCGCACTACAGTTGTTAGACCATAATTGACGGATGAATTTTTCAATCTACTTGCCGGTTTGGATGTAGTCTGTGTTTGAGGTTATTGTTTACGTGCTTGTTAAGTCTCGTGTTAGATATTTCGGTTAATATTTTCTGCTACTTTTTATTTTGGAAAATATGAACACTGCAACCTCGTCTATATCCGCCGTAGGGAAACGTAAACATTCACTTACATCCTTTCAAGAGGGGTCCCCACTCTTATCCCGTTAGCGGAGAGGAAAGGCCGTGCTACGCTCTGATTGGCTCATGTGAATACGTGCACTATCGGGCGGTAGAAAACTTCAAGAACATCAAAGAAAACTGAGGATCACATATCTGTAAGATAAGTAGTGATTTATTAAAGAACTACAAACACCTTAATTGCGCCTTCAACAAACATACCATTCTACTTAAATGTAAGCATTATAATTTAACTCCAACTTTTTTGAATTTCAAAACTTCGCATTTAATTTTTAATAATCAAAATTTACATATTAAATTTCAAAATAAAATTAACTACTAGCATCACACCAATGTAATCGGTAATGACGGATCGAAATGTGCTAAAAAATCAGATGATACCAATTTACTTTTAACATCGTCACAAGCTTCTTGTGCTTGTGTATTCCACGACCATTTTATATTCTTTTGCAATAGTTGATATAATGGACTAAGCAATGTACTTAAATTCGGTAAAAATTTGTCGTAGTAATTAATCAAACCTAAAAAAGCTTGTAATTCTTTTACATTTGATGGAACCTTTGCGTTCAAAATAGCTTCTACTTTCTCGGGTGACGTATGCAAACCGTTTGCATCAATAATAAACCCTAAGTAAGCAATTTGTTTTTCGAAAAATTTGCATTTGTTTATTTATACTCTCAACCCAACTGATTTCAATTTGCTAAATACAGTCTGTACCCTTTCTAAATGCTCCTGCTCACTACTTCCCGTAATCAAAATGTCGTCCAAAAAAATAGCTATTCCCTTAATGCCTGCAAATAACTGATCCAAAATTTTTTGAAAAATTGCCGGTGTTGACGCGATACCGTACGGTAAACGATTATATGAATACAAGTCCTTATGAGTATTGATTGTAACAATTCTTTTGGAGTCTTCCTCTAATAAATGTATCCAGAACTTGCTTTTCAAGTGACTCTACTGAAGTACTTAATGAATTTATATTAATTACTAAGTTTAATCCTCTTAAGCAAGTTCTGCCTAGCAATGGTGGACCTCCGCCCTGTATTACATACAATTCTAATTTATTACATTTCTGACCGTGACTAACATTTACATCGATATAACCAGAAGGACATATTGATTCACCTGTATATGTTTTTAATCTTATATTAGTTTTATTTAAATTTATGTGGGAAAAATGCTTTAAATATATGTACATTATAATTTATTATAGAAATTTCACTACCTGTATCTATTTCCATTTCTAAACAGCAATTTTCTATTTTAACATTTACTACGATCGGTTTTGTATTTTTATTTATGTGATAGATGTTTAAATCTGAGTCTGAACTTGCATCTTTTTCAACAAAAAAAGTTTGCGTGTTTTTCTTTGCTAAATTTTTTAACTTTACTTTGACAAACAGTTTTAACGTGACCAATTTACATTTATATACATTTAGAATTTTTGAAATAACAAAATTGTGAACTATGGTTTTTCTTACCACAACATTTACACGCTTTATGGGTCTGTTGCGGTGACGAGGCCCTTGCTTCCCCCGAATGTGACGTAGACGGCTGCGACGGCGGTGCTGTCGGTCCCGTTGAACGGCGTCCCTTCAGGTGATGGATCTCGCGGACCTCGGTACCCTCGATCAGACCAGTATTTTTCTCTGCTGCCTCCATACTTGTTGCCAAGTTAAATGCATTTTTAAAATCCAGCTTCGATTCGATAAATAACCGCTGTTTAATTGCTTCTTTCCTGATTCCATAAACCATCAATTGATCGCGTAAATTTTCCTGCAAATTAGATCCGAATCCACAAGTTTTTGCTAAATTTTTTAGTGCTGTTACGTATTCCGTAATACTTTCTTGCGTTCTTTGTTTTCGTTGTCGGAACTTGTATCGCTTCGCTAATATGGACGGTTCCGGTTGTAAATGCGTTTTTACTACTTTCACTAACTCTTCATATTCCAACGTCTCGGGTTTTTTCGGACTGCACAAATCAACCATTAATTCATAAGTATCGTCTCCCACAGATGCAATTAATAGTGCACTTTTTAGAGTCTCTTCTATTTTGTTTGCCATAAAATATTGTTCTAAATCTTGATATATACGTATTCCAATTTTTATTTTTCGGATCAAATTCACCTATCTTTCCGATTGACATTTTACTTGTTTAATTAATATTTTACTAGATGTGTGTACTATATACGCGAGCAAAATTCATTTTAAATACCTCGTCGCCAGTTGAGGTGAAGTAATACGACACGTGGTTGCAGTTCGAATGAATATCTTTATTTTACTCACGCCAAAAAAGACATGCATATAAAAACCCTTGTTTACAGGAAACACTTGTTTACACGTTTAACAAATAACACCTATACACATATGAATATATACACTCGACACATTAGGAACATACCTATATACATACATACGTATTTAAACTTTAATATTAATTATTACAAATATACAGCACACGCATTTAAGCAGGATATCATGCCTCAACAGCACGGATTCGTTCGCTGTAGGTCTGCTCAGAGTAACCTTACTGAGCATGTTGATTTTCTACTGGGGAGTATGGATGGTCGCGTGCAGATTGATTGCATCTACACCGACTTGAGCAAGGCGTTAGATAAGTTAAATCATCGAATACTGCTTGAGCGGTGGGCTGCTGTCGGCGTTTATGGTGACTTGCTAAAATGGTTTTTATCATACACTGCTGGCACGTTTGAAACTTTAAAGGCGTCTATAAGTAATGCATTTCATCGAGCAGCGATGCCATATCCGTATCATGGATTACGCACGACAAATGCAAGTGGGAAAAGTGCGTTGGTGAGGTAAAGAGAATACCACAGCAGGCGTAGCAGTTACTAGTACTAGCCTTAGTATCATCGGTATGTTTCTCTCGGTGGAAGGGGTAAACATTCGAATAGTTTCTCGTCTTTACATCCGTGCGCTGTAAGTCGTAGCAACCATAGCAACCGCGCGAAAACTTTAAAATAATGTGCAGGTGCCGCACAACCGCCAGTTAGTTGCGCCAGTTTGCGTTGAAAACATGTTCGTATATTTGTTAGATGCGAGAGTTTAAGTATTGTGTATTTAGCTTATACACTATTATTTACAACTCTCCTGTATAATAATGTATCATGTATCTCGGTATATTTTGAAACAAATTGAAGTTTCCATAAATTTATTACATGATTATATAAAAATCATGTTCTACAGGGTGTCCCAGGAATAAAAAGACGGAGTAGCAGTAATGCTTAGCTGGAATGCTAAAAAACGTAAATCCAAAATATGAAGTCTCTATTCGTACGCCAACTGCAGAAAAAAAAAATAAAGAATTTAGTTGGACTTACGCCGGGCCTGGACGAGGGCAGTACAAACCGAACGAATACTGCATGCAGGCATGAATAATGCTCGATAATAACGATCAAATCATTAATTGATTTTTTTCCAGTAGCTGTTAAAATTAATTGCGAGATAAATTTTTGTTTAATTTTTAACAACCCTAGATAAAAAATAAGTAAATAGTTTTACATTTACTCCAATAAACGTCACAAATATTAGTATCAGCTATTATAAACTACAAAGTTAAGTGCATTAACCCTTATTGTTTGGAAAAATTACACCTTGCAGTTGTTCTCTTTCACTGTCACCGAAAAAGATAGGCCACCTGTGTAGAAAACAATCAATCAGCTATGTGCATTATTACTATTAGTTGACCTAGTACAGCTGGTGAAGCGCTTTATCAATAGTGTGACTGTTGCTTTATGAATACGCACTTACATACATACGATTGTAAAATGTTTGCGCTGCATTCTTTAGTGTCTCGACGAATATAAACGTATGTATACATTCAGTCAGGCCCGTAATAGAATTTTCTAATATAAAAATTTCGTACGAAAATTAATAAATCTTGAATTTTTTAATTTCTTCGTTATTTTGGTATATTTAGGTGTGATCCTGTTCGGACATTACATATTTACTATTCCGTCTTTTTATTGCTGGGACACCCTGTATATAAAATTCAAGCTACGCGCCATTTCTTATGCTAGTTCGTCGGCTTTACACCAAGTCGCCACCATACCAAATGTCCTACCCCTCCACGAGAGAAACACCTCTATATTCTTCTCTATGCTTAGTATGCTCGTAACAGCGTTGGTTTGCAGTTAGAGCTAGTTGGATATTCATACCACATTAAAATATTTTATGTTGGCGTTATTCAAGTCTTACCTTAAAAATGTTCTTTGTTGGAATTTAAAATTTAATTTACAGTATTATTTTCTACTATTTTTGAAATCTATTATTATTAGACTTAGGACTGTAAACCTAAATTTTACAATTACATACTCGTTTTTTTTTTCAAATACAAGCTATACCTAGATTTTATTTAAGTATTATTTTCAAAGATCGATAACTCGGAAACGGTTGGATCTAGGTACATTACGTGTATTACAATTTTTACTTAAAATTGAAGAAGGAATTGAATTATCTAATAATATACAGGTCCATTTAAAAAAAATTGTAACTTTGACGTGCCACGACTTTACCACCGACCCTGTATACCTAAAATTATTATTAACTAATAAGCATTTAAATACCCTAAAACTTTTGTATTTAACTTTTTCCGGTATCTCGTATATTTTACCCGTGCAAAAATAACGGCGACGCAACTGCTTTATGTTGCTCTGTTGCTCATGTCTCTCGTATTATGCTTATGCCACAAATTATAAATACATGATTGTGACATGTTGATAGTTACGCCAATGAAGAATTTCTGTCAAACTTAGTGACTTAGGCATGTCTCAAATTTTAGAATGTTAAATTTTCTAAAAGGCACGTGACGTCACATAAGTAGGTAACCCCTTACTTGGTGGTGGGAAAAACCTGAGGGCCGTGGAAAAGTTTGGCCACTCCCATTTGCTGGAATCAAAGGAAGCCGCCGAAAGGTGTTAGTTACAGGTGAGAGCTGAACAGCAAAATGGATTTCCGGTATGACCACATGACGCAATATACAGGGTGTCACAAAATCACTTGTACAGGATGTCTCACAATGCACGAGCCCCGCCATTTGAATTTCTTACCCCCACAAACTTGAATTCCTTATCCCAACTATTTTGAATTTTCTAGTGCCCTTTTAACAATTTTTGAATTTCTTAATTTTCGATTTTCTAGTATCCTACAATATCTCAGCGACGTCATGGTGCCTTTTGGTAATTTTTCGAACTTTCTGTTATAATTAATTTTATTAGATATTTTTATTGAAGAGTCTAACCCGTGCCAGGGCTCGAACCGGTGCCAGGACATGATATCTGAGTCTGTTTTGCGTTCAATTCAATTCAATTCAAAAGTTATTTATTCTCTTAATACATAATATGTAATTTACAATTCATCTGTTGCAATACATTTTATTTGTACTAGCTAGCTATTTTAATGTAGGTAGTACGGGTAGGTGGACTTGCCTGGCCTAGGCAGTGTTGGGATTGTGGATAAGATTAAGGAAAAATGATGTTTTGAAAAATCTTGCTGGGTGTGAGTCTGAGAAATGTGGTTTTTGAGGGTGCAGCGGGGATTGTGAAAGACATATGTGTAGGGTGAGGGGGGACGGGAGGGGTGTATAAGTATTTTATTTATTTATAATTTATGAATAATGTAAGCATGACTGTGCCCTACGCATGGTGGTACGTGATGGTTCGGACAACCAGCTGGATACGTTCTGTGTGAGTGCTGGTCTGAGTATGGTCTTGTACATTTATTAGTAGCTTGAGGTCCTACTTGGTGTATTTGTTTATGAGTATTGCGTAGAGCCAGTTCAAGGTTCTCCTGATGTTGTTAATGGTCTCCCTATGTGTGAGTCCCGAGTCTATGAAAAACCCCAGGTACTTAAGAACTCTTTTTGGCGGTATGACGCTGGTTTTTATCCTGAGTATGCTCCTCGGTCGTACGTCAGTGGATCTCTTCGTTGCGACGATAAGTTCCGATTTATTCTCGTGAAGGGTGAGCCTCCAGGAGGAGAAGTGGGATTCGATGTGCGGGATATGGTGGTGTAATTTTTGGATTGCTTTTTCTGGGTGGAAGGGTATTGTCAGCGTAGATGGAAGTTTTGGTCCTGGGATGTGGGAAGGTTTAGGAAATGATACTGAAGAAGACAGGGCCAAGGCAGGAGGCCAACATCTTTTGGCTGGGAGTACGTGCTGCCAATTTTCGTCCTGAAGGTTCTACTGATCAAGTAGCTTTCAACTAGATTACAAATGCCCGCAGGAAAACGGAGCCTGATCATTTTGGCCACCATCCTTTCGTTCCAGACGCGGTTAAAAGCTTTTCTGGTGTCGAGTATGGCAGTATGCTGCTTAGTATTGTGCCTTCAATAATACGTGCTATAAGCCTGATGGCATGGCTTGTGCCCATGGATTCCCTGAACCCGAACTGATGGTGCTTGAGGGCGCTGCTGGCTCTTAGGTGTTTGTTAATTCTGTCCAGGATGATCTTCTCAGCTACCTTCGAGAGGACGGGCAGTAAGGAGATCAACGTGAAGGATTGCGAAGATTTCCAGGTTTCTTTGTCTTGTGTACTGGAACCACTACAGCTCTTTTCAACGATGTTGGATTAGTGTCCGTTAATGAGGGCCCTATTTATGATTGTCATGAGGAAGACCACCGCCTTCTTTGGAAGAATTTTGTCTGCCCGATTCAGCACCCCATCCTAGACGGAACCCGTGTCGAGGTGAATCTGTGAAATAGTTGGCCTCTTCCTTGTCAGAGTTCCGATTAGCTTCCAGGCAGAACCGTCTACCACATTGGCGTTTTTCAAGGCTTCATTTCAGCGGTTCCTCCTAATGCTGGCCACAGTCGCCCGCACCTGGCTGGAGATGCGGTTGATCCTGGTCTTCACTTCCCGGTCCTTGGTTCGCGAATAGGTCCTGGAGAGAGCTTTCCGAGAGTTGATGAGATCCAGAACCTCCCTGGGTAGTTCTGCTCTCCTAATTCTGCCTCGGATGGCTGTCTGTCTGTTGTCGCCAAGGGCTCGGGTTATGGCGCTGATTATACTTTCAATGGGCTCCTTCAGCTGCAGTGGGAACTCGGGGAGCCTGGGACTCGTTAGGTGCTCCCCAGCAAACAGAAAGACGTTGGGTACGTTTTGAGAACGTCGTATATTAGTCATATTCGACCAACAACGTCGTCGTCAAAATATTACGTCTTCAGGACGTCGTATATTGTTAATTTTTGACGAAATAAGTCATCGTCAAAATATGATGTCTTGAAGACGTGCTGTGCTGGTCATTTTTGACTACTTTTATAATAGTCTAAGTATAACGTCTTTAAGACGTTGTGTATTAATGATATTTATTAAATTGTCGAATAAATCACTTGAAACGTTGGCCGGAAAGATTTTTTGTCATTTTATTAATGACAAAAAATGGATTTATTATGCATGTGATATAAAATAAAATTTTTCACATGAACAAACTTGAATTATGTGAAATACAACTTGTTTCATATTACTAACAAGGTAACTGTAAAGTTTGGTAATGACAAACAATGTTTGAAACATCGATCCTAGCTCCAAACTTGCCATGCACGAAAATTGAGCCAATTATTATTTTTTGTCATAAAATATACAAAAAATATTTTTAAATATACTCTCTGTTTTTTTGCTATACTATAAATAGGTGGAATAGGAAAAATATTAAGGAAGTGTTTGAAACACAAATATATATCAATTAACCGCCGTTCAACACTGCTGCTCCCTGCTAGGGTATCCGGTACCTTACCGCATCTCCTAGTATTGCTGTGAACCACGGCGTACGTTAGGCTTGGTTAAGCGTTAGCGTATTGTTTCAGTTGGTGTCGGTTTCTCATCACGCTACGACGCCACTGAACAGCTGGGTGCTGCATGTAAGTATATTAAATTTGAATTTATTACATTACACCTACATATATGTAATATAATGTATTGGTTTTATAACAAGCGAACCGTTAATAAAGTAGTAACAAACATATATGTATGAATTTGTTCTTCACTACATTTACTTAAACCTGATTATATCTTAGTTATATATATAACAGATTCAGCATCTAAAATAATATTTGTTTAACATATAAATTACAACTGTTTCCTCTTATAAGAAAAAAGAAATATAAAGGTAAGTACTATCTGTGAAGAGAAAAGTAATAGGTATATTACATTCATTGGAAGACGTGTATATTATGTCTACTTATCTTTTGTTTCGTCAGATATAAAATCACTTCAGAACAATAAGTCGACTATAAATGTATTTTATTTTAAAATACATCAAAATCGATTTATAATATTTGTTGTTTCATTGACCTAAATTGGATTTATATCTGCAGAAAAAAGGTAAGTAAACGTAATACACACGTCTTCGAAGACGTGCATGACGTTCTTGGAGACGTATACAGACGTCTTTGGCGACGTGTATAGACGTCCTCACAGACGTGTATAGACGTATTACAATGACGTCGTGGGGATGTGACATAAGTACGTCATACATTCTTCTTGAGGACGTCTTTTGGTCTTCAAAATACGAAATTTGACGTCGTGGTGACGACTTTTTGTCTCTAAGTGTGATGATTATCGGAAGGTGGCCACTTTGGTAACCATGGATGGCTTGGCACCCATCCGGCAAGGGGACTCTTTGACTGATTATCACGTTGATGGCGTTGACCCATTGTGTGGGATGCAGGTGGGCTCATCCGGATGTAACACCACCAGTTCTTTATCACCCATCATATACTTTCCATCAGTATATTTTGGTCCATATTCCGTATCATATTCAACTTGCTCCATCCTCATAATGCGCGGGATTCAAGTCTAAGCTGTGTCTGTACTACATAGAATAACGCTAGCAACTGATCTATTACAGCTGAATCTAGGCTTAATAGATCAGAAGTGAACCAGAAGTGGACCAGATAAGTACACCGTAATACCTATAATATGTACTAAAAATAGTTTAAATGCTACTACTACTAGTGTCTTTAATGTGCCAGTTTGTTTTTATGTGCGTGTTATCATGTATTATCCTTACATTTAAAAAATTTATAGAATTTTGATTTTTTTTTTATAATAATAATAATGTCTTCATTGCTACCCACTATGCCAACAACAACATACAATACAATTAGGCTTGTTTTATGGAAAATAACTAAAGCTAGACAAAGTAAGGAACAATTACAGGGCGAGACTCAGAAGCAAGTTCTGCGTGCACTAACCCTGAGTGTAATACATAAAATTAACTTAACGAATAAATGCCTAAATTACCATAATAAATTTTAACCTATCATGATATGTGTTAAATGTGCGCAGAACATGTTCAATTTTATCATTTGGTATGCAGCATATACAATCACTTAACGAATAAATACCTAAATTTTGAAAGTAAATTTTAACCTATCGTGATATGTGTTAAATGTGTGCAGAACATGTTCAATTTTATCATTTGGTATGCAGCATATACAATCATTTACATACCGCTTATAAAATTGTACATGACAGCTTAATTTGTTAAGTGAAACCTTGTCTAAGTCCTCCATTACTAAATTTGCTATAACAGCAGATAATGGAGAACCATTAGGTACCATTATGAGATATTCAAACGAGAAATTAATTTATATGATTTATTTAATTAGTCGGAAAAATATAAGTTCCTCATATACATACAATACTCGTGCATATTAATTATAGGTGAATGTAGAAGAAACTATTTACTTGCTTCTCGTTTATACAGATAGGCGAAGTCCCAGACTGGAAGTGATGGACCGGATTAGAACCCAGTTTAAGGCAACATTATCTGCATTGTATGCCAGCAAGAGAGAGCGAATAAAGAAATAGAATTTGAAGTAACAGTTTCTGTAGTAGAAAATTAATACGCAACAGAGTAGTCGCAATACCGACATTTCAAAGAAAATTATTGATAAAATTATAAGATAGATAGATAATATCAAGCTCTTGTAGGAAATGAATCTGCAACACGATTAATATTTTGAGAGTGATGTGAAGAAGTATTGCCGGAACAATCACATTTGTTTTGCAAGAGTTTTGTTGCGGATGCAATTTCAACAACTCTAACTGTCCTAACAGAGAGAACAAGCATTTATGCGCAAGAAAATCCTCATATAAACATTTTTGTTCAACACCAATGTAGGTAGCCAGTAAATGTATGAGAAAGTATTATAGGACATTTTTCTGCGAAAGCTATTTAAATAATGACAGAAACAATAATTTTTTACTACAGGAGTTATTTAGTTATTTGGAAGAATTATCAATAGAAGTGCGAAGGCGTATGTGGTTCCTTCATGATGGAGCTCCTGCTCATAAGTTACGGAATGTAAGAGCAGCATTGAATAACATCTTCGAGGAGAGATGCATTAGTCCCGGTGGTATTCGACTTGAAATTGGCTTAGATGTTGAGCCGCAGGCACCTAGGCGGTTAGCCCATATCCTGCTAATTTCTGTACCATACTGCAACATAACAAGTTATGAGCCTTGAAACTGTCACCCACTATCTCACCGCCCGCACGAGACCGACACCTCGTGGAGAGGACCGGCGAGTCGGTGGGCTCCTCTCCCCCGTGCTACCCATGTTAGACAAGTTCCCTTGTCAACGTTGGACGGGTCACCGCTAGAGACGCTTTTGCAACTCCTACCTCACATCTAACCCCACGGGGCCTAGGCCTCCTTGCGAATGGCGACTATCGGCCAAGCGTGGGAAACTGAATCTGGCCGTGAGGTACAACCAGCCCGCCCGTGAATTAAGCCTGAACTACGGTGGCGGCCGGACTGAAGCCGGCGATCAAGTTTCCGTGGCAGCTACAGTGAAACCGTAGGGTCCCAGAGTCACCGAGTTGTTTTAGAATGAAACCAAAGGTTTCCCCAACCAGACAACCAGCGGGCGGACTACTCATCGGCGAACCAACTGTTGTCCTCCTCTGCTATCTTCGCCAAATCCTCTCGCCACGCCCGTTTCCCTGAGTGTGGCCACCAGGGATGGGGTAGTGCAGCTGCAGAGTTCTCAAGGTAAGTGCCGTAGGGTGCCTCACTTACCCACCGTATATTCCGACAGTTAGCGGCCGGACACCAGAGCGTATGGCCATGCCATCGTCCCCTATATACGAAGTCTACTCCCGCCACGCCCGTTGCCCTGAAACTATGAAATCAGGGATTGGGTAGTGCAGCTGTAGAGTTTTAAGGGTCGACGCTATAGGGTGAACGCCGACCCTAAGGTCCGGGAGATATAATAGAATGGCCAACTAGATCACCGAACTTAAACAAATGTGATTTCTTCTTACGGGGATACATGAAAGAGTTAGTACATCGAACGCCACCGACGGCTGAAGAACATATGCGAAAAAGAATTGCATACGCTTTTACATCAAAAACTCCTGAAATGTCGAGGGGAGTTGAAATCCAGTTCCAAAGAAGAAATAATAGTTCCGTAAGAGAAAAAGGCATGATTTTCGAACATTTATTTTTATTATAATTCCTACCCGACACCTATGGTAAAAGGGTTATCGGATATATATATATATATATATAATTCCTTTTTATTTTTAATGATTGATGAACATGTATGCATACTTTTTTGTGTTTGAAATATTTTCAAGGTTACCTCGAAATTGGAGACAATAACATTTTTGTAGCTTGCGTAAAAACTATAAAATATCTTGAAAAGTATAAAAGAAAACATAGTACTTAATCTTACATAAACGGAAAGGTATGTATTAAAATGAGGAATTTATCGATCTAACAAAACATATAAGTTATCTAGAGACGTAGTTCCGGAAATGCGTTAAATCATTTCTGACAACCGGAAGTAGGTAGGTATATCACATTTTGGTGATGTCGTCCATACCGGACTATATAAGGTACTTTTTATTTAACACTGATCAGTGAACAAAACCGGTTTTGTTAGAACGAATCATGTTCTACTTAATAAATTTGAGACTGTAATTATTCCCCTCTACAACAAGGTTTGTGATTACCATCTGTAATCCCCTTTCTTCTGTGAAACCATAAAATTTTTCTGTTCAGGTTTAAAACGAACATAACTTCACTTCTTATGTTATGTGATGGTTATGTGTGGTGTAAACAAATCCCGTTCTTCTTTTGTGCGTTCTTTTCGCAATGCTAGTTGTTGAACATGTTCCTAATAAACATTGATCACGCTTTGCGAATCATGATCCTGAAATTTTACAAATAGAAAGCAGCTATAGTTTACATATTCTCGATTTCATTTCGATACCAATTTTCGGGATCAAGCTATCGCGGCTTACGAAAACCACCAAATCGGCATAGTTTTCACAAAAACGTAAAATATCTCCATAACTATTAGGAATAGGGGTATGGTAGTTTATATAAAGTGGGAATATTTTATAACATATACTATTCAAAAAATGCCAAAATATAGACTTGTGTGAAATTAGCAACGGCGTTGCCAGCAACGTTTCCATAGAGCTACATAAAATGTAGAGTGCAAACTATATAGTGATATACGAAAAAGGAGGACCATATTACATCCCCCATTGCTAAAATATGCTCCGTACACTAACTAATATATCTAATAGATTTCCTGACTCTTCCTGAATAATACAGTTCACTTGACAGAATTTATATTTGGCTGATATTACGAAATATATACCATCCCAAATTTAAATTTTGTACTTGCTCAAATAGGTCGTGTGCACTAACTAGCACATGAAACTATGGTGTGCATGTTAACGGCACCCCCACAATGACAAATTAAAATTTTATATAGCACAAAGTTTTGTGCCGCAAACCGGAAGTTTTGTGCTGCTTCCGTTAACGAGATATTTGCATTTCTTTGTGGGGGTGCCGTGGACATGCCAGCACCCCGACCGTCGAAAATTCAAAATTTAATATGGCAAAAGTTTTGTGCTAGTTTTGTGCCGCAAACCGGAAGTTTTGTGCTGCTTCCGTTCTCGAGATATTCGCGTTTCTTTTTGGGAGTGCCGTTGACATGCCAGCACCTCTACCAACAAAATCAAAATCTGTTAGCGCCAAAATGTTGCTGTAGGCTTGTAGAGTTTTTATAGTTAGAGTTTAAATAATTCTGTTCATATCTAATTGTAAGATTGACGTGATTGGTCGAAATTATAATTCTCTGTCTAACCCTAGGCGGTGTTTTACTTATCTGTGTTTAAAGTAATACGTCTCTAATACGACATCTAGCAAAAACCGCCAATAGTGGCGGCGATCGCCGACAATTGCGGCGACGTTTCAAAAAGTCGAATGCCGCTGCTTTCACCAACGGTCGTATTCAACTGATCCAGTCACGAAACAAAAGTCACAAAAATTAGACACAAATGTCTAATTTTCACAAAAATTTCAGTAGAACAATTGCCTCAAATTTTCTATTAGAAAGCAGAATGTACCTTTAATTAAATTTACTACGAATTAAATTATTTTGACAGTTATAAGTTTACTTAAAAGAAATTGGTGTATAATGTATGTACATACACACTTACATATGTTGGTACTTAACCGTTTCAAAATTTGAAAATGAAAATAACATTTTGAGTATGAAATGGGTTTTAAAAGTGTGAAACCTTTAATCGATTATTTTCATCTTTCAATATGACGCGGCTGCGCTTATCGCCGAAAGCCGCCGACAAAGGCGGCCGGCATCTCCAACAATAGTGCCGGCGGTCACCGATAATTGCGGCGGCGTTTCAGACCATTGAATTACTTACGGTCGTACTATAACCGTTATTTTGAAACAACGGCTACTGTGTGCATGTCCAAATTTTTTTGCGGGAAAACGGCGGCAGCACAAAACTCGCTCTCAACAGCACAAAACTCAGTGGCTGTAGCACAAAACTTTGGCTTACTGTAAAATCCGCTAGCGTACGTACTTTCCCAGATATAGGATATGGGGTGCCGTAAACATGCTAAATTCAAACATTTTTTGCGGGAAAACGGAGGCAGCACAAAACTCGCTCTCAATGGCCAAAATTAAGTGGCTGTAGCACAAAACTTTGGCGTACTGCAAAATCCGCTAGCGTACGTACTTTCGCAGATATAGGATATGGGGTGCCGTAAACATGCTAAATTCAGAAATTTTTTGCGGGAAAACGGGGGCAGCACAAAACTCGCTCTCAACGGCACAAAACTCAGTGGCTGTAGCACAAAACTTTGGCGTACTGCAAAATTCGCTATCCTACGTACTTTCGCAGATATAGGAAATGGGGTGCCGTAAACATGCTAAATTAAAAAAAATTTTGCGGGAAAACGGCGGCAGCACAAAACTCGCTTTCAACGGCACAAAACTCAGTGGCTATAGCACAAAACTTTGGCGTACTGCAAAAACCGCTAGCGTACGTACTTTCCCAGATATAGGATATGGGGTGCCGTAAACATGCTAAATTCAAAAATCTTTTGCGGGAAAACGGCTTAACGCAGACATTCTTTTTCTATTGCGGATATTATTCTTTATACCTAAAGTTCTAGATATATTACCGAAAATAGCAGTGGATTTAAAATAAGACGTCTTGGACCACATTGGATGGTTTAGCGAACTCATAGATCGTGACATAATTATACACGACACGTTTGCACGACACGATTGCAAACCTGACAACGCTTGAAATATCTCCGGTCATGTATATACATATGTATGTACGTACATACATACAGTTGAATTTTTGGATCTTGTCCGTTATTATTGATATTACTCATGACGTAACGGTCAAGATCCATAAATTCGATTGTACATACAGATGTAATATAAACGTCACCATTACATGTACCTAACATACAGTCCTAACTCCACCTTTAGCTGCCATTTATACCAATGTGTTCAATATATTACATACAACATAAAATTTGTATGTAACCGTCGTATAACGTCAGTTTCACATGCGACGATTTTCATACAACGCAATGAGCTGTTACTTTCCATGCGAATGAGATTGTTCTGTGTGAAACCGGCTTAAGGGGTATTAAATTAAATATGTATATGTAAAATCCAGTTTATCACTTAGATTTTGAAAATATACTTAGTCGTAGTAATGATAATTAAATGAAGCTGTTAATTAACTTTTTCTTATTCTATATATTTAGTATAGATCTCACTAGTTTTTATAACACAGCAAAAAGAACATAATTTAACAATAATTTCGTGATATTGGTGTAGATGTAATAGTTGATATCCCAAACCTATACGCATGAGATCTTTATGTGAACAATATTGTTCTACAAAATCTAACTTGCCGTCTGTTGTTGAAAAGTATATTTAGCAATTTGATTTATTATCTATAATCATCTCGCTTAAGGAGTTTTCTTGTTATACTTGCAGATATTTCTCATATATATACTATATTTGAAATTATATTTCATTGAGTTTCAAAATGAGTAAGAGACAGCGAGTTGAAACTGCTCTTCTGGCGGATTACTTGAAAAGAGTTTGCCCTAAATCTACATTTGAGCAACTAATGCAGCTTAAAACATCAGACATTATAGTTACGCCACAATGTCCATTGTTGAAAGATATAAAGCAAACCCAGTATCACATTAAAAAAATTTTAAACCGCAATACTGGTAATTAAAACAATATTTTGTCAGTGTTAATATTAGTGTCAGTAAAGACAGTCGACAGCTGAAAAGCAAAGGGCTGTCTATTGTACAGAAATTATATGATATAGGTATTTTAGATGACGTAATTAAGACGTCTTATTTTAAATCCACTGCTATTTTCGGTAATATATCTAGAACTTTAGGTATAAAGAATAATATCCGCAATAGAAAAAGAATGTCTGCGTTAAGCCATCGATACAAACATTTATTTAAGTGTTCACCTAAATCTATCATCAAGATCAGCAAAGACGAAGATAAACAAACTTCAACACCGTATGATTTTCCTGAAGAGGAAGATGAGCTAAGTGAAATAAATAATAATAATAAAAAGGGTATACATTTTACAGCAAGTACAAAATTTTATTTTCTTTAGGGTATACATTTCGGAATGCCACCTAAATAAGAATTTCTGTCAACCCCTTAGACGGCCTGACAAATTATGTCACCTAGTCTATGTTATAGAATAAGGTCTAGTATATCATGGTTTCATGTGCTAGTTAGCGCACACGACCTAGTTCAGGAAGTACAAAATTTTCTTTTCTTTAGGGTATACATTTCGTAATGTCACCCAAATAAGAATTTTTTTCGAACCCTTAGACGACCTGACAAATTATGTCACCTATAGTCTATGTTATAGAATAAGGTCTAGTATATCATAGTTTCATGAGCTAGTTAGTGCACACGACCTATTTTAGCAAGTACAAAATTTTATTTTCTTTATACATTTCGTAATCCCACCTAAATAAGAATTTCTGTCAACCCCTTAGACGACCTGACAAATTATGTCACCTATAGTCTATGTTATAGAATAAGGTCTAGTATATCATAGTTTCATGTGCTAGTTAGCGCACACGACCTAGTTCAGCAAGTACAAAATTTTATTTTCTTTAGGGTATACATTTCGTAATGTCAACCAAATATGAATATTTTTCGAACCCTTAGATGGCCTGACAAAATGTGGCACCTAGTCTGTGTTATAGAATAAGGTCTAGTATATCATAGTTTCATGTGCTAATTAGTGCACACGACGTATTTGAGCAAGTACAAAATTTAAATTTTTCGATGGTATATATTTCGTAATATCAGCCAAATATAAATTCTGTCGAGTGAACTGTATTAGTGAGGAAGAGTCAGGAAATCTATTAAATGTATTAGTTAGTGTACGGAGCATATTTTGGCAATGGGGGATGTAATATGGTCTTCCTTTTTCGTATATTACTGTATAGTTTGCACTCTACATTTTATGTAACTCTATGGAAACGTTGCTGGCAACCGCGTTGCTAATTTCACACAAGTAAATATAGCATATGGGCTGTCCCATTTAAAACAACGGAGCAAGTATGTGTTTACCTACTGTTGAGACACTCCATATAGTAAAAAATATTTTTAGTTTATGCAGAACATAAATTGGGACCACTTTTCTCTATAACCTTTTGCTTTATTTTCACAAATGTAGCATATATCGAAGATCCACTTTGAAACGGGACATCCGGTACAATATCGTGTGCATTTAATATTCTCCAGCTTATTCCATTCTTTATCTGGCCCACTGTGCGACGCTACGATAACAATAGAAAAATCAGCTGTTGTCCCTTCTCTTATTCTGTGCAGAGATAATAGAGATGGGCCACTCCTGTATAAATAGTCCCGAACTCTTTCATCAAATGAAGTTAGGTACAGTACCCCGCCATATTAATAGAACCAGCAGGAAAATTTCAGTAAAACGTTCTTAGAATTCGAGAAACAAGGGTTGCAGGGGTGTACATTGTCCGTTTACTATTCAATAAACATTCGCAATTCTGAGAAATGTAAAATATATATATTTAGGGTGATTTATGACTCCCAATCTGCCGAAAATTATTCACCTAATTTTTCAATTTTTACTATTCTTAAATATTTATACGTTGTGTGTCCTTTCTTTTCATTATTTTGCGACACGTTTATTAGAGTAGTGCAGTAAAAGCATTTAGTTGTTGAGAACGTTAGTGATAATCAAGTTTTCGTGTTAGAGTTTGTGTGCTTATTTTATTTAAAAAATTGATAATGGGTCGAGAACGGGACATATCGGTAGAGAAGAAGACAGATATTTCATTTACTAAAACCGTTGTCCTTTTGTCCTATCTCGCAAAGAGCAAAATTATTATAAAAATTAAATAATTTCTGATATTTCTGTAGTGGTTCTATTAAAATGGCGGAGTACTGTACATACTACTAGCGCTACTTGAGTGAGATGATCGGTAAATAATACCGGCGAATGTTTCGTGGTTTCGGATTCACCAAGTTTCGGCGATTTTCGTCACTTACAGATATAATGCGTCTATAATATACTTTTCTGAGAGCAGAGTTGACTCTGTTGAGAGTCAGTTTTGAGCAACTCACCAAGGTGAATGCGTTATTTGCTACGTACCAAATAAAGTTGTGCTATTAGTTTGAAGATCGTAGCCGGTAAAATTTACCGGAGGTTTGTATTTATGTTATTATGTTTACAGTTTAATTTACTGATCTTGTGTAGTATTCTAGTCGTTAAAATGTCTACACAAGATAATCCTGGGTAGACTCTCAAAGAGAGTGAGGTGCACAGATGTTTTTATGAAACTTTGTTGAAATGGGCGGAAGAAGTGTATTCTGAGATAGCGATGTTGATTCAGATGATGAGTACGAATTCTAAAATTGGATGAAGAATACCCATTTGAAATTGGTTAACCTCCTAAACGAACCACGTACAGAAAAGTGTCCTTCCAAGAAAGAAATAAAAACCACCCACATATGTTTCATGTGTAAAATACCGATATGTTTACAGTGTACCGAGAGGATTTGCAAAGACTGTGCCACGTAAAATTTAGCACTACACTACCCTCTGATAATTATTTCGACATGAACTTTTTAACTTAAAATTATTTTTATTTTCGATACATGTTCGATCTCAAATTTGAGAAGAAATATATTTTTTTTATAAACGATCTTTGCTGTATGATTAAGTCATTTGAAATACCCAAATTGCATATTTAAAACCACCAAAAACTATTTTCTAGAGGTTTTTTTAATATAAAATGCTTTTGTTTTAAACTTTTTAATAGCAGTAAAAAAGACTGGAGCGGGCAATGTGCATTATGAAGAATACTATTCTGCTGTGATATATGAAATGTTACTGTTAATTTTGCTATCGTATGTAAAACCAATATAGCATTGTTGTATATAAAGCAATGCAATAGTATTTTAATATAAAATAACATCACCCACATATTTTGAGCACTTTTATATGTGAATGTCGCGGAATATTTTCCGCTTTTCAATTGCGGATGTTCTAAATAATTTAGTAAAATATGTTTTTGCTCGTCACTTATCCTTGCATGCGTACTATGGCAATTCATTTTTTCCATTTATTACGCCTTATATTTACAGAAAATGAATGACAAAAATTATCGAAATACAGTGCAGCACTTAACATTTGAAAGTTACCAGAAGTTACTAACTTTTATCTAGGTATTTGTGTTTTCTTTCGTTGGCTTGCCTACATTTTGCGACGTTGTCAAATCATTGTATCGCATACTGGTCGCATACCATTCGGGAATACGAATTTGTGAACGTATGCGACATTAAACGATGCGACTGCGAAAGTAGTCGACTTCAGTCGCACACATTCAAGAATAAGCTCCCAGTGCTGCACTTAACATTTGAAAGTTACCAGAAGTTACTAACTTTTATCTAGGTATTTGTGTTTTCTTTCGTTGGCTTGCCTACATTTTGCGACGTTGTCAAATCATTGTATCGCATACTGGTCGCATACCATTCGGGAATAAGAATTTGTGAACGTATGCGACATTAAGGTTGCGTGGTCGAGTAAAATGGCGGGAAAAGTGCTCCATATACGACAATGGTAAAATTTTGATGCAAGATTTTTTAAAAATTACAACTATGATTGATGAAAAAAAATTATAGGAGTAACTAGCATACTGTTATCGAGGTAATGACATATTTTTAATTTAAATAATGTGGTAACTTCTAGCAGAAAAAAAATCTTAAAGTTTAGGTTTGTGTGTACATCGTAAGAAAATCCATTATATTACGAAAACTACAAATCAGACTCATAAACTGTTTATGTTAAGTACTAGGTAGGTAACAAGGCTATAGATTACGACAATAAAATTACATTAATCTGTTATAAATAAACAAAAATCTTGCATCAAAAATCAGTCTTCTGGCCAATTCTCCTAAAAGTGTCGCAGCTCGGGATGTGCCAGAATTACTTAAAATGGATAGTGTAGCAATTTTTTAATAGATGGCGCAAATAATTAACAAACCATAAACAACAAAAATTATTAATAAATACGGCATAAAAACAAACTATAGGTATATTATAAAAGTAGTTTTAAAACTAAACCGCGATTTGTTTCTGTACTCAATTGTTATAAACCCATTTTTTTATTTAACCTAAAACTAATGAAATGCATCAGTGGTCGATGACGTCATACATAATTTTACGTCAACTTTAGATTTTTTTGTAAATACAAACGATGTTGTGTGGATTGGCGTGTATCATTTCCACAACGTTCATAGAAAGAATTATCAGAATCAATTCTTCTTCAACTATTTACAATTAAATATGTATAGATTTTTGTAGAGTGCCTTAAAATATCCTTTTGAAAATGTTGCCGACACATTCAGTAATAATAAAACAAATGTTGCAATTCCGAAGAGAAAAAAATGGTAAAAATCGGAGCAAAAACAATAAATAGTGTTCTTTATGATGAATGAATAAGTTTCTCGTTTTAATAGAAAAAGAAAACAAAAGTATTTATTATAATAACAAATCATAATAAAAATTTATAAAAACCTCCATATTCGAATTATAACAACACATAGTGAAATGTTTGCCTAATGTCATCCCAGAAATATGTTGGCTGCGTATGTGTGTACGTAGGTACGTATTATGCTGTTTAGGTTTTCTGACTACTACTAGATATTTACCGGTGTGAAAAGAGCAGCCAAAGATAGCAGCCAATTTTTCCGAAGATACCCGAACGTACATAGGCGTACTGATATATATTATCTAAGACCATTTTAATAGAAAATTAAAAAACCATATTCTTTGTCAAGCTAACACATACAGACACGGCACACCTCCCACATGTTACCAGCTAGATGTTTGCTGCAAATATAATCGATTTGCAAAGGGTCCCAAAGGAACATTACCTAAGACCACTTTACTAAAAAATTAAAAAATTATATTCTTTTTCAAGCTAACACATACAGACGCGGCACCCTTGCCACACGTTACCGGGTCGATGTTTGCTGCAAATATAATCGATTTGCAAAGGGTTCCAGGGGGACATTACCTAAGACCACTTTACTAAAAAATTAAAAAATTATATTCACTTTCAAGCTAACACATACAGACGCGGCACACCTGCCAGATGTTACTAGATAGATGTTTGCTGCAAATATAACCGATTTGCACAGGGTCCCAGGGGGACATTACCTAAGACCACTTTACTAAAAAATTATATTCTTTTTCAAGCTAACACATACAGACGCGGCACACCTGCCAGATGTTACCAGATAGATGTTTGCTTTAATAAGATTGCTTTTCGTGAACAATGTGTTAATTGTCAAGACGATATAATAAAATTTAAAAAAATTCGTCATTGTCAAGATTGTCTAATTCATTATAATATAAGACGATTAGAAAATAAGTTAGAAACTTTACAATTATCTGACTTATAATATATTTTATTTACTTTATCCTAAATATTTTTATATTTGTTATTTTTAAATGGATGCTTATAATTTAAAACATATATTAGAAATTTTCGAAGAAATATGGACAACTCCGACACAGTTTCTAGAAATATTGATGAAATTTTCAAAGAACTTGATAATGGAATTTGGACACCAGATATTACCATTACTGAAATTAATGAAGAAACTTCTGACCAGCGAATTATCGAACCCCGACGAAATCCATTCGTGGAAACCATACTACGAACACATCTCCGCAGAAGAATATGTCACGACATCCTTCCCGTTATTTTTGGCATATGTATATGTATTTATGTACATAATATATGTGACTAAAAATTCTAATTACTTTCAGATTATTTCCGATCTCTCGGAATATATATGTTCCTATCTCCCCGACAGTGTCTCTACTATCTCGTCGCCGGCGCCCGACGGCAAATACCTAGTGCAGCTGAAATTAATTCCGATGAAGGATGCGAAACGAGTGGTGAAGGAACAATTATGGACGAAAACCACGAAGTCTGCTCAATTCGTAGTGACGCCGTTGATGGTGCCTCGATATCAAGCCCTTCTACGTCTTCTACAAGACGTAAAAGAAAATATCCAGAAACATCGAAACATCAAAAAATCCAAACGCTTTCGACGATTATCGAATTTTTCGAGAAATACCCGGTATGCCCCTTATTAAGTTCATGTAAAACTGCACAATGGTTAGAAAATCCTGTTTTACGTAGTATTGGTAGAAATGATTTACAATTTCAATCTGCAATAGATATTTTTCAAAGACAGATTTGTAACAAAACTATTAATGAATTAATTGAATTCTACTTAAATAGTCAACCTTTATTCGATTGTACATCTGGTCATATATACGATTATTATTATTCTTTAGAAGAATCACAAACAAAATTATATGATTTAATTGCTTATCAATGTAATTATGATGAAGATTTTATAAAAGAATTCTTACAAATTGTTTATAATATTTTAGATAAAAAATTAGAAAAAAAGAATTGTATTCAAATTAAAGGTCCAAGTAATGCAGGTAAAACTATATTTTCAAAAATTTGTGCATCATTATGTTTGGTTAAAGGGCAATTATCTAATTTTAATAAATACTGTCAATTTCCATTACAAGACTGCGTAGATAAACGTATATTAATATGGGACGAACCGAATTGTGAACCTTCTGCATTTGATACATGTAAAATGTTATTTGCTGGTGATCCATGTATGGCGAATATTAAATATCAAAGTCATGTTCAAATAGATAAAACTCCTATTATTATTACTACTAATGTAGAAATTTTTCCTTGTAACGATATTTTCAATAATCGTATGTATAAATTTAATTGGCATATAGCACCAATGCTAAAAACTTATATTAAGAATATATATCCGTTAGCTTTATATGAATTGTGGAAATTATATGGTATAATTAATATTAATGTTAGTGTATAAGTGTCCATTTATTAATAAATAAAAAAATTATAATCTAACAATATCTTTTATTTCAATAAAACATATACATCATATTAGTCAGTAGTATCGTATTTTCCATACCAGTTTTGTGAATAATATCCTCCTATATGAGGTTGTTGCATATAATAATGTTGCTTTGTATCTGCAAAAGTAGTCATAAATTTATTCTTTGAAGCAATAGCTCAATTTCCGAACATGAAATTATTACTAAATCCTATAACGCAACTACATTGAATTTCATATTCAGCACTTGCATTTACAAAATTAGGAGTAGTATCAGTTGGTGCATTAGCTTGTACTGGTTCAATTCCAAAGTGAACTTGAGGTTGCGCCTTTGTTGAATGTAATGTAATATCACTTGTAAACATATGATATTTATCAATAATATTTTCATATGCTAATTTCTGTCCGTTTTTTTCAAATAAAGGATATACTTTCGGAGTATTCTGAGCAAATGCTTCTTCTTGTATATATTGACAAGTCTTCTTTCCAACATCAGTATGATTTATAAAGGCTTTAACTTTATTTGGAACAACTGCATTATGATAAGGATGTTTTAAAATACCATTTCTCGGTTTATAAGAATATTTTATTATCGGAATGTTAATGTGTTCATTTAAATTATATCGATCAATAATATTATCTAACCGAGGCCAGCCACTATTAACGTGATATTTATTTTTAGTAGATTCATTAGTTGTAGCCATTATACAAGCATAATACGGTAATGCTCGATTATCAACTTGTAGGAAAATTCGTTGGTGTTGTAGAAGAATGATAGTCCGTTACATCGCCATAAAATCGATGTGTAAATTCATCTGCTGTTACATCCCCAACTTCACTGATAGTCATTGGAGCTTTATCATTTTGTTTTAATTTCATATTAGTTACATCTAGTTTTTGATTTAAACCAATACAATGCTTACCAAATATTACATGCATTGAATTAGCACTACCTGTTATTGTAGATCCTACATCAAACGAACATCGAACTCCTTTGGGGATTACTTCAACATAAACTTCTTTTATATAACTTCCAATAGGTAAATTACTATATTCGATTGGTGATAAATAAAAAGGCACCCAATCGACAGGTAAATACGCAAGACTTGTTGTATACGCCATATAATCGTTTACAAGTTTAGGAGATCCACGTGCAAATTTAGCTGAAGCAAATCCCCAAGTATGCATTAATCTAGATTTTTTAAAAAATGTCATACTTGGACTTGCTAATGATGAATTAAAATATAATGGAGCTGTACTATTACTCGGGTTAGTTACTCCATTACGATTATCAATACTACTTTCCGCTTGTGGTGCATCTAATTCATCTGTATTCATAGGAGAATTAGTCTCATCTTGACCAACGTCGCTAACATCCCGCGAACCGCTCGGTTGATCTGACGCCTGCGTTCGGTCACGTTTCAATTGTTGTTGCTCCTGACGTTGCAATCTTTGATGTTCCTCATATTCCTCTTTTCTATTAGTAAAGGATAGAGCCTTATATCGTTGTCGCGATCCCATGTCTGGATAAATAACTCCTACTTGTTTTTCTACTTCATGTTTTAAGGTTAAACCAGCAGCCCCTATTAATATGCAGATAATATTGTCTAAGAATTGCAGAATACTAATGATACAAGAATGTACATACCTACGAGCGAATGCCAATTTCCAGAGGTACTAAAATCGTCCCAGAAATCTAATATAGTCTCCTCGTCGGCTTTTAATATATCTTCTGCGGAAACAGCTGTTTCGTATGCACTATCGTGTTGAAGAGCAATAGCATCGTCTGTGTCGATAGGATCTTCTCCAGAGAGTTCGTTTCCTGGACCGAGATATTTATGATACGGCAATTGCGGCATACTGAATATACATAATATTATCGCTCCTTATATATATATTGAGGAAGTTGAAAAGTATATTTCCGGCAGCGTTTCCAACCACCCTCGAACTGGGAGCTTGTCGTAAAAAGAAAGATCTTTCTTTTTATCCCAGCAGTGACAGCAGCAGCATAATTAAAAAATTTTATATATATATAAACCAGCGACGACAGCATGTAGTTTCAACTTAATAGCAATTGCAGTCGTTGTCGTCGCTGGTTTATATATATATAAAATTTTTTAATTATGCTCGATCATCAAAGCAGCAAACATCGATGGGTCGATGTTTGCTGCAAATATAATCGATTTGCAAATGGTCCCAGGGAGACATTACCTGAGCCCACTTTAATAAAAAATTAAAAAATTATATTCTTTTTCAAGCTAACACATACAGACGCAGCACCCTTGCCACACGTTACCGGGTCGATGTTTGCTGCAAATATAATCGATTTGCAAAGGGTCCCAGGGGGACATTACCTAAGACCACTTTACTAAAAAATGTGGAAGGTGTGCCGCGTCTGTATGTGTTAGCCTGAAAAAGAACACAATTTTTTTATATTTTAGTAAAGTGGTCTTAGGTAATGTCCCCCTGGGACCCTTTGCAAATCGATTATATTTGCAGCTTAGGTAATGTCCCCCTGGGACCCTTTGCAAATCGATTATATTTGCAGCAAACGTCTATCTGGTAACATCTGGCAGGTGTGCCGCGTCTGTATGTGTTAGCTTGAAAAAGAATATAATTTTTAAATATTTTAGGAAAGTGGTCTTAGGTAATGTCCCCCTGGGACCCTTTGCAAATCGGTTATATTTGTAGCAAACATCTATCTAGTAACATCTGGCAGGTGTGCCGCGTCTGTATGTGTTAGCTTGAAAAAGAATACCTATAATTTTTTAATTTTTTATTAAAGTGGTCTTAGGTAATGTCCCCCTGGGACCCTTTGCAAATCGATTATATTTGCAGCAAACATCGACCTGGTAACCTGTGGCAGGTGTGCCGCGTCTGTATGTGTTAGCTTGAAAAAGAATATAATTTTTTAATTTTTTAGTATAGTGGTCTTAGGTAATGTCCCCCCGGGACCCTTTGCAAATCGATTATATTTGCAGCAAACATCGACCTGGTAACGTGTGGCAAGGGTGCCGCGTCTGTATGTGTTAGCTTGAAAAAGAATATAATTTTTTAATTTTTTAGTATAGTGGTCTTAGGTAATGTCCCCCAGGGACCCTTTGCAAATCGATTATATTTGCAGCAAACATCTATCTGGTAACATCTGGCAGGTGTGCCGCGTCTGTATGTGTTAGCTTGAAAAAGAATATAAATTTTTAATTTTTTAGTAAAGTGGTCCTAGGTAATGTCCCCCTGGGACCCTTTGCAAATCGGTTATATTTGTAGCAAACATCTATCTAGTAACATCTGGCAGGTGTGCCGCGTCTGTATGTGTTAGCTTGAAAAAGAATACCTATAATTTTTTAATTTTTTATTAAAGTGGTCTTAGGTAATGTCCCCCTGGGACCCTTTGCAAATCGATTATATTTGCAGCAAACATCGACCTGGTAACCTGTGGCAGGTGTGCCGCGTCTGTATGTGTTAGCTTGAAAAAGAATATAATTTTTTAATTTTTTAGTATAGTGGTCTTAGGTAATGTCCCCCCGGGACCCTTTGCAAATCGATTATATTTGCAGCAAACATCGACCTGGTAACGTGTGGCAAGGGTGCCGCGTCTGTATGTGTTAGCTTGAAAAAGAATATAATTTTTTAGTAAAGTGGTCTTAGGTAGTGTTCCCCTGGGACCCTTTGCAAATCGATTATATTTGCAGCAAACATCTAGCTGGTAACATGTGGCAGGTGTGCCGTGTCTGTATGTGTTAGCTTGACAAAGAATATGGTTTTTTAATTTTCTATTAAAATGGTCTTAGACAATATATATCAGTACGCCTATGTACGTTCGGGTATCTTCGGAAAAATTGGCTGCTATCTTTGGCTGCTCTTTTCACACCGGTAGATATTTGTCATATTTAGGAATGTATAACCTATATCTCTGCCTATATCTAAAAAGAAAAATGCTTAGCAGCGCTGAGTTAATTTTCGTTGTTTATAATGATTATACTAATTAATGCGATCTTCCGCTGTTGTACTGTTGTTTCTTGTCCCACATTTCATTGGTCGTGTTCAGTTAGCATATCGGTAAATCACCGGTAGATACAGATTAGTAAAGTAGTGAACTGAATGCCTACATGGTAAATATTGTACTATTAGCATACAGATATTCAGTGCGATACTTCACTAATCATTACTTACCGCTGACTAATCAATGTGCTAACTGAACACGACCATTGTTAGAGTGGTGTACATATTTTTTGCCGAAGTGTGATTGGAACAAGCTTCAAGTTTTCTTTTATACAAGGTCAGCTGCTAAGAGGTCGTAATCTAATAACACTAATTATTAATTGTTATTGTAATTTTTCTTTGATTTATATTATTATAACAGTAAAGGATGTTTAAAATTATTATAACTATTATAGGTAGTATTGTATCAAAACTGTATAGGTATATCTACCTATTATACCAATTATAATCCTAGACCATATAAGGTTTCATTATTTTGCTTATGATTAGATTTATTTGAAAGTTTCGTTCCTTCTCGGGAACTTCACGACAAATACACGAACGGATTCGATAGTTTGATCCGAAATTTTATGACATATGACTTTTATATACATCTTTTTCCTGCATTTTTCTGCTTGTTTGATCTTTTTGGTGGACATTTTGAATATTTATTGTGAAATCCGTTATATCACAATTATTTTGAAAAAGCTAACTTTTCATTAAGAAAATATTAACTATCTCAGAAATTAACGATAGGGAATGGTTAATAAAAATGAAAGTGCATACAGTGTCCTTCTGTTTCTTAATATAAAATAAAGATGTTTCATTTAAGTAAGATGAGAAAATAATGCATTTGTGTTTTGAATCTCCCTATACACAGTTTTCGCAATATTAGCAAAATATCGCTTTGCTATAAAACTGTAACAATATAAAAAGGTCATTCCGGTACAAAAAGAATTTCAAGTTGTTTCGTGTAGAATGCACAGGATATAATTGATCACAACTTCTGAAATACTCGATATAACTCAATGAAACCTTATATAAATGAACGAGGAAGATATGCTTAATTTAAATTTGAAATAATATATAGTGTATCCCATATAAAAAAAAATGTACCTATGTTTGGTTCACCCTGGCAATATGAAACATCCGTACATACGAAAATAATTTTAAAATTAATATGCCTCACCCTGTATATCTTATTTACAATCCTTACAAATACTACACTAAAAATGTAGGTAACTACAATAATAACTATGCAATAAATAATTATAAGTGAGAGAAGTAAATAATTTAAGGTTATAGTACATAAATGTTTCCTAAACGATAATCTTCCAGAAACTTGAATATGAAACACTACACTTTATATAAACTAAAATCATCAAACACAAGATTGATCGAGCGGACAAAGTGCATTCAGAGAGCTTATTCTTGAATGTGTGCGACCGAAGTCGACTACTTTTGCAGTATCGTTTATCGTTTAATGTCGCATACGTTCACAAATTCGTATTCCCGAATGGTATGCGACCAGTATGCGATACAATGACTTGACAACGTCGCAAAATGTAGGCAAGCCAACGAAAGAAAACACAAATACCTAGATAAAAGTTAGTAACTTCTGGTAACTTTCAAATGTTAAGTGCAGCACTGTATTTCAATAATTTTTGTCATTCATTTTCTGTAAATATAAGGCGTAATAAATGGAAAAAATGAATTGCCATAGTACGCATGCAAGGATAAGTGACGAGCAAAAACATATTTTACTAAATTATTTAGAACACCCGCAATTGAAGAGCGGAAAGTATTCCGCGACATTCACATATAAAAGTGCCCAAAATATGTGGGTGATATGTTATTTTATATTAAAATACTATTGCATTGCTTTATATACACTAATGCTAATATTGATTTTACATACGATAGCAAAATTAACAGTAACATTTCCATATATCAGAGCAGAATAGTATTCTTCATAATGCACATTGCCCGCTCCAATCTTTTTTACTGCTATTAAAAAGTTTAAAACAAAAGCATTTTATATTAAAAAAACCTCTAGAAAATAGTTTTTGGTGGTTTTAAATATGCAATTTGGGTATTTCAAATGACTTTTAATCATACAGCAAAGATCGTTTATAAAAAAAATATATTTCTTCTCAAATTTGAGATCGAACATGATACCTATATCGAAAATAAAAATAATTTTAAGTTAAAAAGTTCATGTCAGAAATAATTATCTGAGGGTAATGTAGTGCTAAATTTTACGTGGCAAAGTCAAATGCAAATCCTCTTGGTACACTGTAAACATATCGGTATTTTACACATGGAACATATGTGGGTGGTTTTTATTTCTTTCTTGGAAGGACATTTTTCTGTCGTGGTTCGTTTAGGAGGTTAACCAATTTCAAATGGGTATTCTTCATCCAATTTTAGAATTCGTACTCATCATCTGAATCAACATCGCTATCTCAGAATACACTTCTTCCGCCCATTTCAACAAAGTTTCATAAAAACATCTGTGCACCTCACTCTCTTTGAGGGTCTACCCAGGATTATCTTGTGTAGACATTTTAACGACTAGAATACTACACAAGATCAGTAAATTAAACTGTAAACATAATAACATAAATACAAACCTCCGGTAAATTTTACCAGTTACGATCTTCAAACTAATAGCACAACTTTATTTGGTACGTAGCAAATAACGCATTCACCTTGGTGAGTTGCTCAAAAGTGACTCTCAACAGAGTCAACTCTACTCTCAGAAAAGTATATTATAGACACATTATATCTGTAAGTGACGAAAATCGCCGAAACTTGGTGAATATAGAAATTAAGGAAACATTCGCCGGTACAAATATTTACCGGTCAAAATCTGTGAAGGGTTAATAAACATAAATATGAAATTCTATAATCGCACAATCTACTTTAGTTTCCGCTAACTTCACACTTTTGAATTGTATGCGATTCGTCTGCTTTTACCGACGTTAAAAGTTAAAATATCAACTTAAAGCGATGAAATTTACGTCATACGTTTCAAGAATTGGACTTGCACCTGACTCGCCTATAAAGTGGCACAGTATGAAATTCATGACCCATCTCCCACAATTGTCATTACCATAGATGAAAATGACATCTCGCACGAAATTGGTCGATCGCACACATTCAAGAATAAGCCCCCAGAAGCGGTTACTAAGTTGCCAGCTTTCAAATCCAAACGCTCAATAATTACATATGTATGAGCGGTATGAGAAAAAAACTTGTGTCTTGGTTGAATAAACACAGAGGCTTCATTTCTTCTATCGTCTAGCCGACATTTAATATTGTACAATTAGCGAATTTTGTAGCGTTATAAACCATAAACCGAATGAAGGACGAATCAATTACTTTTATCTCATTCAATGTGAATTTGAATCACTGCAAAATCTATACTTTTTTAATTCATATCTGTATATTTTCTGCCAAATTTTAAACATTTTATATTTTCCGATGAACGCTTCTTAATTACTATATAATTACTATCAAAAATTTCGTAATAAAAAATAAAAATTCCATAGGAAACTATTATTAAATTTTATTTATTTTGCTGGTAAGGTAGCGAGGTAAATAGAGAGAATAGAGAGATAAATAGAAACGAGATGTAAAATAGCATTTACATATATGTATGTTACAACATTTGGCAATATACTTGGGTATTTTACGGTGTTTCTATATCTAATATCGTATCTATATACTTACATACCTATATCATCATATCATAAATATATTGTATGAATATACCTATGATATGACGAATTCCACGTAAATGTTTTCAATTATAATTTCAATTTTCAACAGTGACATCTATTGATAGAAAGCTCGAAATACTTCCGAGTCTATAAACGCTGATAAAGTGAATACTATGACCCTCTATTGTCTGCTAGATTAATTATAATGACTCCCACTACAAATATCCTATCCCCTCCAATTGCCTCGTACCCTTAAACCAACTTAATATGCGACTGCGAAAGTAGTCGGCTACAGTATTAGTTACACATTCAAGAATAAGCTCCCTGTTACTAATGTAATAGCACTGGCAACCCTGTGACCATAGCGCCGAAGGTGACTGTTGTATCAACTACCACCTAGAAAGAGATGAACATATGAATACGAAAGGGATAGCAAATAATTGTGCTTGACCTTCGCCTATAGAGTGGCACCCGTATGATTCTGTGATAAAACACCCCACTGCACCCCACTTTGTCATTACCTATGGTCATTACAGTGACGAAAGAAAATCAACTGTTGGCAATACTGTACCCATTTTGTATAATTGTTTTGTTTAGTAAATTTTGAGTTGCTATTCAAAAATATCTCATTTGGAAGTAACTAAAAAATATATCTACTATCTACAATACGTCACAAAAGACATAAATTGCACGTAATATGTAGATAGTACGTATATTATTAGATTAAGCTTATTGAAGTGTTAACAAAGGGTAAGTAAATGCATAATGTACCTAATGTAGGTATGTAGTAAACAAAATCCGAAATCTGTAACCTTTTTATTTTTTAGTTAAAATTATCCCAAAAAGCCTACGGAATTCCTACTATGATGGAATATCTACGACGTTTTATAAGAGAACTTAGAGTGAATATCATAGGAAAACCGCAAGAAAATATTGATGTTAGTAGGTTAGATGCATATTTCCACATAATTTATAAAATTCTTCTTTGGGAAGATCCAATACTTAGTTGGGCCATGTTGGGAGTTCTTCATATATTATTTTGGTATGTACATAATGTACAGTAAAACCTCTCAATAGTGACCACCCTCGAGGAAACAAATGTTGGTCGGTAAACAGGGCTGGTCCGTTAAGAGAAAAAATTAGAATAGCTCGCCTGCATTTTACAATTTTTATTTGTTAATTAATTTGTAAGATACTTATTACTAGGGTATTATTACTAATTAAACTCTAAGTCCAAGTATCCTTAAATACCTACTGTTAAACTACATAGGTACCTGTACAATTGAGTCAGAAAAAGTCACATTATAGGAAACATATACTCTAGGGAACTAACGGTAGTTGAGTTAAACGTGACTTTAACAATGCGTTATCAGAAGAACTATTAAGTCTTTTTATAAGAAGTGTCGGGTCGGGTTTAACTGCCCTTTAGAGGGTATTTTTAGCATGAATATGTAGTAAAAATTGCGAGAATGGGTGCCCGCGGTCGTTTAACAAAGTCGTCGGTAAAGAGGGGCATAAAACAGTGGGATTGCTATTTGTAAATCCGGGGAATTAATAATCGGTTGTTTAACACAGGTGGTCACTTTATAGAGGTGGTCGCTAATAGGGGTTTTACTGTACATTTAAATATATCAGCACAACATTTTTTATTATAACAATTTATTTAATAATGGAAAGGATAGACTAGATGATATGTATTGAAAAGCAAGACTGCTTACTTTTGATTTTCTCTGAAAACCGATATCATGGCAGAGCAATTAGAGCAAATATGAGGTATGCGAAGACTTTACTTAGAACCTAACAAAGAAAATTTGAACAATAAAGAAAAAGTTTTCAATAAATTCACAAATTAGATAATGAGCATTACTAACAAGTGTCGTAATAGATTATGTTGAGGGTTTGATGTTAAACACATGATTGTACGTTTGTATTCTGCATATTTTAGGCGTACATTGTCTACTTTAATTGCGGTGATAAATAGTCACGATAGAACAGTGCTACATATTTTTTTTGTTTTCAACAAACTTCAGTAAGTACAGATTTTACATTAAAAAGTGAAGATAAGCGTTTTAATAAACACAAAAATACATACATGGCATATACAGAGAAACGGATTACAAATTTAGTTTATTTCTAAATTTGAATTTATCATCTAATCATAAATAGCTTCAAATGCTCTGCTAAACAATTGAAGTTTTTAATGTTAAAACTTCAAATATATGTACGTGTGTATCTAATCTCTAGAAAAAATCAGCAGAAACATTACAGTATTATAGCGGAATTTTCGAAACATCCAAAACCAAATAAGTAATCCTTTTTGGTTTACATAGAAAATTTCGAAATAACGAAACCGCATTTAAGGAGAGTAGACGCTGTAATTTTGGAATATTATTGATATACTTATAAACGTATTGCTTATTTGGATGTTTCAGAAATTTATTTTGATAATACTGTAATGCTTTTACAGCATTTTTTCTACCAATTAGATATACACACAAAAAGCGAATATTTCTAATAAAAATATCCGCCTTGTGTCAAGTATAAGGTAACTTCCCATATGAGCCATAATATCGTAAAATTAGTACAAGAATATCTTATATTCAGCGTGTTAATATTTTAAAGGAGGAGTGTCAAAATATGTGTATGATATTCTGAGTCTACGAAATCTATATTTTTTAATCAAGTATATGTGAAATTTTAAAAATACAGTAATCCCTCAACATTCGCGAATTTGACATCCGCGAGTTTTGATCATTCGCGATAATTGAAATGCGGACGAATTCCATATTCGCGACCTTTGGATTTGATTATTCGCGAGAAAACAGTAAAAAATGTAAAAATGAAGTAATACATATAATAAATTTTGTAAAAAATAGGTACGTTATATTTTAGTACATATATAATGTGTTAAGTAAATAACAAGCCTACCCGGTAAAAATCTTCGAAATATAATATGAGTATTCATCCCATCCGCTTTAGTAGATAAGAGAATAAAAAATATGTAAACAGAATTCTCTTAGAATTAAATAGAAATATTGTTTTTGCTGCAAATCACATATGTTTTGTCCTTTTATCTACCACTATGGAACGTAACCCCTCCATTTATACAGAAACATGGACTCAACATTCGCGAATTTGACATTCGCGAAGTTTTTCTGGAACGTAACCCTCGCGAATGTTAAGGGATTACTGTAGTATACCGAACAAGTATAGCGACACTTTGAACAAAGTCTATGTTACTCTGAAAAGTGTACATATGGTAACATTAAATATATTGGGTAGTTTTGTTAAGACCTCTAATATTCTTACCATGAATAAACCTTTAAATTTATTTCAATGAGATTATATTCTCATTGAGTAACGGTCTGAGTGGGGCAATATATTTAGATGGTCATTTACACTTTGATATTTTCCCGAGATTCACAGTATTTTTATATGAATTACATTGTTTTATGAACTATATAATTTATTGATCTATGGAGAAAAAAATTACATTTAATCTATACACGACAAACAATTGTTATATACAGAAGACAAATATATAGGTATTTATTTCGGAAATACAAATCAATATACAAAAATCTATTGTCAGTAATGCTATATCAAAATACAGCTTATCTTGTATCTTACAGGCTAATCTAAAGATGTATTCAGGAAATTGGCACAGGATACAAAACATTATTTTTTAATTTTATTTATTAAAAAATTTAAACGGTTATTGGAATTTAGATTTTTGAAAACTAATTGTAATAAACTTAAATAGCAACATAATATTTATCGTTAGACATTTTTTAAATTATCGTGGATACAATGATAGGAGCTCGTTTAACTTAAAAACTAATTGTTGTAGAAACTTGTGGACAAATTTCATATGCAGCATAATGCTCGCTGTAACTTAACAGAGTTTGACACCTAAATAAAACAAGTTATAAAACAAGTTGTGATTCCTCTTTATGAATAAAAATATCTCGAATTTTACAAAACATCGGCAACTCGTCTTTTTTATCATACCGAACTACACTAATTTGATTTATACGTAATTCCAGTGAAAATCTTCACCGTGTTTTCTGTGCATCTCCAAGATTTTAATAATTCAGGCACATTGCACTCGTTTTCCAATTTATCGATATAATATAATTACAGTAATAATAAACGAGACATCAAAGCAGTAACCATTAAACAATGGCAAACGCATGCGCAATATGTTAGTAACTCCTCGGCAACTTCTATTTGAGTGTTACTATACTTTCTTTAAAATTATAATATACTTGAAGTAAGTAATATCCTGTCAAGCATAATCATATACTTGGATGAAGATTATGCAAAATCCATGTGTTTATAACGATACTATTTTCACCTCAAATAAAATATAATGTACGTTCCATGTAATTCTATGCCAGGATTAATATAAAACTATATATGATCAATATGGGTAAGAAAATTTCGTTTTGATCATATATTTCAAGAAAGCAATAAATTCAGAGTAAATATAGCCATAGTTTTCGCACGAATATAATATTTTTGTTGCATTAATATGCAATGTTAAACCAAGTTTATGCATTCAAATATATTAATATACTTGTACTAAGAAGAGATTTTTTTGTGTGACTTGCAACATATCATAATTTTCGAAAGGAGTAAATAGCATTTTCAAAGCCATAGTTTACTAATTATGAATGAATAATCACGAATAGTAGTTTATATTAAGAGTCAATAATGTTAATTACACTAGGCAACAAATTTTAATTTTTTTAATTTTTCTTTTTTAATTTTTTCTTTTAGTTTTACTTTCTCTTGCAGTCGTAATAATAAAAATAAAAACAAATTCACTCTGGCATGTCAGGTTTTGGTACAAACGTTCTGTCTTAAAATGTTTTTATTTTTACTTGCATTTTATACTGTTCTACGGTACTTTTTGATATCAAACTCCAACAATAATCAGACAACATTTCACTGTTCCACTTGCCCTGATAACGTTTTTCGATAACAGAAATGTCTTGATGAAATCTATCGCCGTGTTCATCACTGACGTAGCCGAGGTTCGAGGGAAAGAAATCCATGTACGAGTGTAAAAAATGTATTTTAAGGCTCATGTTACAGCCCAGTTCATTAACAATTGCTATCTAATTGTCAGATTTTGTTTTTCCTAGAAAATTTTGGGTCACACTCTTAAAAGCATTCCAGACACCACGTTCCAAGTCATTTAAAGTCTCTTCAAATTGTACATCTTGTTGTAGACGTTTAATTTGGGGTCTTACAAAAATTTCCTCTTTAAGTTTTGCATTTGAAATATTGGAACCATCTTTATCCATTGCTCTGACGAAATTCTTCATTAAACCTAATTAGATGTGCAGTGGAGGTAGAAATATTTTATCAGGTTCCACTAGGGTCTTATGAAGTATATTCTTTGGTCCAGGAATATACTGAGCCCTGACTGGCCAATCTTTAACAACGTAGTGGGAATTTCTCAGTCGACTGTCCCACTCACAAAGGAAACAGCAGTGCTTTGTGTACCCCAGTTGTAAAGTGAGTAGAATTGCTACAACTTTGAGGTCAGAGCTGATATGCCATTTGTACACTTTGTAATTAATTTTGTCGAGAAGGGAAGTCATATTTTCATAAGTTTCCCTTGTACGGCGTGGCCAATCGGAATTGATGGATAAATGTTTCCTATGTGAAGAAGGCCAGCTGTCAAACTCAATGTCGAAGCATCGATAAAAAGACGCCATTCTTCAGGGTTGTGTTTATGACCTAATGTCAGCATAAAATCATCGACATTATTCCAGAATGAAAAACCTCCTTCAGTTGAAAAATACTGTGACAGTTCTTTCCGGCGATTATGATACACAGAAATATATGTGCTTGGAGCTAATAGCTTCCATCCTTGAAGACTAGATCCTAGTATTTCCTATTTACTAAGTGAGGTCCGTCTTCTAAACATGGAAAATATTTATCATCGCTGGTCGACAATAACTCGGAAATGTCTTCTTCTGCGTCTGTCAAGAACTAGCGTGACTAATCTTGTTCATATTTTTGTTGGAGAACCCAAAAGTTTTCGTGCAGCAAAAGTAGCAATCAGACAATCATTTGTTCACGCTAAATCATAGGTCTTGCAAATGGCATAGCACTGTTCTTACTGTTTGACCAGCCCCTCAGAGTAACAGCATACCATACTTGCACACTATTTTGATAATTATCAGAAAATGTGTTTTTATTTGCATATTTTTAGGTTTACTGTAGTAACTTAATAACATAATAATCTTTTATTCAAAATATGTTTTTTAAAGAATATGAAAATCTACATGGTGTTGCGGTAAAAGATATGTTTTTTGTGAATATCTTCGAAAACAAAATGTTCCATTTCTTTTTCTGTTTTTCACTATCTACATTAGACTAAATAATATTACCAAGTTGCTAATTTAACCAACTTAATAGCTCCAATAATAGGGAAGTTAGCAATGGTGAACCCTTGACTTTGAAAACGATCTGTACTAACGTACTGTAGATAGGGCACAAATTCTGGTATAGTGTTGGCAAGATTTTGGTACCCGCAATTCTCAGCAAGTATTGCAGATACTACATACTTTTTGGATTATTATAATGGGAAAAAACATGAGATGGCAAGTTGGCCGTCATTAGTTATTATCAAATTAAGGAAATAAATCTTGGTAATAGCGGCTAGTACTGAAAATGATAATTTTCGATTTTATAAATCTCATCACGCTGCCTTTGTGAAAATGAGTAATTTGTGAAAACTCATATATACAAATAGTCGAATTTTTGGATCTTGCCCGTTACGTCATGAGTAATGTCAGTATGAATCGACTCATATGTCATGTTGACATTTCTCTCTAATGTGCGTTAAATATCGGTGATGAATATTTTACGTTACAGTCAAATTTTTGGATTTTGTGCGTTACGTAATGAGTAATGTCAGTATGAATCGACTCATATGTCATGTTGACGTTTCTCTCTAATATACGTTGAATGTCGGTGATGAATATTTTACGTATATATGTGTTTAATTACGCTGTTAATGACGTAACGGACAAGATCCAAAAATTCGACTGTATATCTGTGTTTAATTACGCTGTTAATGACGTAACGGGCAAGAACTAAAAATTCGACTATTGTATATCCAACATCATGTAATATTAGAGATTAATAGTATGTACCGCGAATGATTTGAAGTAACCGCTACCGTGGTTTCGGTTAAAGTCTGGTAATTACACATAGATAATATAATAATGTGCCATGGAAAAAAAAAACATAATTAGGGTAGACTATGTAAATGTTTTTGTTCGTTGCTTTAGCCACTATTACATAATGACATTTATTACTTGACATTTTATTGTAACTTTAGTTTATAACCTTTATAACCTCAAATTAAATGTCAAGGAATAAATGTCATTATGTGAAAGTGGCTAAAGTAACAATCCATTCACATAGCCTACTCTAATTATGATTTTTTTCGATGTGTCTATACTAACGTACTATAGATGTGGCAGAAGGTCCCGTGTACTGTCGTCAAAGTTTTTGAAATTTGAAATATGAAAAGCGCGAAATTGAGTGTCATTATGACATTATATTGTCATTCTGATTTTGTATGTTGTGTCGCAAGCGTCTTTAAAAACAGTATTAGTAGAATATGGTAATTTTTGTGATATTCTTGGAAAAGATATAATATAAGTTGAAGGATTATGCACTCTACAAAAACTTTTTGAATAAAGAAGAGATAACAACAAGAACAAAAATGACGGTGTATCAAGCAGTATACTTACAAGTCTTAACCTATGGAGCAGAAAATTGGATACTTGATGAAATACAAACAAAACGACTACAATCCAGTGACATTAGACAGATGCTGACAATAAAATCATTAAGAACTGAAGTAGAAGAAAAGAAACTGAAATGGTGGGGACACTTGATCAGAATGAATGATACTTGATGAAATACAAACAAAACGACTATGTAACGCTTAGACATGCTGATCTAAAAATCATTATTGAAACTAGACAGCTAGACTAAATATACCAAAATAACGAAGAAATTAAAAAATTCAAAATTTATTAATTTTGGTACGAAATTTTTATATCAGAAAATTCTATTACGGACCTGACTGAATGTATACGTACGTTTATATTCGTCGAGACACTAAAGAATGCAGCGCAAACATTTTACAATCGTATGTATGTAAGTGCGTATTCATAAAGCAACAGTCACACTATTGATAAAGCGCTTCACCAGCTGTACTAGGTCAAGTAATAGTAATAATGCACATAGCTGATCGATTGTTTTCTACACAGGTGGCCTAACTTTTTCGGTGACAGTGAAAGAGAACAACTGCAAGGTGTAATTTTTCCAAACAATAAGGGTTAATGCACTTAACTTTGTAGTTTATAACAGCTGATACTAATATTTGTGACATTTATTGGAGTAAATGTAAAACTATTTACTTATTTTTTATCTAGGGTTGTTAAAAATTAAACAAAAATTTATTTCGTAATTAATTTTAACAGCTACTGGAAAAAAATCAATTAATGATTTGATCTTTATTATCGAGTATGATTCCTGCCTGCATGCAGTATTCGTTCGGTTTGTACCGCGCTCGTCCAGGCCCGGCGTAAGGCCAACTAAATTTTTTATTTTTTTTTCTGCAGTTTACGTACGAATAGAGACTTCATATTTTGGATTTACGTTTTTTAGCATTCCAGCTTGGCATTACTGCTACTCCGTCTTTTTATTCCTGGGACACCCTGTATAACATATTTTTAAATGAAATGCTAAGTTAGCAGACGTAATAACGTCTGTTAAATTTTAGCATTGTTTTAAAAGACGTAAGTAAAGTTGACAACTATTACGAAATATGTGTGTACATACATAAGTTGATTTAAATTGTACATGTAGTATTTATAATTATAAACAATATCGTATGAATAACATCTAAAAAATTTGAAATTTTTTGTGGGAAGAAGAAAAATCTAGTTCTGAAGATGAAATTATAGATTGTGCAATTCTAATTGTCAGGCGTCCCAGAATATTTAGAGACAGAACAAATCCGTTTGATATATATGATGAAATTGATTTTAAATCAGAATTTAATTCAGATTCAGGTTCAGATTTAATAAAGCTACTGTACACTTTCTATATGAACATATTAAACCTAATTTAAAAACAATCACAGAAAGAAATAAACTTGGTTTTACGGAACGGGTACTTTTCAAACTGGTTTGGGAGACCATGTTATGTAATATAGGTAAGGCCTCTGTTTGTAGAATTTTAGAGAATATGACCAGCCACATAGTGAAATTGAAACCTATGTTTATAAATATGCCTCAAGAGCAGACCATAAATACCATTAAAAGAGAATTTGATGAAATTGGTTTATTTCCCAATGTAATTGGTGCAATAGATTGTACCCATGTTCGTTTAAAGTCTCCGGGTAGGAATAATGCAGAATTATTTAAAAATTGTAAGGGATATTTCTTTTTAATACTCACTCCGTCGGTTTTTTTATTTTCAATTATATCCCTGTTTTTACATACAATAGTTAACTGATTTTCTCTTTAGTATAATTATGACCTCTGTTTTGTGGCATATCTACTATATAATAAACAACACAAACACATATAACTTATCGGAAAACCGATATTTGCATTTTATTGCAAAACATTAAAATGACAAATGTCATTTACGTATGAAGTACATAATATTAGAATCTGGTTGCCATCAATACCAGATCAACACCGATTTTCATTCAAAATAGCTCAATAGTATATTATGACACTAGTGCATAATCAAGCTTTTAAAGCACGACTAACGAGTTTAAAGCCACGACGCGCAGCGGAGTGGCTTTAACGTTACGAGTTTGATTACCTTCGTAAACTAGTCCCAGAACTGTAAACTATTCTAAGATCTAGCTCTTTGAAGATTTTACTCAAACCTTTAGTGATAAAGGGAGCGTAAGGAAGGGTCACAACGAGTGAAGCTTTAACATCCTCTCGAAAAGTCGTAGATTCTTTCACAGTTTTCTTATAATTAAACTTCCTAATTGAACTTATAGATATGTTAAGGCTGGAAACCATTACACTTGGCCGCATCTTTTATAATTTTAAGCTCTTTCTCGTACCTCGCCTTGTTTAAGGGAAAACTGAGAAGTCTGTGGACTAAAAAATTCAGGCTTGCCATTTTGTGTTGAACACAATGATGGGAATCTGAAGGAATATAGCGAAGTGTACTGGTTTCTTTTCTATACATGTCAAACTCTAATCTATTGTTATTTCTAATTACTAAAGTATCTAGAAAGGGTAGCTGACCGTTTTCTTCTCTTTCACAAGTGAACTGTATGGTTTCAAACCAATTATTTAATGTATTGAGAAAATCATACACATTACATTTTTTTAGTATCAAATATATGTAGCAAAAATGTCATCCACATACCTCAACCAAACCCTAGGAAAGTATTCGCTCTCAGATTATAACTCCTTTTCAAAACGGCTCATAAAAAGGTTAGCCAAAAAGGGCGACAAGGAGTTACCCATTGCCGTTCCTTCTAGCTGTTCATAAAAAAACTCCCGTTGAATTAAAAAATGTTCTGTTTCATACAGATGTCAGTTAAGCGAATAAATTCCTGGACACATTGTTGACTCAAACTATTTGATTTTACAAAAAATGTTATCATTTTGTTCATCACCATTTTGTTTATCACCCGATATGATGCCCCTTTCACTCTATACATAAATTTGTACGTTTATTAAAGTAAAGTGTTTAATTGCGTTACCGCTTCCCTAATTCCGTTCTGCAAACCTCGGTTATCAAACGGTCTCTCTGAATACACCGTACGTTTCAGCCAACCTCATTCAAAATAACCCAAAAGATTTAGATCAGGCGAGCGAGATAGCCATGGAAATGTTGATAATCTTCCTATCGACTTTTCTGGAAATTCTTGGTTTAAATACTGCACGACTGGACAAGAACTAATTTATTTTGAAGGATGTCAAATTTATTATCAAGTACATGGCATACAATGATGACAAGTAAAAAATAGTACGTATTGCTTGCGCACGTGACTCAATATTAAGTATTCAACAATTTAAAATAAATACAGTATTATTTATTTTTTGTACCAGTAGAAAAATATCATAGCATTTTGACACATAATTCAAGCGTCAAAATTCTGAATATGTTTTCTTATTATAAGCGTTTTGATTCATGCGCAAGATAGTACTTAACTACCTGTTCTGCAATCTCGTACATTTCAGGTGGTATACATTTAAAATCTTTTTCGTGCGATTGAGCTCTATTTGATGGTTTACCGCGAATGTTTCCAAGACGGCAAGTTTTGTTTACTAGTTGCTAACGAAAAAGTCGACGAAAATGTTTTAGCGTTCTAGAACAGTACATCAGTCAATTTATTCAAAATTAACGTATTATTAAAATAATTAGTAAATAACAATTTTAATTTACTTATTTACATAAATGTTAAAGGTACAATTGTTACAACTGCCAATTGCAGGAAGCTTGTTTTGTAAAATAAAGTTAGAAGACAAGATATTGGCACCATTCCTTAAAAATTCTGTACGTGCATTCGCAGGGCCGCGCCTAGCTTTGAATGCGCCCCTGGGCAAACAGCGCCTTTGCGCCCTCCGCCAATATACAGCCTTGGCCATAAGTATTGAGCACCCTACAAATTTTGCATGTGTGCAATAACTATAACAGTGAATAAATCCTGCTGTTTATGAAGTCTTTTGTCAGCCTTTAAAAAATATTAAAAAGGATGACTTACGTCAAAGCTACCGATAAAACATCTATTGCAATAACATTTGTTATTTTTTAATTTCTCTGGTTATTTCTTAGTTCACTGCTTTCGCTCACTGTGGATACATTCGGTAATCTAGTGCGCTTTTGGTGTTTAGATTTGTATGTGTTTAGTGATATTGTTTCAATATGCCCAAAAAAAGCGAAGTTAGTTTAGAAAAACGTGTCCAGATAAAGCTTTTGCATGATCAAGGGAAGTCGCAGGTAGAAATTTCGAAAATGTTCGTGCCGACCTGTCCAGTATGCTATTCAGTGATTCGCCATGACCGGATCGCATGTTAATAGGTCCAGAACCGGACGCAAACGAATCAGGACAGACTGTGAGGATCGTAAAATATTGAGAGAGTCGCTTCGCTCCTCCTCCAAACAATTGTCTTCAATCGGTAAAAGGTCCTTACCGTTCTTAATACTTAATATACTATTTTGCACGATTGGTTGTTTTTATCAGTTTACTGATAAAAACTGTTTCTACGACGGTAAGTTGCTATTACTGGTTGCTATGTGTAACAAAACGGTAAGTAATTTAATTAAACAGAACCACAAAACAGAACTAGGAACGACAGCATCAAAACACACTGACTTGTCTGGAGCAAAACCATAGAAACCATGGAGCAGCCATTCAACGGATTCATTTCCAATCTTCGTGAATAGTTGTGAACAATTGTCTTCGAACGGTCAACATCCCTTACCGTTCTTCACACTTATAGTATGTTTAAATATGAACCGTAAGGTTGGTAACGGTAATTGTTGGTAATGCGTGGTAACTGAAAAAATACGCTATTTTTTGGAACGGGTTGGTTGCTGGCTGCAGTTTGCCAGTTTTGCAGTGCTCTCATCGCTACTACTGAATAATAGGAATTCTACTAATCGCATTTGTATATTTTCATTGGCCATTACTTCCAGTTTGTCGAATATCAACAATTCGAAGTACCCAAAACGATGCCGTAAACATAAAACCTAACCAAACTTTTTAGTTTACCGTAATAAACCAAGATATATTCTCGGTTACTTTGGTCACACCGTAAGTTACCAATTTAAGGAAACCGCGTTTAATAAATATACCTTTTACAGGAACGGTCGATTTATGTAACGCAAACCGGAGTTTCGGTTGCAATTGGTAGATTTTTTAAACACTTAATATACTATTTCTTCAAACATACATAAACACAGCAAAAAATAATCTAAAAAATACTTGGCTTTTAGTTTCAGCAGTTGCGTCAAAATTTATCTGACAACATCAAAATGAAGCCTACTTACATTTGTTTTATAAGTTTTATTACAAGTGTAATCTTACATACATTAGTGAATTTATTCATAATTATCAAGGTTTCAAGATCCAATTAGACTACTGGTACAAAAAATAGTATACATACTTCGGTTGAGAAGACTATTATTGCCCTCATGGCTTTAAATCCCGTCCTCGGCGCGCCTCGATTTGTTTTGTTTTTTTTTTTACGTTTTGCGTTTTATAATTATCATTTAATTCATGCTAATAAACGCTGTTCTGAGTAAAGGTTGTTTTTTTTTATTGTTTGGGGAATTTTATTACGAATGTCAAGTTGCTTACTGGAAATTCAGTTTTAGGGTTTCTATTGACGAAGCATTGCGGTATTTTATATTTAAACAAGCGGCGCCTTTGTTTTTGTTTAGATCTTCAACCCGCTTCCATTTCTACGACAAAGCTGGCACTATCTGAGGGCAAAATCAGCTTTATGGTAGGTAAAAAAACGACAGTTGGAGAAATTTAGAACTATTTAATATAGTTTTATGTACTTTTGGAATTGAATTTCTCGGACGGAAGTTTTTTATTCAGTGCAAGTTAATCTGGACTAAGCGACCGCATTCCGCTTTGGGCAACCCGTAAGACTAAAATTGTACTATTTTATGTATTGAATATGTGAATGGCGTCATCGGCTGTTAAATATGACTTTTTAACAGCTAGCGCACATCACTTCTCATCTTTTATATGAAACATGCTCCATATATTGTTTATTCTAAATCCTCAGCTAATTTAGAACATTTTTTATTATAGTACCTTATGTCTAAGTAATCATTTCTTTGGGAAATATTGAACAAAAGAATGCAAATACTATAATCTGCTAGTAGTTATTAAAACATAACAGATAACAGTTTCAATGAAAAGCTATTCAGGTAAGAGCTGGTTTTTCGCTGACGACTTGGCAGTGTCTAAGCCTCTTTGCAAATTCAGAAAGAACTTTTTGTAAATGTTGATGAGAGTTATGCACTGGATTCACGATTCTGTTTTCAAGATCTTGAGTGTTTGGTAACATACAACACTTTAAATGACAGCAGAAATAAAAATCTAGAGGAGTTACGTCTGGTGACGTAAGATACCATTTAATGTGTTTTCGTCCATCTATCCAGCTTACCGGAAAAGTTTCATCTAAGTAGTTTGTGATTTGAAAACTAAGGTGTGTTAGTATTTCATCTTATTGAAACCAGATATCGTCTTTCAATACCTGATTTTTGCCTGGAGTAGGAAATGTAGTTATTACTTGTGATATCCCATTGCAGAGTAGGTCTAAATAGAAATTAATCACTTTTTTCCGGCGGAATACACACATTTTATTTTTGTGAATATTGCGTATTGTGTACCACCATTCAATGGTGATTGTGCTTGGACAAATACCTGCAATTGTGGATCATCTTTATATTTCATCACTGGTAACTGTTTTTGCACAAGATATTTTTTGGCAAGATTTTCATATCATTTATGTGCCCAAAAATTGCGAAGAATTTTATGTGTTGTTCATTTACAAATAGGATCGCGGTTAGGTAGGTTTAGGCGAGTGAAAAGGTCGGTTGCTTCTTGAAAGGACTTACGCCTATTCTCGAACTTTTCTATCATAAGCAACAGTATACGTTGCTGCTTTTGTTAGTTGAACTATAATAATTTTTCGAAATAGCAATATTTTAATAGCAGCGAGCTAGTCACGGTATAACAAGAACTAACTGTAAGAATCTTAGAACTAAAAAATTAAGTCTTAGTTGATGTCATTACGTTTAAAACAGATCATATGGATGTAATAATAGGCTGCGTTCAGCATACTGCAATGTTTAGCTTATTTATTTATAGCATAGAGTGGATTCCTAAATCGGAATGGACACAATTCACATAATTGGACAACCATCTACCTAGAATGTGCTAATTTTAAAAGTAATTATTTATATTGTAATTTTTTGTTGGGTGACAACTATTAATTATTACATTTTCATTGCAATAAATTCATAATTAGCAAACTTGAATTTAAACTATAGGTTCGATAGAGTATACACTAGTTTAAAGATTCAGAATTTTCATTTCAAGAGAATGTGTACTTTGGGCGTAAACCAGCTTTTAAAGTTAAAGACTTATTGAGTTTTACGTTCTTTTTTAAGTGAAAATGTCACAGTCGCTAGTTTGTAGTATTACACTGGAACCTCATCTATATCCGCGCTCACTTATGTCCACCCTCACTAATCTCCGCACTATAGCACTCATTTATATCCGATCGGCATCCACCACCCGATAGTGCACGTATTCACATGAGCCAATCAGCGCGTAGCACGGCCTTTCCTCTCCGCTAACGGGATAAGAGTGGAGACCCTTCTTGAGAGGATATAAGTGAATGTTTACGTTTCGCAACCGCTGATATAGACGAGGTTCCAGTGTAAAATGTTTAAATTTCTCGCTATATGGGGTTAAGTTATGCTGGAGAGAGCAGAGAAGTAGAGGGATGCTTCTTTTATATTCTGAACTTTATGTGCTATTATGTTTATGAACTGTGCGGTTAATATATGTTAGGAGTAAAACAGTAAGTTCGGAGGTCTTCGATTTTCGAGGGTTAGATGAGTTTGACTTTTTAGTACAATACATAGAGTAATAATCGACAATAATGAGTGAACAAGGTGATTCTGGTGAAAACATCCAGCTTGAGGCCAGCGCAGGAGTTAGTATAGACGAGGTGATAATAGTGACAGTTAGACATGCGCGAAAATTACAAACCTTACTTATCCGTATCGCTGAAATTGCGGCATTGATACTTGAATTTTCTGGGAAGAAAAGCGAAGATGCAAATGCTTGGTTTAAGAGAGTCGATGCTGTGCAGATCATATGTGGGGTACTCGAAAAGCAACATGTTTTAATTGTAGTGTCAACATTAACGAGGTACGCGAAAAAGTGATTTCATTCAAAACTATCGTGTCATAGGGTTTTACACTGGGTTAAAAGATACCACAAATATTTTCTATTTGAGAAGATGTGGCTTTACTAAAAAAAATGGAAGATAGTGACGAAGATTACGAAGAATGAAAGTTTTTGAACTATTATCAAGCAGATTCCATTAGTAACATACTGCATATCGAAGAGAAGGATTGAATTGAAGGTTTTGATAATTCAATTCTACAGTCACAAGCAATGTTGGGAAGATTTACTAGTTTACCCGATTTATTAACAACTATGAATGGAATTTCCGGTGAAACATGAATTAACGTTTACAGGTGTAAAACTTTACAGACGAAGGTAACCTCTTTCGCACCAAGAGCAGTAGCGCTTTTAAACAGAGGGAATGCCTCAAACAAAGGACTTCAGTCAATACGTTTTTATTCGTCGAAAAACAAGCAGTTACAAATATTTGCAATGATCTATTAGCGACAAAAATAATTCGTAAAAGTAATTCCGGGTATAGTTCCCGTATAATATTAGTAAAGAAGAAAAATTGTGAACATAGAACGTGTTGTGACTTGCGAGTTGACATTTTCGGCCCGCGATAACTTTCCGCTGCTACTTGTAGAGCTGGATCATTTGAGGAACAAAATTTACTTTACGCGTCTTGGGCTAAAAAATGCTTTCTCCCAGTGATTTGTTCATCCACAGTCCATGAAATACACTTCATTCGTAAAGTAATATGAAAATTTGTATATTTTATCTGGGATTAAGAATATTCCATCGACCTTTATGCGATACATAAACCTAAAAGTGTTCTTTTGTATAGATGACATATTAATAAGAACATAAGTTTTGTTTAAATCGATGAGATACTTAGGTTTGTTCGCACTAAAAATACTAAAATACATTAAAAGGTCGTGATTGCCGGACATTTACCAGAAAAGCCTTGATAATTTTAAAATCATAAAACTATAGTTTAATCAGTCTGATAATGTCCGAATAATGTTGTTATTAAGAATCTACATACAGGATTATTGGTGAGAATGGCCTATCAAAAGTATTATACAAACGGAACGGAATTTTAAAACAAAATTTTGCAATTGGATATGGTTGAATATGAATTATCACGTGAAAATATTTTTGAATAAATATCACTTCCGGTTAACCGGAAGTTGGCATCAACTTCGATTTTCTAAATAGCATGCTATAAAATAAATTACAAATTCAGATTCTACGATATATTTTACACATATTTCATGTATCATACCCTATACCTAAATACCATTCCTTCTGAGTTATTCGCAATTAAAGAAGAAAAGTGACAGATACCGATCTTACTTTATAGTGATATTACGTCACGTAGCAATAAAAGAGACGAATGAAGTGTTGCATACATACAGCTGATATTGTGTAGTTACACAACATCTGAAGTTCTTCTCTGTAACATCATACAGGGTGTTTAAAAACTTACTTGCTTATAAATAAGATCATTCACAAATATTAGAAAAAGCAGTGGGCCCAGAACAGAGCCTTGAGGAACACCTACATTACTTTTTTTTCCGAAAAAACTGTCTTGCGGTCTTGTACTATTGCAACCCGATCTGAGCGATCGGTTAAGTATGATTTAATCCATGCAAGACACGGTACTCTAACCCCATATTTTTCAAGTTTTTTTTTAATTAAAATTAAATAATTCAAGTCGAGTTAAATGCTTTGGATAGATCGAACATCAAGGAGCCCACCTTAAACTCATCGTCCAAATTTTTGAAAATGTTTCGTATAAATGCTTCATTAATTGATTTTGTTTTGACACTTTGCAAATAATTAAAATTTTTGAAAATAATTATATAAACAAATATTTATTTTATTTATATACGTTTCCATTAAAAAAAATCTACCAGAGGCCATTCGTTTTCTGTCAAGAGCAGAAATTGAAGCTGCTTTAATGTCTACGCATGAGCGGCTCCAACAGTGCATTGAGTGTGATGGAAGATATTTCGAGCATTTAAGGAGGAATTGAGTTTTATTTCAAAATCAGTCCTTTTTTCTTATTATTTATACACGTTTTTTTAAATTCTTTTAATACTTTTATTACTTAAAAAGTATTAAATTATGAAATTTTATCATTGAATCTAAAAAAAAAGACAAATAAATAATAAATACCGGTGTAATAGCGTCTTTTTAAAATCATATGATAACTAAATCTTCTTTCTGTAATATTTCAGGTTACGAATAATTAGGTATCACTTCACTACATTTTTATGAAAAAAAAGTCATATTATATTTAATTTTTGAGAGAATTTCGCTATTTTCTGTTATTATATCAAAAAACGCGCTCTACCGGCATCTCTAAGAAATAGACATATTACAGGTAACAATGGGTTGTTGTTTTTACTTGAACTAAGGTACTGAGTTAATATAAAATGTCATAATAACTTCCTTATTTTTAATTTTTTCGTAATATTGTATTAAAACCTTTTTGTTCACAATTAAATTTTTAATCAAACTGCAGTAAAATATACAGGTGTTCCATTAAAAAAATATTATTTTCTTGAATATCTAAAAGAGTTGACATTCAATTATTTTTCTGTTGCTACCATTGTAATCAGCAGGTAAAATACTACTAGTTTGCTAATTTAACCGACTTCGTAGGTCCAATAATAACGAAGTTAGCAATGGTGCGCACTTAACTAACAACCTGTATATACAGGGTCCGACAACGAAGCGGGGACGGAAGATTACACGCTTATTTGAAAGTTTGTCAAATATTTAGTCATCGGATATTGTTCCGCACCATCAAGTGCACGTTTTAAAAATATTGTTTTATACAGGCTGTTCTAGATGGAAATGCCAGACTAAAGTTGCATTTTTTTAAATGGAACACCCTGTATATTAATAGAGAAAATGATCCGCGCTTGAAAGCTGGTTACAACGATATAATGTTGTATAGGCCTAAAGTTGATAGTTTCTGTGTAAACAATGATTTTACTTGATAAATTGATACATTTCAGTAGGCTATTCTGCATAGGGAAAAACAAAAGATTCGAAACCAACAGAGTAGAATATTTTTTACTAGTATGGACTGTCGTTACTATGTGAAATAAATTCTGCAACTGCTCGCTTTATACAGGGTGTTCATAATTTTGCAAAATCGAAGAAATCTCGAAATTTTTAAATGGAACACCATGTATATTTTTTCCTTATTGGAAAGCCTTTTTACTACGCTTTCTATTGATACCTCATTTGATGCACCTAGGATAGATCATTCATGGTTTTCTAATTATTTCTTTTTAAAGTTGAATTAATGAGAAATGCTTGTATTTTTAGAAGCTAATTTGCATTTCAAACCTACTGTAAGATCGGATATTCGACAAATCCATAAATCCATAAATGGTCTATAATAAGAAGAAACTCCATTTAGTATGAGAAACAATTGATTTTCACTCAGCGGTGAAAGGTAACATTAATTTAATATAAAGTAAAGGTGTTAATTTTAAGCTTGTATAATAACCAAGTTGTACAAAATTTCGTTTTGTGTTATACAGTATTTCGTTCAATCTTTAAAAGAAATTGTTATAATGACTAATTTTAGTAGGTACCTACTCAAGAAATGGTAAATATGATATTTATTCTTGAGGAGTGTACAAGAAATTGTCTCCTAGCAAGTAGAGTATATGCACAGAGATTTCCAAACCTTGAAAGAAGACCGGAAGCATTTGAAAGATTATTAGAGAAATTTATAGAAACTGATGGTAACCAGCTTTCAAGCGCGGATCACTTTATTAATATACAGGGTGTTCAATTTAAAAAAATGCAACTTTAGTCTGGCATTTCCATCTGGAACACCCTGTATAAACCAAAATATTTTTAAAACGTGCACTTGATGGTGCGGAAGTATATCCGATGACTAAATATTTGACAAACTTTCAAATAAGCGTGTAATCTTCTGTCCTCGCTTCGTTGCCGGACCCTGTATATCTTTCAATCGTGTTTCATTACATGTTGTGTTTTTAATGCTATCTCAGAAGCTAGGTAGTATCCACTTTTCCAACCATGTATCGAATTGCAGTCGTTGGCAAAACTTAATGCATCTCAGCAAGTACAATCATTCGCAGTACAATTCCATTACACTCCAACGACATATGGAATTACACTGGAACCTCATCTACATCCGCGGTCGGGAAATGTAAACATTCACTTACATCCGCTCAAGAGGGGTCCCCACTCTTATCCCGTTAGCGGAGAGGCCGTGCTACGCGCTGATTGGCTCATGTGAATACGTGCACTATCGGGTGGTGGATGCCGAGCGGATATAAATGAGCGCTATAGTGCGGATATGAATGAGGGTGGATATAAGTGAGCGCGGAGATAAGCGAGGTTCCAGTGTACTCCCGTAATGTAACTTTCAAGGAAGTTCACACATCTTTTCGAATTCAAATGTTGTCGAAAGAAGCAAATGTTTTTTGTCGTTAGAAACATCATGGGTGAGTATTACGCCCCTGGTTTTCTTCCCGCGCCATCGGAGCCTGCAAGTATATAAAAATTGTTAGAAGGAAATACTTTGTACGTATATACTATCGCGTATGATACCACGGAAGGTAGATACAGGCAGCGCTCACTTAACGGACATACATAATGCGTGCACAAACTCTTGTACGTTAAGCGAATGTATGGGAAACGGACGGTGAATTTGCATATAAAAACAGGTGTTTACGATTTTATGGTTCCGTACGCCTCTTTGTTCGTACGAACGTACAGTCGGAGAAAAAACAGTCCGTCCAGTGCGAGTGCAAGAGAAGATACCGTGGTTAGCCCCCCCTTTCGAAATGTATCGGTCGATAGGTAGGGCATAAGCGGCGAATATATATTCTCTTTTCGTTATTACATACTGCTTGCCGTTGTCACATAAGGTGCATATCACGCAGCAGTAGTAGATACGGACAGATATGTTCATGATCTGACCTTGAAAGCAATCGTATAGTTTTCAAATTTTCGTTCGCATACCAATTAACCGCCTCAGGTATATTTACCCTTTCACGACTATTTAATGATACAATAATTTTAGTTTTACTCAGTACATATGTCAGGCGAAACAGTCCTTTTAATTCATTTAATTCATAAGGGATATTTATTATATAAAATGATAATAAAAAATTAAGTAATAACTAGTCAAATAACAGTTAATCTTCAGAGGATAACAAACATGTAGAAAATAGTAATTAAAGTTATTTTTAAGTAAAATAAATTATTTGACGTAACAGATACACATACATATACATACTCATAGAAGGGGCTAAAATATAGGCTAAAATAATAATCAAACTGCATTATAAACAAAAGTGTTTACTTCCGGTAAAAATATATACAAATAATAGCTGCTGCACCTACCACAAAGATCTGTTTTCAAAAGTACTCGTTACGTGCGAATATTTAAAATTGTTTCTAAGCATTCGCAAATTTGCTCCTTATTTTAATTTACAAATTTAACTCTTTTGTATAACAGGTAAAACATATATTTTTAAAATAAATTTGACTAGATTTTCAATTTCAGGTTTAACATCGTGTTAAACGTATCTTCAGTGTAAAAGAATTTCAAAAAATATACAAAAAAATTAACAAAGATTAAGTAAAATATCGCTTCTAAAAACGCGAAAATAAAGTATCCGTTTAGATTAAAAAACCATATCATATGATGGGTTTGCGAGCGGCATTACTTACATCATTTATTAGTTTTACATGTAATCATAATAAAATGTGATAAGTTATACTAGGAAAGTGTGAGTTTTAAAGAAACTAACATAGCATGTTTGTAGAAATCATAATTCTGTCACATGAAAATATATAAACAGAACCAGTAGCAAAAATAAGTACATATGTGCTTTGCGACTTTTACCTAATAATATTTGCATTTTTTCGTAAAAAGCACATCTGCCGATGCGCTCTGTGTATTATAATAGTCCAGTTAATAGAAAATTCAGCAATGATTGAAGAAAAAACTTGCAAATGTTTTTCAAGAAGCCAATATTGGAAAAATAAGAATGGGTTCTGCTTGCATTCTTGTTTCACTTCAGACCTTTATTCTAATAACAGTAATAACGATTTAGGTGGATTAATTGGAAAATTGGAAAAGTACTTAGGCTGTCTACGTTTTGTTTTATTTCAAAATTTTATCAAGAACTAAATACACCATTTTGATGAAATTTTAACAGTTATAACACATTGAAACGAAACGGCAAACATTTTTTAATATTAATTAACACAACAATCATTGTTTTAGTTTGAAAATGAATAGTGATCTCCGTCATACGATAAATGTGTTATAACAAATGAATGTTTAACAAAATTTTACGTTTAGTTCCTGATAAAGTAAAAAAATAAACCGAAGCGTAAAACTCATGTCTAACTACTTTTTCAAACAAACCTATTAAACCCGTTATATTAATTCTGCAATTTCTAGAAGCCATTTTTTCTTTTTATTTGTTCATTTTTTTATGATAGGTGTAGAAGCTATTTTTTTTGTATATATATTATTAGTAGAAGTAAAAACTTTTGTTCATAATGCAGTTTGATTATATTTTAGCCTATATTGTTTTTCCCGATATTTGCTTGTGATATTTTTAATTAATTTATTGTTAATAAATTGTTTATTATTTTTCGTGTATAGTTTTACTAGAAAGTAAAAATTTTTACTCATAATACATTTCAAACCTCAACTTTAATTTCATATCAAATAGCTCTTTATTGTATAAACATATTGTTATTTATATATTATTTAATTATGTAATTTCTAGAAGTAATATTTTCCTTGTATCTTTTTACGTTAACCAGTACATATAGTACATTGTTTCTAATAAAAATGATAAATTTTTTTCTTAATTTTGGAAGTGATCTTTTGTTTAAAGTTTATTGGTTTTGCTACACATTATTATTATTCGAACATATTTTACTGAAAATAAATGCTTTTGTTTTCAATACACTTTGACTTTATATTTTAACCCATGACGACGCTTCATTTCTGTCAAATTTGGAAGTGATACCGAGATGTTTCTGCATATTTGATGTTACTGTTTTTTTCTATGTATGTATACGTATGTATATCCGTTACTTAAAATAATTTATTTTACCTAGAAATAACTTTAATTACTATTTTCTACATTTTTGCTATCCTTGAAGATTAACTGTAAGTTCATTAGTTATTACTTTATTTTTTATTACCATTTTATATAGTAAATACTTCTTATGAATTAAAAGGATTCTTTCATCTGACATATGCACTGATTAAAATTAAAACCATTGTATCATTAAATAGTCGTGAAAGGGTAAATATACCTGAGACGGTTAATTGGTATGCGAACGAAAATTGGAAAACTATACGATTACTTTCAAGGTCAGGTCATGAACATATCTGTCCGTATCTACTACTGCTGCGTGAGATGCATATTATGCGACAACGGCAAGCAGTATGTAATAACTAAAAGAGAATATATATTCGCCGCTTATGCCCTACCTATCGACCGATACATTTCGAAAGGGGGGGCTAACCACGGTATCTTCTCTTGCACTCGCACTGGACGGACTGTTTTTTCTCCGACTGTACGTAATGGTTCATTCGAACGTACACTTTATCGGTTTGAGATGAGGACTCCCCCTACTTTATCAATAAACTGCTGTAAAAAATACCGCACTTTGGGGAATGCTGATATTCTTTTCCGTTGTTATTTTTAAACTCATTAGTTTAAGTGTATTGATGCTGAGTGGTCGCTGAAAACAGTTAAATACAAGTTTTACAAAATATTTGGTAAAAATTATTAAAAATATGAGCGAAAGTGATAGAATCAAAAAAGAAGAAAACTATTAGTTTTGAGAAAAAATTAAAAATTATTGAAAAAGGAGAAAAATTGGCAGAAATAGGACGGAATCTAGGTCTGAGTCGTTCAACAGTAAACACCATAGTGGTCTGCTGTACGTTCGTACCATCTGGTACCAACTCAATGTAATTTTAATGTAGTGGTGGGGGAGTTCAATACACGTATCAACCATGTGCCGCGCTAGCAATCAAAAGCGCGCTTTTTAAATCGACGCTCTATAGTATTGTTTTAAGATGTATTTTATTTTAATTTATTGGAAAACAAAACGCATTTTGTACAACAGGTGTTGTACAAAAACGTTGCGTATTCCAATAAAGCAACTTAATACACTGCTCCAAGTAATATGAGTATTTTTGTTTATATCTTAAATACTTACCAAAGTGGACTTCACCGTTTACACACAGAATATACAAAGTCATCGTTTAAATTATCTAAAGGATTACAAACTCAAGTACATAAATTACAATATGTATAGTATATATTGAATATAAACATCACACTTTAACTATGGAGATATTTTGTTTACAACTAAATGAAGAAGGAATTCTCACATTCAATAATTTATTAGCTATATAATAACATTTTATTCTATACGTCCATGGGACTTGTTATATGCCACTGCACATTTCTATAATCAAAAATAATAAGTAACAATACCTTTCTCTGCGTATAGGAAACCAAAACAATGTCTTCCATAAAGGGATATCACCATATATGAAACATTTTCGCCCCGGCATATTATATTAAAAAAAGTATATCTACTTTTCACTAACTACTAAAACACTACACCAACTAAAATAAAATAAAAAAAATGTCTATAATGTAATAATGAAAAAAAAAGGCAAAAATATATCAACAATCACGCAACGAACACAAAAATGATCTGAATACTTTTACAATACACTGGAACCTCGTCTATATCCGCTGTCGGGAAACGTAAACATTCACTTACATCCGCTCAAGAGGAGTCCCCACTCTTATCCCGTTAGCGGAGAGGAAAGGCCCTGCTACGCGCTGATTGGCTCATGTGAATACGTGCACTATCGGGTGGTGGATGCCGAGCGGATATAAATGAGCGCTATAGTGCGGATATGAATTAGGGTGGATATAAGTGAGCGCGGAGATAAGCGAGGTTCCAGTGTACTAAAATTATATCAGGTGATATGCAACTAGTCCAACAATTGCGCTATATTATTATTCAAGTACCTGTAGCTTAGATAACTTTTTATACAAGCGCTGGTAGCGCGGCACATGGCTGATACGCAGAACTATCGTCTTGTAGGAACAAGTTTATGTATTAAGTTGGACCCGTGTGGTTCGTACAGATATTGGGAACGTTCGTGCGGACGGAGGGTAGTAAATGAATATGTATGTACGTTAAACTAGCTGTACGTAAAGCGAGCACTGACTGTAGCCTGCGAGTTTGTAGTTTATTTGATAAAAGTACGCCATATAAATATGAGTGAGAATAAATATACAGAATGTAAATATCGGTTAGTAGGTATAAATCTAAAAACGTAACAGTATTGTACAATATTCTTAGTTTTTTCATGGCGGAGCAATTTAAAGCTTCTCCAATTAATTTTCTAGTAGTATTAAATATGTGCAGGTGTAGTTGCTCTATTTGACTAAACTAATTTTCATTGAAAACTTACACAGTACAGTCAGTTTGTTCATCTGGTAATGATAGATGAACCTGTGAGTGTATTAAATGTTCGAATATCAGGAGTGAAATTGTCAAAATGAAAATGCCACTATGCTCGGGAATTTCCCTTTGGCTATTATGACAATGTCATCAGCGAAATCCTGTCCATATTCCTCTGTCATTTAATGACATGATAAGGTCATCTACGATCAATCTCCATAACAGAGGTGATAGTACGCCTCCCCCCTTCCTTGAGGAATCCTCTAGTGGTCTTCATGGCGATGCGTTTATCTAGCATTTGAGCATGGACTACTTTGCTTTTCAGCATGCAATCCACCCTCTGCTGGTCGTGTGGTTTATGTTCCGGTCCATTAAAAATCGGTTGATTGAGGGTGTTGATGTGTTATCAAATGCGCCCTCTATGTCTAAAAAAAAGCTGCAAGTGCAACCTCCTTTTGATGCAGGCTCCTTTCGAATCCTCCCACCAAACTATGCACGGGGGCCTCTCCAGATTTGCCCATCTGATATGCCCACTGCAGAGGATGTAGAGGGGATTTAGCAAGTGCTCTCTCTTTAATGTTAAGATGTATATTTTTTCCATAATCTTCAACATAAAGGATGTAAGGCTAACTGATCTAAATGATTTTGGATTAGAAGTGGACATTTGGAGCATTTATTTAAAAGTATTTAGTTTTTTTTATAATTATCCATTTAATTACATATGTGGGTTCGTTAAATTATACATTGCTCATAAAACGAACGCAAGAGGCCGAACTAAAGAATACTGTGAACAGTAATTTGAAGCAGCTTTCATTCATACAAGATATTTCGTTTTAACGCTAGTGTACCTACTTATTTTAACTGGAACAACCTGTATATTGTCATGTACTTAGATTTCCAGTAGAATACATTCAGTTTATTGTTAGATTAGATTAATTATAAGATTAATTGAAGAGCACATCCTGTATAATCTGAACGCGTGCTTCTAGCGCAATGAAACTTGGTACAGAAGTAGTACTAAACTAGTAAAGCTTACCCCAATGCCGAGAGCGCCGTAACCCTCCTGGGAGGGGTTGCATCAATAGCACACACACAAAGTGTTATATCAATTAGTGATTCCCTCCTCGATGTTCTAAACGTTGATTTATCACCGCGATTCAGACAGTCAAGTTCACTACTATGCAGATAGTTAAAGAGAGACTTACCTCTAGAATCGTTGTCTGTGCTTTCCCATGTCACGTGATGAGGATTGGTATTGGCTCCGACAATTAACTCCAGTTTATTCTTACTGGTAAACGTCACCAAAGTCTCCATATTAGACCCCGGTAGTGCCTCTGGAGAGTCGATGGATAGGTACAGAGACGTAATGACCGTCTCCAGTACCTTCCCATTTACAATCACCCTTAGTATTAGCTGCCGTCATATCCCCAGTACACGGTTCCATGATTGACGTCACATGAATATCAGATCTAAAACAAATGCAAGTTCTGATTTTAGTATTACGTGTACTCACTACTAGCTCCCTTCCCCTAATTTGCAATCCTCCCACCTTATTTTAGGCAAACCAAAGATTCTGGATAAGTAGGATGTCAATATTCTCAGGCAGCGTCTTCTGACAAAGTGCCGCTGTAGCTGTCTTTTTGTGCTGAAGATTTATTTGTAGAATCTTCAGCATTGATGCCTGAGGTTTTTCTTGAGTTCCCTCTTCCGGCGTCGCGGGTTGCTTCTTCTGCAAGGTCACAAAGCTGGCCTTCTGACAACGATAGTAAGGTCTCCAATTAGACCTCAGTAACGTCTCCTCAGACTCCTACTAGACACTTTCCGTCATGTTTCGGGGTTTAGACCGCTCAGGCCTTCGGGTCAATGTGTCTGGCAGGCTTATGATCGCTGACAGGTCTCCCTATCCGCCACCTGGGAATGCGCCCAATAGGTACCGCTCCACGGATTCCTTAACGTTTTCTAGCGGTTATGAACAAAATAATATTAAACAATTTGATTCACTAAATATAATCTACGGAAAACCCTTCTAATAAGACCAAGGGTAGAACCGCGCCGAATCGAGCTGCTGGTCGCGTCGATACCTTCTCCGCACTCCACTGTTACCCTTGCCATAAAGCGAATGAAGTCGATCTAAATTGCTACCGCGCCAAACCGCCATTGATACCTACAAATTTGTAGTCGATCTCGACAAGCACATATTCACAAAATAGTTTTCCATATCCAGGTCTAATAATAATTAGTGGTACACCAGTAGATGTAATTTATGTTGTTTATTATGCTGATTCTGAAATTAATTTTAGATTTTCATCACATCTTAGGATTTTGAGAATTTTTTGTAAATAGCTTTTTCAAAAAGTGCAGGATATTACAAGATATATTGTAGTGCCGAGCATTGAGTGGACATGTATGAACATGTCCTTGCCTGTTTCCTACGTCACATTATTTGAACCACGCCCATTTGTTCTCTGAAGCCAATGAAATTAGGAATTTGTAGATTTCCGGCTGTGTTGGTATATAAAAAGTTACGCACGGCCCGTTAGATTCAAGTCCATAATGTCCCGTGCGTGTAGAAATAATTCCAATGACTTCTTATGTATGTGGAGAATTTACCCAATGACATAAATAGAACATTACGTCTTGAATAGAAAATTTATATATTCACTATTTTGGTTTAAAAATTAAATATCAGGACAAGGAATGGGCTCCTCACATATGCTGCGGACAGTGTGGTGTTACTTTGAGGGGCTGGTCAAACGGTAAAAACAGTGCTATGACATTTGCAAGACCTATGATTTGGCATGAACAAACGGACCATATTTGTTTGATTGCTACTTTTGCTGCACGAAAACTTTCGGGTTCTCCAACAAAAATATGAATAAGATTAGTCACGCTAGAGTGTCTTTTGTTACTCGTCCAGTACCTGATTTAGAAGTTTCGCCAGTACCAAGACCTATAGGTGTTTCGAAGAATATGCCATTACAGATTCAGGCAAAGAAATATCCGAGTTATTATGACGATGACGAATATTTGCCATCTCTAGAAGACGGACCTTACTTAGTAAATCAGTCAGAATTAAATGACCTTACTCGAGATCTGAACTTGTCAAACACTCAAGCAGCAATACTCGGATAGACTTCAAGGGTGGAAGTTGTTAGCTCCGGGCACATATATTCCTGTGTATTGTAATCGCCAGAAAGAACTGTCACAGTATTTTTCAACCGAAGAAGGTGTTTCATTCTACAGTAATGTCGATGATTTGATGCTGACATTGGGTCATCAACATATCCCAGAAGGATGGCGTATGATTATAGACCCCAAATTAACCGTCTACAGCAAGATGTATAATTTGAAAAGGCTTTAAATGACGTGAAACGTGGTGCCTGGAATGCTTTTAAGAGCGTGACCCAAAATTTTCTAGGAAAAACAAAATCTGACAATTACATAGCAATTGTTAATGAACTAGGCTGTAACATGAGCCTTAAAATACATTTTTTACACTCATACATGGATTTCTTTCCCTCGAACTTCGGCGACGTCCGTGATGAACACGGCGATAGATTTCATCAAGACATTTCTGTTATCGAAAAACGTTATCAAGGCAGTTATCAGTTCTTAATTTGGGGTATTTGCCTGTCTAGTTGTTGGTGGGTAAAGCTTTTAAGTTTTAAGTTCAACAAAAAGAAACATAAGATGTTGTACGATAATCGCAAGGAAGAAAGGACAGAAATTTTGTAAGCGAGAATTGAAAGATTTCTGAAAAAGGAGCAAAGTTCCGTTTCACACGGAATCGAATCAAATTAAATATCGTATAATAATCCTATTATAACATCATCTAGTACACAGAATAAACATAAAGGATAAGTTTGTCGGAACCTTTGATGTTTTATTGGCGATTGTGTGTGGCCTTGAGGCTATTGACGCCATTTTAAAAATATGTCCAAGAATGTTGACGGAAGTTTGAATTTGATTTCAAGCATCTAGGTTAGATATGTTCGAAATGTACATAAAGTACATAGTAGATAATGCAATACAATTGTTCCAGTCTTTCGCGGATCTAGTCTTATTATAAAACTATGTGTAGTTTAATCACTTCTGTAATAAGGTGGTAATAAAACCCAACTTCCCAAACACGCTTACATAATTATTTCGCTTGTATGTATAACTTTTGTTTGGGGTTGTTTTTGGGTTCTTTTCAAATGATTTACTCGGTTGTACACATAATGCACTCGTTTACAAGTAGGGGGTTTTATAAAAATGAACTCTTTGACGTCTTGTCCTCGCGATATTCGCAGATCGTCTCTTCTTACATGGAGTTCGTAGCGACCTTATCATAATAATTCATTGAACCTAGTAGTTAGTATTCTTACGTTCGAATTCTTGGAACGAATTATGATACCTGTAGGAACTGCATATGATTTTTTACAATAATTATACTACAGTGTGTTTTAATGTAATTATAATAAACAAATACGTATAATATAACATACCTAATATGTATTTTCTTGTATATATATAAAATATTGAGAACTGAATCTATTGAAAAAAGTAGGGAATTTTTGGAAATGATTGAGATAAATAAAAATACTAATAACATGAATTTCAGGTCTGATAATTTGAGTAAAATTTATTCATATCTTGTAACTCTTAACATTAACAGTCGAGCAATCCAGTATATAGTATAGTATTATATGTATATCTACATACATATAATACTACTATATGGATCATTTTGTATTCTGCCCGTGTTAAAATTTACCGAAAACATCAAGGGAGGGAAGATACAACTTTCTGTATTGTTTCTCTCTGTACGCGTGCGCATTGAAGTCTTGGAATATGGACTCATAGGTCGAAAGCACCGTGCGTTGAAATCATATATATATTACTTCCATATTGCGGGTCTTATACCGGTTCATTTCAGACATAGAATAAATAACGGCGGAAAGGGGCAAGGGGTACGAAAATTCGCTAAGAAGTGAGGACGCGTGCGAGTCTCTATCACAGTCTAGTCTCGTCTAGTCTACAGCGCTGTGGTAGACTCATACGCGAGCGAATTTTCGTACCCCTTGCCCCTTCCCGCCGTTATTTATCTTATGTCTGAAATCAAGCGGTATACCATGTATGCTGTGTTCGCCAACAAAGAGTGATGGAAGAGGGGGTTCCTTGTCCTACAACGTTCTGAGGTCTGTATACGCAGACGCGATGCGCTTGTTATACATAATATATAAATGTGATAAAGTTATAACTATCGGTTTGGGTAAATAAAATACATATTTTTATCCAACTTTATGTAGATACGTACCAATATTATAGAAATTTTGAAAGTGTATTAGGTGACTTGTTTAACAAAACAACAACCGTCTATAACACGGTACTCCAAATATGTATACATAATAATTTATAAATCTTATTTTTGCAGGATTGTTGTTCAATTTCATTTGCGTCTGTATGGTATTATTTTCGTCACTATATTAATTGGATTTTTAGTTGACCTGTATTTTGAAAGAAGAGGTTTACAATCTCCTAGAAGTGAGAATTCTAATGCCATAAGAAAAGTACTGGATACATCATATAGCTTAATTTTATATTTAAAAGTTTTACGAAAAGACAATCCATCTATGGTTAGTATAAAGAACTATCTACTTCCTAAATTCAAATTTTACTTTTAAGAGATACCTATTTAATTTTTAGTTTTGTGGGCTAATGTGTACAGTTTTTTTAACTATGAGTATAATTTCGAAAAACGTACCAGGGTATTTTTTAGCTTATATAATTGTGATATTCATATTTTTTGGACCAGTTACTGCATCCAAACTACCATATAAGAATAGTATTACCAATACAGTCTTGTTGTTAAACAATAATGAAGGTAATAATCCAGTTCAAGTGAAATTGCAAATTAATCAGTTTACACATACAAAATTAATTTTTGATTGTGAAAGGTAATTTGCAATTACTGCATGAACAGTCAGAGTAAGTTATTTACACTATATGTCAAGTTTCATTGAAGTAGCTAATACCGGAATATATGACGTCTTAATTTGTTAGTAATAGATTTTCTTATAACCTTTCAGGCATCAATTGATATCTATTTTTCGTTATTAGTAACTATGGGCAAGGCATATGGTAATATGTAGATAGTTATTATTCTTATTCAAATTGGGACCTACTTCCACAATTCAAATAGTACAGGTCAGATACTGGCCATTTACAACAAACAATTACAACAAAAGTTTATTAGTAACTGAATTATAACCCAAATGTAAATTTTGGAGAGTGTACTATGTGTAATAAGGCTGACGCATGATTTTTATTGTGAATATAATATTTACAGAAAATCACGTATCGTGTTACTGGTGTAAAATTAATTCGCTGTGTTGCTATAGTGTTTGTTATTTATCTTTACAACAAAAACTTCTTGAGGTGGTTCAACATTTTTCATTTGTAAATTTATACCCGCTTAGCCTCGGAAACATTTACCATCGAATCGATTTGCTTTTTAATTGACATTGCATCAATTAACAAACTGCAGATTTTATGCCCTTGATTATATGTTTACTTATTTTTAATGTATCAAAACATAACTTGAAACCCCAGGTTCAATTGAATTGTGCTATTGTATTTCTTTATGATAACTTAGATGCGGTAAAGTTAACTAAATTTTCGTCTTATATGTCGATTTACTTTGACTGAATAAAAATGTAATGTGACAGAAAATGCTCCTTATTGTTTCGGATATGACTCTCGTGTTATTGATATGCATCTAATATTTTTTAGCTTTTTGGAAATAAATGCACCTCGAATATCTGCGAAGGTATGGCATATGGTTAGCGGTATAACTTTTAAATATATTTTTGCTGCATATTTTTCTTTTTTTGGGCTATAGCTGTTGGGATATGTCTGACAAATAAAAAAATATTTTCAATATAGGGTTTTTCACGAAACTGGTTGGTTAGAAAGTTTAGGGAATCTATCATTAGTACAATTCTAAAATTTTGAAATTTGCATTTGTAGTATCGAGTCTATTGTTTTAAAATATTTTAAACTAACTCTGACTTCCGTTAATATCGGTAATAAATAGCAACTTTGTTATTTTAAATAGAATGGTATACTTTTTTAATGCAATCGATTCTATTTAATATTTAAGAATATTTTGTATTAGGGTACCCTATCCTTAAATTCAATTGTTTTCTAAAATATTTACAATTTTCTTTAATATTTTACTGTTGCACCATCTTTAAGAACAATTAATATTGCAAAGTCTTTTGAACTGAAAGATGCCAAACTTCTGTAAAGGAAAGATACATAGATACTGAGAACTTATCATTTTTAATAAAATTTATACAGGGTATATAGAAATTAGTAACTAAATAAGATGTCTTTAAATATTAAAAGCCCTTTTTTAAATGGCACATGCAAATTTTTATTGCAGCACTTAATTCACCATGAAATTCTACATCGATTTGTATTAAACTGTGCTATTGTTATTAGTTTTAGAGTTATTAGAGGTTATTGGTTGCAACTGCGGAAAGTATCCTAATATCTGTTATTGTTTCTTTGACGTTGCTATGAAAATAAAGTATTTCTGTAAGAATTGTCAATAGAAACGAATTAAACATAGGTTTTCAGGGTGTTCATAGTTTAAACGCATTTTTCAAGAAAAGTACAAGGATAAATAAATAAATCTGAATAGCGCATTAAATAGCTCTGTAACACACTAATCCTGCCCACCGCATCCAAAATGCCTACTACTACGATTATTGTGACCAAGACAGTTACTTGTTTTCTTCCCGACCGAAGCGATTTTGCGCGACATACTAGAACTTACCAATATTTGTTCGGTATGCATGGTAAGTCATACAAAATCGTTTTCGTGTAACCCCGTCCGATTCAGGTATAGGAGAAGAATATTTATTTTTTTAGTTCGCCCTTCTTGCCTGTCCAAGCATTTCCGAATGTATCCAGTAATCGGTGTGTGTGGTTCTGTTGCATGTGGTTAATGGAGTAAGATAGATAACAGAAAGTATGTACACATCTGTCTTGATTATTCCTGGTTTTTGTAAAATTTGTTATTTTTGTTTATATAGATTATTTTTCGTATAATACCTTGTTTGTAGAATAGGTAGTAACTCGTACTGTAGATATTTTAGCCTTGATACGAAATGCAAAGTATAAATAAAATCATAAAAATAAAGCAACAAATTTTCATAAGTCTTTTAATCCCAGATATCTTTCTACTTGTGAGTCAATGAACCAAGAATGATTACAAAACCAATTTATTAAAACTACTAAAAATAATATTTAATCTTGTATACAGGGTGGTCCATTTAAAGTATAACACTGTAATATCTTCGAAAGCATTAGTGTTATGAAGAAAAGTGTTAGACAAAAGTTTAACTATGTGAAGGGGCTCATACGATAGCGCTACTGTTGTCACGATAAAGAAAGACACAAAGGTCATAGCAAGGTCAACTCTTTTTTTTTTATAGCATATGGTATTTTTTTTATCAAATTCTAAAAGAGCAATCAGGTCCGAATAGAAAAATACTAAACCACATATGACCTCAACTTAATATTAATCGAGATATTTCGAAAAAATGAGGACATAATAAAAGTCAGTGCAGCAATGCTTTTCCTTCGTTTGTTAAATGTAAAAGTAGAAATATAAATGTTAATAGTAGTAGCTACTATTAATGTGTATGTAATTGTTTACATCAGGTGAACAGTTGAAGAAAGCAGCCGGCTATCGAATTAAATGTTCAAATTGGCGCCCAGCAGCCTCAATGCATTTCTGTATTCGCGCAGAAAAATCTATGCACACGCATGTCTTCAGAAATGTTTGCACATGCATGTCGTATTTTCTGCTGCATGTTTTCTGTTTATAGTGACAACAGTAGCGCCATCGAATGAGCCCCTTCATATAGTAGTTAAACTTTTGTATAACACTTTTCTTCATAACACTAATGATTTCGAAGATATTAGAGTGTTACACTTTACCACTCTGTATGTAAGCTCTTAGTACCTATATATTTTAACAAAACCGAAAGGTTTCGAGTCAGGTATGTAAAGCACTACTGATAATCATTCATCATCATCATCAAGTTTTAAGCGAATCTTTAAGTAATTATAGGTCTGTTACTAATAAGCTTTTAATATGTATTTCTTTTTTGTAATTTGACCATATTTAACGTATAAAAGCTCGATAATCCAACATCTTTGATTTTGGCAAGCATCGGACTATCAAAAACAAGGGATTACTGTGAGTCTGTCAAACTGTATACAAATCAGAGCTGTGCCTGTAACTGAAATGTAATTAACTTTTGGAATAAAATACATATTTCGGATACTTGTAGAATGTAATTGTATTCGTTTTACAATTACTTCCCCAAATGCTTATGTAACTGTAATTGCACTATAAGCAGTTCCTCTATAACATAAACGTAACTGTAACTGCACCTCGCTTAACTGAGAAAACTATAGTGGCAGGGAACAATAAAATTTGTAGTAAACACAATTGTTGTTCATAGAATAAACACAATCAGAAATCTTATTAGGACTAGATTCTATTTTGTCCTATTCTTTGGCCGTGTTTAATGTAATTTTTTTCTTAATTTTATTGGGTAATAACGGTAGATTTCATTTAATTTTTTCTTTTACGTTTCGATACATATGCAATCGTATCATTTTCAACTAAAATGTTAGCAAATTAAATTGTATAGTAATTTTAAAATATATACATACGTTAATTTAAATGTTTACATATTAAAAATAGGTCGTATCTACAAGAAATATATACATCTACATGAAAAACAAATGTATACACTTTGTGGTCAATTTAACCACATCAAAAGTCAGATGTATTTTTATATTGTTCATAATGTGACATATTTGTTTTTTTTTAGCAAATCATTAACAAATAAAATATTCTAATAGATACAATTAAACCAAACGTATCATTTTAAGCGGTTTTGTCAATTTTTTACAAGAACCGGAAATGAATACTATATAAAACTAAGTGCATCACTTAATATGCTAGCTTGTGTAGTAAAATAATGGCCTACACTCAATTTGAAAATATTGACCATTATACAGGGTGATCGAGTTTTGTAAATCCATTTCGTACTTAGTTTTTCAAATTTAACATCCTGCATATTATTTTCGTATGTTAAAGAGAACTTTTTCAGCTTTCTAAAAATATACACGTTACCCTTTTGACTGACGGTTTTTAAGCAAATTTACGGCAAATGCAATATTTTGAGGTTAATTACATTTAAAGATTTAAACTCATCATGCAACGACGCGACGCCTGTAATTAGTAATAGCAAATCATACCGATTTAACGACAAGGAAAAATATTGGTAATCCAAAATTGTTAAGTGTTACTACAATAGATGTTCAAATAATGTTCTTTGTAAACGAAGACACATTTAGAGCCGATCGGTAAATTATAATTTAATGTTTTGTGAAGCACTGCCACAATGTTGTCAAAACTGTGCCTTTTAGAACAAATTTTTCGTAAATGCAATTTTCTGGCATTTGCTGCGAATAGTTAAACTCAACTGCAATTAGAGTATTTTAAGATTTAAGATGCTGTAAAACCTAAGAAGTGAATAGTAACTGCAATTCCTGTCAAAACGTTAGCTTTTGTATTTGGAATTTTTGTCTTTGCTTTCTTTTGCGTTCTTGGTATCGGGAAGTAAGTACTGTACTAGCCGATAGTGAGCATTTTTGAATTTGTCCAGTACCAACACCATATTCACCAATTCTTCTATACTTAGAAAGAAGTCATTTCTATTGCAAAATTAATAGCAAATCAAAAATGAATTCTAAAAATGAGATTTCACAGCAATTAAGACGCTCCGTATAGTTGTATGTTGATAGTAGGTAAAACAATTAGTACGGGTAAACAGTTGAGCAATTTATTGGTGAAATACCAGTTACACATTAACGACGTTTCGATGAAACTCTATCATCTTCTTCGGGTTTAGTGTCCTAACGGTAAACCAATGTCGAGTTTTAGTTCAAGTTCAAGTAGTTTCAAATGTAAAAACTCGACAACTATATTAGCATGTTATTGTTTTTAATTGGATTTTCTATATTCTTGTTCTGTGTTTATTATTATATGTAAGATGTAAAACCAGTTCACCTGCAGATCTAACGCCAATACTATGTATTGTTTCATTCCCTTTTCTTCCCCTTTTTAAATTTATTACTTTCAACATTTAACGTCCCTACATTATGTAACATTTATTATTATAACTTTAACTACGTCTTAATGACATGTGAACGCTTTAATTTTAATTTTACATAGACTTTTATACTTTTTACAACATGTGACTTGCCATCCATTTTGAAAGTGCTTTCTTAATTTGACTATTCTAGCTGAAGATGGCCTTTGGCCGAAACATGTTCTAGATAATTATTAAAATTTTCTGTAAGGAATAAGAGGAAGTTGTTTCATTATACACTGGTTTATTATTATAGATGGTTGCTGCTTTTTTTAATCAACTTTTTGCTTCTGTGCTCTTCGGTTCTCGGGTTCTCTGCCGTGTAGAAAGGTTGTGGTACTTGACGATTCGATCATCTTGTCGTGATCTTCTTCAGACGTAAATTAAAAGTAATTAATTTTAGAGTATAGATAGCAATGATTTCTCTCATAAATTTTATTTTATTTAATGCTATATACAAAAGTAACTAGATGTAACTTTTCAGCGATTATTTGATGTATCATAACTTCGTAACTATATCATCAGTTGCAGTTCCTTGTCCTGTGTAACTGTAATTGTGATTGCGTTTAGTTACTCAAATTAAATTGCAACTGTAGTTAAAAGTAATTGTCTGTATAGTAACTTGTAACTGTAACTAGCTACAATCGGCATAGCTCTGATACAAATACTAAATATTGTTTGTTTTCTCAATCTTAGAAATACAAAAACAATGTTTTTGTTTGTAACAGTTTTAATAGGAAAAAAGAACAAATTTGAACCTACATATGTGATTTGTACTGTATAGCTAAGTAAATACATACATATCTATAACAAACTTAAGTTAATTTATTTACGAAATCCCATATTTTAATGAGTGTCGGTAGTGTATGAGTATCGGACTATAGAGCTAAGTAATTGAAAATGTCCGACTATCAAGTATCAGTTCTATTGCTTAAAAAAGCGTATTACTGAGCTTGTTGTCGGTTTGACAGGCAGTGAATTATTGAGCTTGTATTGTATTTTGAATTAAAAAGTAGGTCCCAAGTTTCTGTATTCAGGGTGGGCCACTTAAAATGATGCATTGAAATTATGGCCAAACTAAATAAGAAATTTAAAATCGGACCAGGTAAAGTTATAGAGTTCTAAGGGAAGCACATTTTAATAAAAACGTGGATTATATACCATCCGTCATGACGTTATACCGAAATCAATTTGCATTTATTTAAATGGAATGTGGTATTTTTATTGTAAATTTCTGAAACAGCTAATTTTTTAACGTATAACTGTATAAAATATGATCAATTTTAATAACAAATCCAATCAACAAGTTTTTGAAATTGCCGCCAATATTTCAAATTTTGAAGCGCGCAAATATTGTTATTTACCTGATGTATATTTGCGTAAAACGCAAAATTTGAATTGGGCTGTCATTAAATGTCACTTGGCAACTGACAAACATTCTGTGGGCTTACCAGGCAGAAGCAATTTAAACGACAATATTTATTTCTAACGGTTTATTGCTACTTCCTTTAACATTACACACGACGAACTACTGCTTGACTCCGAACTATTTTTGTCAGCCGATAGAGGGATCTGTGTCGCGCGCGAAATTTTAAATTTAAAAATAACTTCTACAATTCGGTCAACCTGACGGAGATCGCCTCGATCGTCTGTCTCAAAATTCTTATTACAATCTATTTAACCTACATAAACGCTAACAAAACATAAAATATAACTATAATTAAGTATTGAGGATGCCTATATCACTATTTAAATCTAAACTAGTACCACAATGACCAAGCCAGGGTTTCATTCGGGAACTCTCGTATATACCGGAAAACGGTATGCGCGTTAATTGAAAACCTTCGATATCTGAAATAAGATATCGGTCATTTCCCAATACCTTGTCAATTTTATAAGGACCTCTATACTTAGGAAGTAATTTTTTGTTTACTCCAGGAGTTACATCTGTGTTTACAATCATGACAAAATCACCAATCTTATATGTCTTGGGTGGTTTGTGCTTTTGATCATATTTTATTATATTCTTGTTCTTTGACAATTTTCATAGCTGCTTCTTGTCTAACCGATACTAGATCACGGCGATGATCATTTATCGATTCTAAGAAGGGTCTTATGGCGTCTATAATACGCCCGCGTTGTTCAATCCCGAACGTTAGTATACTTGGAGTTTTACCAGTGGATCTATTAGTTGTATTATTTAAAGCATACTCCAGCTGATCGATTATCGTGTCCCACTGATTTGTATTCGGACAAAGTTTGGCCAGCATAGGGACTATATCTCGATTAGAGCGTTCAATCTGACCGTTTGCCTTGGGAGTACCGGTTGCTACCTTGATGTGTTGAATATCGCGTTCTTGTACAAATTGTTCGAATTCCTTGCTTGTAAAGCAGGAACCACGATCGGATATGATTCGAAAAGGTTGACTATAATTACTGAAATAATTCTTTAAATGTTTAATGACTTCGCTAGTATTGGTAGTCTTACATGGAAACAGTTTAATAAATTTAGAAAAACCGTCTATAGCTTCAAAAATGTATTTGTATTTCCTTGGCGTAACCTCAAACGGGCCTAAATGATCTATATGCAAAGTAATGAAGGGAACATCTCCCTTGGGGATATTATATAAAATACCTTCTTTTTTTCCTGATGGGTTAACATAAACAATGCATTTCACACAGTTGGCAATATAGGACTTGACTTTATCATGTAATTTAGGAAACCAGTATGTTCTCGATATTAATTCAATAACTTTATCCAAACCAACATGTCCAATGTCATCGTGATATACTCTAATAATGTGGTATTCCATACTTTGTGGCACAAAGAACAATAATTTTGAATTACTCTTTCTATACACAAGTCCATTTTGTAATTCAAACTTTGGGTTATTGCCGTTTTCTAGTTGGTCACGAAGTTTAACTATATTACTGTCTTGCATTTGCTGATACGCGAGGTTTTGTTCCAAAGTAGTTGGTTCTATTATGTGAATAAAAATTCGGCTTAAGCAATCTACATGGGACATATTTTTGGACGGTCTATGCTGAACGGTGTAATTGTAATTTTGAAATTGCAAAGCCCACCGTGCGATACGGGGATTCAAATCACGCTTGTCTAACGTTAATTTCAAACTATTGCAGTCGGTAACAATTTTAAAAAGAATACCATACAAATAGACATGAAATCTTTTCAACGCGTATATGATGGATAAGCACCCCAGCTCATAACTATGATAACGTGATTCTACATCAGTTGTTCTTTTACTAAAATATGCAATGGGATGGAATTTACTATCTGCTTGCTTCTGGACAAGAACTGCTCCGAAGCCAGATACACTAGCATCACAGTGTAATTCAGTTTCTGCAGTAGGAGAGTAAATTGCTAACACCGGATAAGAAGCTAGTTGGCATTTTAAGAATTCAAATATTTCCAAATGCTTTGGTCCAAACTCGAATTTAACATCTCTTTTTAAGAGATCATACAGAGGTTTTGATACTACAGAAAAGTTAGGTATAAAACGTCGAAAATAGCTAGTTAGTCCTATAAAACTGTGAAGCGCTTTAGTACTATTTGGAACAGGATATCGAGTTACAGATTCAACATGTTCACTTGAGGGCGATATTCCTTGCTCACTTATTATGTACCCTAAATAATTTATAGAATTCATTCCAAAATAACACTTATCAAGTCTAACCTGTAAGCAATTTTCTGCCATTATTGTTAAAACAATATATTTTTCAAAACGTCTAAATTTTCTTCAACTGTCTGTGTTGCTATAAGTATGTCATCTCAAGTCTAACCTGTAAGCAATTTTCTGCCATTATTGTTAAAACTTTTTTCAAAAGTCTAAATTTTCTTCAACTGTCTGTGTTGCTATAAGTGTGTCATCTAGGAAAATACAAATTTGATTATCTCTCAAAAGTTCTTTAAATAGGAGGTTGATATACCGCGAGAATATAGCGGGGCTATTGCAAAAACCAAATGGTAATTTTGTATATTCAAAATGTCCAAAACAAGTAACAAATGCGGTGTATTTACAAGAACTTTCCGTCAACTTAACGTGATGAAATGCGCTACGTAGATCTAATTTCGTAAATACTTTTTTATCTTTTAATTTGTCTAATTGATCATCAATCAGAGGTAAGGGGTACCTGTCTTTGATAGCGTATTTATTTAACTCTCTAAAATCTATACACAGTCTAATATCACCAGTTTTCTTTTTTACGAGAACTGTAGGTGATGAATAAGGCGAGTTACTTTCCCTAATGATACCTTGTGTTAGCAGGTCATCAATAATTTCTTGTAATTTTATTTTCTCGAATTGTGACAAACGCCTAGCTCCAAAATGAAATGATTCATGATTATTTGCAAGCCTGATATCAGTTTCAAATTCTATCTTTGGCGCTGAGGGCTTATCACACTTTAAATAATCATTGACTATTGAATACAAAGAATTTTCATCGTATGTTAAATTTGAATTGATCATCAAATCTGGAGTTGAGTCATTAACATTATCTGCTACTAAAATTTGCAATATTTGGTCAATTTCTGTTACCACTTCATTCTTAGGTTTTATACTAAATTCTGGGGTCAAATATATTTCAAATTTGTCGCAATATATAAAATCTCTACCTAACAATACATTATACTTAAGAGTACTTTCTGGCACAACATGAAATTTTATACAAACTGGAATGTTACATACATGAACAGTATGAGTATAAATACCTAGGATGTCCACATTAACATTATTAATCCCTTCATATTTATTAACAGGAACATCATTATCATAATTATCAGCTACAATTTTTTTATTAATAATGCTAATAGGGCTACCTGTGTCGAGAATAGCTTTAATGCTATCGTTGTTACCAGGATGATTGAAGTCAACATCCACCAGATAGGGGGCAACATCGGCATTTCTCTGTTCGCACAACATTACAGGAGGGCTTGGTTCTGGAGGCTCATTCTTGACAGGTCTGCTGTTGGGGTTGGTATTCTTACTTCGACAATATTTACTCACATGACCATATCGCTTGCAGGTAAAACATAAGGGTTGACCTTGTTCGTTCCTGGCTGGTTTTCTCATATCGTTCGATGCAGTGTTTGCAGGTTTACCAGGGGTGAACACCTTCTTATCTTCTGATTTTCCTTGAAATCTGGTTTGTCGTTCCATATTAATTCGTTCACAATCGATCACATCTTTAAAAAGTTCATCTTCGTCGCTATGGTGTCGTCCAATTAACATAGATGCTAGTTCACGGGATCTGAGTCCAACCGCTATTTGTTCCTTTACTTCGTCAAAGCTTAAATTTAATTCGTTACATAACCTAATTTTATCATGGAAGTACGAGGAACTGCTTTCCTTTATTTCTTGAATCCTTGCTGTCATTTTCTTAAATATAGCAGTCACATTTTGCTTTTGCACAAAAGTTTTTTGAAAAGCTGTTTTAAATGATGGCCAATCAGATAGTTGCAAGTAATGGGCTTCGTACCAGTGCTTTGCTGGGCCAGTCAAATTATTCTTAGCAGTTTCCAACATAAATTGCTCAGGCCACCGATGAAGGTGAGCCGTTCTTTCAATTTTATCTAACCATAACTTGCTTTCATTCAAATTTTCACCTGTGAATGTCTGTACATTTTTTGAGAAATCTGGCATTATATTAAAATTATTCTTGAATTCATTCTCTCTCTTGTCATCACGTCGCTCATTCATAAGCATATTTAATAGCATTGTTGCAAACTTACTGTCATTGCCTGGAAAAGTTGCGTCATATTTTGATTCGTGGTCTCATTATCAATGGGCACAGTTACATTTGCAGTCGATTCGTCACTAGGGGCACTATTCTCCGTAATTTTCGTCGTGGTCTCATCGGTTCTGTTGTTCTCGTAGAAAGTTTCGAATTGATGTTGAGTTACCTCAGGGTCACGTGGCTTCGGCATTTTGTTTTTCTTCTCTTAATAAATCACAATCACAATTATGTGTATAAGTTCTCGGTACCAAGTTCTCTAATTCTCTAGGTTCAGGTACAGATAAGCGGCTTTTTTCAGCTTCTACCCCACACCTGAAATTGTGGGCTTACCAGGCAGAAGCAATTTAAACGACAATATTTATTTCTAACGGTTTATTGCTACTTCCTTTAACATTACACACGACGAACTACTGCTTGACTCCGAACTATTTTTGTCAGCCGATAGAGGGATCTGTGTCGCGCGCGAAATTTTAAATTTAAAAATAACTTCTACAATTCAAAATTAATTATTCGTTTTGTATCTTTTCTGTCTAGTGTCTTATTATGTTTGACGGTGTATTCTTTTTTTACTCCTATTAGTAACCTTATTTCAGCTAAAATGTTTGTTAGATTGGCTTAATAATTATATTACAATTGATCTTTTAATTCCTGATTTATTTCCACTTAGAGGTCAATAAAACAATAAATAATTAAATACCAATTTATTCCATAACATATAATAATATGTTTTCGTTAAATAACTTCTTCAGTGGAAGAAATTGACATTTAATATGTGTCAAAATACTAATAATATAAATATAAATTGCCATGCCTATCAACAAAATTATCTAAAAAACAAAGAATTCATTGATATATCGAATTTTAATTATATTCACAAGTAATAATGAAGGAATAATGATTTAATACATTAGAAATTGAAATGATTTGAATTATTCGTATATCAATCTATTTTTTGTCAAGCTCTAACAATTCTGTTCAAGGACTAGGGAAAAACATGGCAAAAAACCTAGTCAAGAGCTTAAAATTAATAAAATTCATACGTGAATTAAATTATTGTAAATAACGCTTAAATTATCAATATCCGTTCTAAAATTTACCGCGTTTTCATCTTTCTTAATGTATATCATTTCGTAAATTAATGTTTTTTTATAATTATTTTCCTTTTTTAAAATTTTAGTGTTTTGAAAATCAAAATTATGTCGTCTATCTTTAGAGTGCTTAGATAAAGCAGTTTCAGCGGTGACGTTATGTGTAACAGTGTATTGATGGTTATGAATTTGTTTCTTTAAATATTGTTTGGTTTGTCCGATATAACATTTATTACAATCTTTGCAATCTAATTTATAAACTACATTACTTTGATTATCATGTTTAATGGGTGTTTTTAAATTTGTGAATAAATGTCTATTGTTGGTAGGTATGAAAGTTATGTGAATGTCTGATTTTTTAATTCGTGTTTTATTGTGTCACTTAAATTGTTTATATGGTATAGTGTGGTATATGTTATTATTTGATTTTGTACCTGTGTTATATATTTTATTTATTCTTTTTGTGATTAATTTATTGTAAAACTCTTTAGGATAATTATTTTTTTCTAGTATTGTTTTTACTTTGCTTAAATTTTCTTTTCTAAAATCAGGGTGAGCTAATTTAATAGCCTGATCTACTAAACTGTTAATTACGCTTTTTTTAAAATTTACCGAAGTGTTTGAAAAATAGTTTAAATGCCTACTACTACTAGTGTCTTTAATGTACCAGTTTGTTTTTATTTGTGTGTTATCATGTAGTATCTTTACATTTAAAAAGTTTATAGAATTTTGATTTTCTCTTTCAAAAGTAAATTTTAACCTATCATGATATGTGTTAAATGTGTGCAGAACATGTTCAATTTTATCATTTGGTTTGCAGCATATACAATCATCTACATACCGCTTATAAAATTGCACATGACAGTTTAGTTTGTCAAGTGAGACCTGCTCTAAGTCCTCCATTACTAAATTTGCTATAACAGCAGATAATGGAGAACCCATTGCTGTACCGAATATTTGTTTATATATTGTGTCATTGTACTGAAAATATGTTGAATTTAAGCAAAGTTTTGCAGCCAACATGAATTCATTTTTTGGTAAATTTGTATAATTTTGAATTAAATTCCATTTTTTGTTTATAATGTTTAATGCCAAATCTGTAGGAACATTTGTGAATAAAGATACAACATCTAAACTGATAATGTCATGATTACACGGTACGGATTTTTTGTTAATGAAATTAACAAATTCCCACGAATTTTTTACATGATACTCTGTATTGCCTACAACATTACTGAGAATTTTGGATAAAAATTTTGATAAATTGTATGTTGGTGATTGTATACAATTTACAATCGGCCTTAAAGGAATATCAGTTTTATGAATTTTAGGGACGCCATAAATTCGCGGAGTTATCGAATTATATATTTTTAAATGTTTAGCTACGGATTCGTCTATATAATTGCTATTTAACCAACTAGTGATTAATTGGTTATTTTCACTTTGAATTTTGTTAGTCGGGTCTTTTTGTAATGTAATGTAAGTGTTTTGATCGTTTAATAATGAATGCATTTTGGCTGCGTAATCTTTTTTGTACATTGTTATACTTTTTTCTCCTTTGTCTGCTTTAGTTATTATAATATCTCGGTTTTTATTTAAAAACTTTTTTGTTTCCTTTAACATACGATTTAAATCAGTATCTTTGTGTTTGTTATTACGTCTGTTTTTGTAATTAGTTATGATGTTTACTAATTTGTTACGTAATGTGTTTTGCTTGTTCGGTACTACAGAATTTTGAATAATGTATTCTATATTACAAATTAAATCATCTAAAGGTATGTGGTTAACATCTACTGAGAATTTAGGGCCTAAACTAATAATTAACTTTACATTTTCCGGAATTATTATATCTGTTAAATTTATTATCCAATCTTGTTGTAAAATTGGATAATAATTCTTGTTATTTTCTTTTAAAAGATTTTCTATCTTTTTAATATTACTATTTTTTATTTTATTAAAATTTCTTTGAAAATCTAAATTTACTTTTTCAAAAAACTCACCGTAATCATGAGATGACATTTTACTACGGATGTCAATTTCCGTAGTTGAAATGTCATTTCTAATTTTTTCAAGTGTAATGTAAGTGTCCCGAATACATAAATTCAGTGTTTTTTGAAATATAGTGTCTATTATTTCTTACTTCAAAAATGCAAAAACCAAACTCTAAATACTCCTTGTCTAGTGGAAGCTAATGAGAAATACAATTAATATATGTATTTTTTGACCTTTATGTACTTATCTTATAATTCAAATCATTTCAATTTCTAATGTTGTATTAAATCATTATTCCTTCATTATTACTTGTGAATATAATTAAAATTCGATATATCAATGAATTCTTTGTTTTTTAGATAATTTTGTTGATAGGCATGGCAATTTATATTTATATTATTAGTATTTTGACATATATTAAATGTCAATTTCTTCCACTGAAGAAGTTATTTAACGAAAACATATTATTATATGTTATGGAATAAATTGGTATTTAATTATTTATTGTTTTATTGACCTCTAAGTGGAAATAAATCAGGAATTAAAAGATAAGTACATAAAGGTCAAAAAATACATATATTAATTACAATTGATTGAATTGATAGTTTTACAAACTTACTGCAATACTGACAGCATGGAAATTTTAATGTTTAGCTTATGTAGAAACAATAATTTGGTGCTGAGTGTTTGACTTGTTGACCAACTTGCATTAAATCTGCATCGGCAAATCCAAAAACATTTGCCGCTGGCGGTATGAGCTCGTATACTGCGCGATACTACTTCCCTTACTTTTATAAACACAATATTTCAGTCATTTTGTTGCGCAAATAGTACTTGTATGGGAATTATATTCAAATAGTTATTATTAAGTTTCGTAGTTTACACTTCAATTTTAAATTTAGCAAGTTATACTTTAAGATAAGCAAATGGCAGAATTATGTAGTGATTTAAGTCAAATCTGACAAATGTCATACACATTAACATGCGTTACGTAAAATTTCGAAAAAACTTCGAAACCGCGAAATTTAAATAATCAAATTTCATTCTTTGTTATACAAATACAGTTGGATAAAATATTTAATAAGTGATTGTGATGTGTTAGAAATACCATCTTCTTACAATACAGTGACAGAACACATACTACATATGCTATTTAATAAAATGCAAATTGATTTCGGCGTGACGTCATCGTGAAGGTTATAAAATTTACATTGTTATTAAAATGTGCTCCTCATCGAACACTATAAGTTTACCTGGTCGGATTTTTTAATTTTTATTTAGCTTGGCCGTAATTCTAGTGCATCATTTTAAGTGGCCCACTCTGTACATATGTAATTTTAGGTATTTTAGCGGAAACAGAATTAATTCCGTATATAATTGATAAGGAGATGAATGAAAAGGATTCAGAACTAGAAAGTCTACTTACGGACAGAACTCTAGGTAAGTGGTAATATTTTCTTATTATATCATAATATTAGTTAAAGTCCAAGTTACAGTGTTATCCTGCGTTCCCATTTTTATATTAAATTAAGCGCCTTGTATATTTTTAAATTTGTAGATAACTAAAAACAAATGCAATGATGTCAATTGTTCGTCAATAACATCGATCAATTATGAGTAAATATATGTAGATATATTAAGTCTACATCACAAATCATATATATATAGTTGTAATCACAACTATAGTTTCTTCTTGTTATAGACCATTTATGGATTATTTGTTGAATATCCGATCTTATAGTAGGTTTGAAGTGCAAATTAGCTACTAAAAATACAAGCATTTCTCATTAATTCAACTTTAAGAAGAAATAATTAGAAAATGATCTATCCTAGGTGCATCAAATGAGGTATCAATAGAAAGCGTAGTAAAAGGGCTTTTCAATGAGCTAAAAATATACAGGGTGTTCCATTTAAAATTTTCGAGATTCTTCGATTTTGCAAAATTGTGAACACCCTGTATAAAGCGAGCAGTAGCAGAATTTATTTCACATAGTAACGACAGTCCATACTAGTGAAAAATATTCTACTCTGTTGGTTTCGAATCTTTTGTTTTTCCCTATGCAGAATAGCCTACTGAAATGTATCAATTTATCAAGTAAAATCATTGTTTACACAGAAACTATCAACTTTAGGCCTATACAACATTATATCGTTGTAACTAGCTTTCAAGCGCGGATCATTTTCTCTATTAATATACAGGGTGTTCAATTAAAAAAATGCAACTTTAGTCTGGCATTTCCATCTGGAACAGCCTGTATAAAACAAAATATTTTTAAAACGTGCACTTGGTGCGGAAGAATATCCGATAACAATAAACATCGGTATCACCTCACACCACAACTTTGATTAATTATTCGGGACACGTGTTTCGAAAACCCATGCGTTTTCGAGGTGACACCGATGTTTATTGTTATCGGATATTCTTCCGCACCATCAAGTGCACGTTTTAAAAATATTTTGTAAAAACACGTGTCCCGAATAATTAATCAAAGTTGTGGTGTGAGGTGATACCGATGTTTATTGTTATTACGAGCCCACAGTCCTTGAAATCACTCAGAATATCCGATGACTAAATATTTGACAAACTTTCAAATAAGCGTGTAATCTTCCGTCCCCGGTTCGTTGCCGGACCCTGTATATATATTTAAACTTATCTTTTTCTTTGTGTGCCGCCAAATTTTGAAATCGTTAAAAGTGTGCCGCAGCAAAAAAAAGGTTGAGAATCACGGCTTTAAAGATATTCGAGGAAGAGGAAAAGAACTAAATAGACTATGGAGAAAAATAATGTTTTGTTCAATCAAATTCTGTAAATTTGTGTTAAATTTATATAATTGGTTCTGCATTACATATATTGTTTTAAATATTAAAAACAGGCCAAAACTAAAGCAGTTAAATAAGCCAGCTTATGTAATTCAATATAAGGTTTGTTCGAAACTATAGTTCAGAACTGTTCTCTGATTGATGCGCTTGCGCAATAGAATTTTTATGTTCGAACCCCGTAATTCGCGAACTTGAAATTCTTGGAATTTCAAATTCACCGTTCGGACTGTCAGAACTGCAAATTTATAACGATTCTAGAACCGTTCACTCGGTTCTTGCTAGGCAGTAAGTATTTTAAATTCTGAAATAGTTCGAGACATGCGCATCGTAATTTTTGATATTTGAATTTACGTTGAGTAAAGGAGGTTAGAATTATTACACTTTTCCTAATTGAAAAGCGACGTATTTTCACTGGATAGAGCAGACTACTGTACAGGTGCCGCTGGTATCTCAATTAGAATATGGCCTTATGGTATCTTCTCCCGCCGGCTTTTGTGATGGATACGAATGCACAATGAACATAATTCAGTTTATTCAGTATTTATTATTCCTTCTTAGGACTTACCTTCTGTTAATTCAATTGCATTTCCTTCCATTGTACAAAGTAAAAACAAATAAAATATAAAGTAGGTACAATTTCTTATCTATGGCTGGTTACGGCATATAGGTTATATTATGATCAGATATGAGGTTATGATTGAGAAGTGTATAATTCTGTTCGTACGTCTATCTTCAGAACTATTTTAGAACTTGAACTTGAATGATCATGCGCAGTAGACACAGAATTTTAAATTCGAGAACGATTCTCGAACTGTATGTTCGAACAAACCTATAGAAGTTCACTGAATAAAATATTATTTTTCTTCATACATGAAATTTGAATAGCCGCAATAATAGGTTCAGTACAGCTATGTTGGTTGCATACACAATTACCCCCTTCCCCGCACGGTGACCAGCCCACAAATTACACGTAGGGATATATTTTACTATTAAGTTACGCATCTATATGGCTACATATTCAATCTCGTGTTGTACTGTGAGTTCATTTTTCTCCGTTCTCTTTGCTGTAATTCCGAATACCGCGCGTATTCATTCTCCATTTCGTATTTTCGTTGCATTTGCCTTGTGGTGAATTGTTTAGTTTCATAAAAGAGAACAAACCTCATAAATTCACAATTTATATTTTTTAGGGTACAGATGTACCATCTTTGGCAATTTAAATGCGAATTTTTGATCGGGAAATGTTGATTTTGTAAATAAAGGCTTTGCTTTAAAGTGAAATTAATTACTCTAAAGAAGTTCATCAAAGCAGTACTCTCTTTTAGAGAAATTAAATTTACTTCAAACTATAGCCTTTACTTAGTAAATGGAAATTCCTCGCCTGCGTGAAGTTAGCCCCCCCTTTTTCGAATTTCGAAATTTTGAAAGTTGTTCCAGGTTGTTCTAGGTTTGTTCTAAATTGTTCCAGAATTTTGGAGAAAAATATTAAAAAATTGCCCAGCAAAATCGAAAAAACCGTTTTTCTGGTCAGCCCCCCTTTTTCAAAATTCGAAATTTTGACAGTTGTTCCAGGTTGTTCTAGTTGTTCTGAACATTGTTCCAAAGTTTGAACCTTCTCACATTAGTAGTTTATGAAATAACTAATAAAAATGAAATTTCGCCAGCCCCCCCTTTTTCGAAATTCAAACTTTTGAGAGTTGTTCCAGTTTGTTCTAGTTGTTCTGAACATTGTTCCAAAATTTGAGCCTTCTGTCATGTGTAGTTTATGAAATAATTGAGAAAAACTAAATTTCAAAAACGCCCCTTTTTTGAATTTCGAAATTTTGAAAGTTGTTCCAGGTTGTTCTAGGTTTGTTCTACATTGTTCCAAGATTTTACCTTTCTATCATGTATACTTCGTGAAATAAATGAAAAAAACTAATTTTCAGGGGTGTGAAGTTAGCCCCCCCTTTTTCGAATTTCGAAATTTTGAAAGTTGTTCCAGGTTGTTCTAGGTTTGTTCTACATTGTTCCAAGATTTTACCTTTCTATCATGTATACTTCGTGAAATAAATGAAAAAAACTAATTTTCAGGGGTGTGAAGTTAGCCCCCCCTTTTTCGAATTCCGAAATTTTGAAAGTTGTTCCAGGTTGTTCTAGGTTTGTTCTACACTTTTCCAAGATTTTACCTTTCTATCATGTATACTTCGTGAAATAAATGACAAAAACAAATTTTCAGGGGTTGAAGTTAGCTCCCCTTTTTCGAATTTCGAAATTTTGAAAGTTGTTCCAGGTTTCTCTAGTTGTCCTGGACATAGTTTTAAAATTTTAGATTTATAGCTTGTATAGTTCATGAAATAATTGAGAAATGCTCATTTTTGCTATCCACCCTCCCTCCGTTTTCTTAAATTCGAGCTTTTCATAGCTAGTCGGGTTGTTCTATTCTATGTAGCTTAGTTCTTTATAGTTGCCACTTCTGATGCATAGTTCACGAAATAATTGAGAAGAACGAAATTTAATGGACTCTCCCCTTTTTTGAATGTCGAAGTGGTGAGAGATGTTTGGACATTGTTTCAACATTTTAGCCTTCTACTAAGCATAATTCGCGAAATAATTGGTAGAAATGGAATTATGTTGTCTCCCCATTTTTTTTTAACCGAACATATAAGAGTTGTTTCAGGTTGTTGTATTTATAAGTCATTTGTTTAATAAAGATAGTCAGAGAAATGATATGATGTATGGTAGGTATGTAACATGTATAGTACACTCGGTTTTTAAAGTAATGTCTAATATATACATACATACATATATATATAGTAAGGGTATATACAGTGTGACCAGTGAAGTCCGCATCATATGGGATTTTTCTTTATTAATAGATTTATTCTAAATTTGAGTTTGGCATCAATTTCTGCTTCGATCAAGATGAAAATTAACCAAAAAAATAATAGTCACGTGATTCGCATTATCTGTGAAATTCAATTTTTTTCCAGAAAAAATTCAAAAGTGGGGTTATTTCTCAAAATATCGAAAAAAGTTATTAGAAAAAGTTTTTCTAAATGCAATTTTTAGTCCATATGCAAAATTTCAGTTGCGTAAGATAATTTAGATTTTTTGCTAATTTTTTGTAAATTGCACCACTGTTGCGAAATAAGATTCAACGTAACCTACATAAAACTTCTTAGTTTTAACAATGCTTTATTCCAGACACATTTTCTTTAAGGCAGCACCATATTCAATGTGCGTTTTTCTACAAAATCTAAATAGGGCTATTAAAATTTGGTCACATGTGATGCAAAGTTTATTTGTTTTTGACCCTGTATAAGGTAACCTCATAAAATAACTATTTTTGAAAATGTAGTTTGTGTCTAAAAGTAATACTCAATAATATTAATACAGACAAGTACACAGCGTCACAAGTAAAGCCTACGTTGAGTCTTATTCCGCAACAGTGGTGCAATTGGCAAAAAATCGAAATTATCTTATGCAGCTGAAATTTTGCATATGGGCTAAAAATTGCATTTAGAAAAACTTTTTCTAATAATTTTTTTTCGATATTTTGAGAAATAACCCCACTTTTGAATTTTTTTTGGAAAAAAATTTCACAGATAATGCGAATCACGTGACTATTATTTTTTTGGTTAATTTTCATCTTGATCGAAGCAGAAATTGATGCCAAACTCAAATTTAGAATAAATCTATTAATAAAGAAAAATCCCATATGATGCGGACTTCACTGGTCACACTGTATATATCTAATATAATTTTTAAAAGTATTTAATTTTCGATCGTACTTGTTTAATAATACTTATTTAAATTATTGGGAATGTCGGTCTGTCAGTTATTAAATATAAATTTGGTTTTATGTAATAACTGACAGGCCGACATTTCCAATAATTTAAATATTATTATATTATATAATATGTTTTATAGCTCAAAGCCATTTAAACAAAAAGCTTCCAAAAATATGATTTTTCCCTATTTTGTTCAGAAGTTATTTTTATTTGCAATAATTTCATTTTATTTTATGTTCAAATTTATTTTTATATCATTTGCGCTAACGTTTTTTGTATTAACAATATATCGGTTATTTGTTTTTACTATAAAAAAGATCCTTGTTGGGACCGATTTCTTGTGAGATTTGTCCATCAATAAAGGTGTACTACTTAATAAAATTAGTATTCTATTAATATTCAAATAAGTATGTTGTTATAATATAGAATACATTAAAAATTGTCTCCAATAAAGTCTGGAAGACTAGCAATAACTAAAAGCATACACCTCTGAAGTAATAGAAGTAATAGAAAAACTAACCCTCATACAGTATAAAAGTAGGGTTTATATTCTATATTCTACCGCTACTAGGTAAATACACACATCGAGATTTAAAATTATAATTATACACGAAAGTGTTATTGTTGTGAATCCATCAGCAGGGGGAGACATTACTTTAAAAATAGAGTGTACGTAGTGTATACAGATGACAGGTCGGATACCGGCAAAGTATTTAAAATATCTGAACTGTTACGTTGTATCCTTGTTGTATGAATCTGGTATAACGAAATTAGACAGTTGGTGCAAGTCAGTATGCGAAATATTTTTCCTAATATACTGAACAGCCGTGTCTCTTATAAGGTGTTATAATTAATTATTATCACCTACATATATTTTGGTTCCTCGGTGGCCCAAATACTTTGTTTCCATTGGTAGAATATATGGTTTTCTTTTCTGTATAGTTTTAGTTTTCCTTAATAACATGTTTGTATTGTTAATAATGTATGTAAGTACTTCTTGCTGCAATAAACCTAAATTGGCTAAGCTTTTAAATTTGCCATATTATCGCTAATTACACACATTAATAAATTGCCTGTTATATTCTAGATGTCTACAACAATATATTATTCTTAGTATACATGATAGAAAGGTAAAATCTTGGAACAATGTATAACAAACCTAGAACAACCTGGAACAACTTTCAAAATTTCGAAATTCGAAAAAGGGGCGTTACTGAAATTTTTTTTTTCATTTATTTCACGAAGTATACATGATAGAAAGGTAAAATCTTGGAACAATGTAGAACAAACCTAGAACAACCTGGAACAACTTTCAAAATTTCGAAATTCGAAAAAGGGGCGTTACTGAAATTTTGTTTCTTTCATTTATTTCACGAAGTATACATGATAGAAAGGTAAAATCTTGGAACAATGTAGAACAAACCTAGAACAACCTGGAACAACTTTCAAAATTTCGAAATTCGAAAAAGGGGCGTTACTGAAATTTTGTTTCTTTCATTTATTTCACGAAGTATACATGATAGAAAGGTAAAATCTTGGAACAATGTAGAACAAACCGAGAACAACCTGGAACAACTTTCAAAATTTCGAAATTCGAAAAAGTAGGGGCTAACTTCACACCCCTGAAAATTAGTTTTTTTCATTTATTTTACGAAGTATACATGATAGAAAGGTAAAATCTTGGAACAATGTAGAACAAACCTAGAACCTGGAACAACTTTCAAAATTTCGAAATTCGAAAAAGGGGCGTTACTGAAATTTTGTTTCTTTCATTTATTTCACGAAGTATACATGATAGAAAGGTAAAATCTTGGAATAATGTAGAACAAACCGAGAACAACCTGGAACAACTTTCAAAATTTCGAAATTCGAAAAAGGGGGGGCTAACTTCACACCCCTGAAAATTAGTTTTTTTCATTTATTTCACGAAGTATACATGATAGAAAGGTAAAATCTTGGAACAATGTAGAACAAACCTAGAACAACCTGGAACAACTTTCAAAATTTCGAAATTCGAAAAAGGAGCGTTACTGAAATTTTGTTTTTCTCAATTATTTCATAAACTACACATGACAGAAGGCTCAAATTTTGGAACAATGTTCAGAACAACTAGAACAAACTGGAACAACTCTCAAAAGTTTGAATTTCGAAAAAAGAGGGGCTGGCGAAATTTCATTTTTATTAGTTATTTCATAAACTACTAATGTGAGAAGGTTCAAACTTTGGAACAATGTTCAGAACAACTAGAACAACCTGGAACAACTGTCAAAATTTCGAATTTTGAAAAAGGGGGGGCTGACCAGAAAAACGGTTTTTTCGATTTTGCTTGGCAATTTTTTAATATTTTTCTCCAAAATTCTGGAACAATTTAGAACAAACCTAGAACAACCTGGAACAACTTTCAAAATTTCGAAATTCGAAAAAGGGGGGGCTAACTTCACGCAGGCAAATTCCTCGCTGAAAAATTCGCATTTAATTTGCCAAAGATGGTACATTTCATTAGCTTCAAGCTAACATCATCAGTGTAATATCTGGGTGCCTTTTAAAATTAAAATACCATTTTTGGCGTGGTTTACCCTGTTTAAAATAGGAGGATAATTTCAGATTAGTGCTGCTGAATTCGTAAATTTCAAAATTCGAAATTTCGAATTTCAGTAAATTCGAATATTCGAAAATCGAGTTTTAATTCCGAAATTCGAATGGTGAATTAAAAATATGAAAGGTTACCTAAATCAAATAAAAATAAATTCAAAATTAAATACATAGCACTTCACATAGAGGTTTATTCAACTTTGGAAGTAAAATAAAGCAGTTAATTGATAATTTGGATATGTAAATAAAAACAATATACGCGTAGGTGCAATCTGAAATTTGGTTTCGGGTTTGAAATTCGAAATTCGAATTTTATCTACAGCACTATTTCAAATCATTTACTATGAGTGTCTCCATCAGTCTTCTTCAGGGAAAGCCCACATTTCACTCCTCAATTTTGAGGTACGATTAATTCAACACGAAACCGTTATTCTGATAGCCGGAAACTGATCACAATATTCCTACTCACAAATTGAACAGGCTTTATGGAAAAAGAGCAGCATACATATGGTGGTGCAACCAAGATGGGGTGGATGATTATAATTAAGGAATTTCGAAAATCCTTTCTGGGATTTGATTGAGGGCTACATGTACTACGTTTTAAAAATATTTTCGTTATATAGGGTGATCCAAAGTTTTTTTTTTAATGGAACAATCGGTATTAAAATATTACAATCGATTCTGTTAATTAATACAAACAATTTGGTATAACATTAGTTGGGTCTAAAACGGAGAGAAAAGCGATTAAATTAAAAAAAAAGCGCTCCAATGTCATCCATTTTTTATAAGAACCGGAAATGAATATACTACAAAACTAAGTGGATCACTAAATATGGTAACTTGTGTAGTAAAATAATAGCCTATACTCAACTTGAAATTATTCACCATTATACAGGGTGATTGAGTTTTGTAAATCCATTTCGTACTTAGTTTTTCGAATTGAACATCCTGCATATTATTTTCGTCTGTTAAAGAGAACTTTTTCAGCTTTCTAAAAATATACACGTTACCCTTTTGACTGACGGTTTTTAAGCAAATTTACCGGAAATGCAATATTTTGAGATTTGTTACATTTAAAGATTTAAACTCATCATGCAACGACGTATGTAATTAGTAATAGCAAATCATATCAATTTAACGACAAGGAAAAATATTGGTTATTCAAAATTGTTAAGTGTTACTACAATAGATGTTCAAATAATACTCCATGTAAACGAAGATACATTTAGAGCCGAGCGATAAATTATAATTTAATTTTTTGTGAAGCACGTGCCACAATATTGTCAAAACTGTGCCTTTTTGAACAAATTTTTCGTAAATACAATTTTCTGGCATTTGCTACGAACAGTTAAACTCATGCAGTTAGAGTATTTTAAGATTTAAGATGTAAAACTTAACAAGTGAATTGTAACTGTCATTCCTATCAAAACGTGAACTTTTGTAATTGGAATTGATGTCTTGGCTTTTTTGTATTCTTGGTATCGGGCAGTATATACTCTACTAGCCAAGTTGAAACCTATCGAATTAGTACAGGCATCCGTGCAAAACCAAGGTTTTGAGATTTTATCCCTGGATTTATTTGGACCATTGCCAACCATCGAGAGAGGAAATTGATGTAATAGAGAGATGTAATAGAGGATAAGCCATAAGATGGGTTAAATTATTCCCAATAAGAGAAATCACTTCGTTAGAGTGTGACAAGATTTTGATTGAAGAATTATTTTTAAGATACGATTTTTCCAAGGAGAATGTTATGTGATAATGGTGTGCAATTTGTATCAGGCATAGTTCAACAAGGCATGTTCATTTCACGTGTGAAACAAATCTTAAATCCGGCATATATAAGGACTCTACATGACGCCACTCATGATGAGCGGCAAGTGTTGGATGAAGATAACTTTGTTTCATACATTACTCCTTACTTAAAGTTCTTTTAACATATGGATGATGTAAAAGATCAGGTACAGAACGAGCGACTATGACTTAAAACAACGTTATCAGATTTTAAATTAAAAAAAAATTAATTACCCAAACCGCAGCGGGTTACGAGGCTTAAAAAACAGGGCGCCAATATGCAAAGATTCAACAGGGGTGCATATTCCCCAATAGTACATGAGCTCTCAAGCTAGGTGTGCCGAGGGATAATAAATTAAAGGAAACACTAATTGACTAATAACAATGACTGGAACATTTAACAATTACAATTTACAATATAAAAAGAAACTTGAAATTTTACAACAAAAAACTAGTAATTTTAACGATTCAGAAAACCTTTAACAATTTACCAGAATAATTTAAACTAATTAAATAAAATACAATGATGAAATGAACATTCGGAATGTATGTACATATATTTTTAAGAAAGTCGAATAGAAAATAAATTTATACTTATAAATAAATAAATTATATTCGTGAGTACAGTGCAAAAGACACAAAAAAAACAAGAGCAAAAACTAAAATTTTAACTTGACGTGATTTTAAACCAGCTGGTATTTATGCAATGCTTGATCTTTACGACGTTTTTTAAAAGATAACCCAATTAACACAATTTATGCAACATTTGATTTTTACAGATACTTTAATCGAAATAAAAACAAATTTAAAGGCCTAACCTTGCTTTACTTCCAAAAAAAGAAACCCTGCGACGCAAGATACGTGCCTAGCCTCTCTCTATCTCTCATTCTCTCTTTTCTCCGGGCAATGTTAAAATATAAAGCGTCCTGGACTCTTTGAAAGGTATGGAACCATCATTAACCGACCTTGTAGGAAAGTTAACCTATAAATATGACAAAATCAGAAACTGTTTCGCACGAGAGAAAAAAAACAGGGTTAAATTAATTTATACCCAAAAAACATCCAAGAAACGACCTAGTAGATAATATTCTATTTAAAAAACATGAGTGTATATACTCTCAGTTATATTTAACAAAGATAATTATTAAGAGAAAGATATTTTAAAAGATACTAACCAAAACCAGGATTGGCGTGCATGTCCCCGAAGAAGAGAAGTGGAGCTGATCGAACGCCGAGAGAGAAGAAGGAATTAATTTGACTTAACTTACCAAGTCAACTCGGATACTCATCGCGCAAGTACAAAAATTATTGCGATGAAATACAGCACGGTTCAAAAGTGACGGTATAACCGTTACAGACTATACTGTTCTTGTTATTGTTGCGTAGATCACACAATTTGAGATTCTCTTCGAAATATTTTTTCTCAAATTTCTGTCCTGAATGAGATGATCAAATCGTAAAACCCACTTCTCCTACAACCTACGAGGTAGGTTGTCCCTGCTGAAACTTTCGGAAAATTCTATATATTCGAGATTACCTCGTCTATTGGTCGGACGATATACCGAAACGAAGGCGCTTCTGCAAAGACCAAGAAAAACTAGTTTCACGAGAACGTACATATGTGTGAAACAAAGAGGAAGGATGAAATGTGTTAATTATCTGTTACCACAGACCACCTAAAAAAGACGCACAACTCTATTAAATCAGCCGATCGAAAAAGTTGCGCGGCAAGGGGCCAGTTGCCAGCGTCGGTGAGGGGAAAAATTAGACGCAAAAGGGTTGGCGACCTACATTACTATTCTGTATGTAATTTGCATAAGAACTAGTTGTATATTTTATATAATATAGATTGCTAAACAACGCTGTCGCCTCAGCACAAGGAACTAAATTTACCATATGATTACAAGAACCAATGAGAAGTCGAGCCAAATTGTTCTTATTAAAATTCTATCTCCTGACAATATTTCATATATCGTTGTGATATTTATTGTACCGTTGTGTTATTTGTTTTACTAAAATGTGTAAAAATAAAATACCGTTGTTCTTATACATGTGTTGCCTCCTGCTGTCGTAGTTATATTGGAAACCAGCTCCTCGACTATTATTTTGCAATAAAGTAAATAAAAACAACTAGAGATGTGTAGTTCGCGAACGAACTATTAAAAAGAACTATTCTTTGAGCTGAACTAAAAGAACTAGTTCACAGATTCGAAATGAACTAGTTCGCCCGAACTATATAGGCTTGATGCCGATTAGGCATTAATTACATACACGTATAGGGGTAATTCGGGAGGTTTGGGACAGTGGGTGGTATGGGACAGTCGATGTATAAATTGAATTTCGCGTGAATTTTGTACCAGAAGCATATAGTTGTAACTTGTTGCAGTGATACCTTCAGTTGTCTAGAAATACGTGAACGGTGCACATCGTTTAGTGATCAGTGGCAGTGTTAGTGTTTTTACGCTCCAAAAGTAAGTAATCACTTAACCACATTTTTGAAAATATCGAACTTAAGTAAGTAAACCTAGCTTACGCGGATTGGTTTAAAGTTTTATACAGTGAGGTTTTTATAACACCGTACATAGCCCTATGTTCGATTTTATATGTCCCATGTCAACTCATGGGCAGTTATGCGACCAACATTGCTCCTATTTGATTTCTAGATAAACAATTTTATTGATAACTGTCAAAGTCGTGACAAGATAAAATAATTCCTACAATGTATTCTAAAGACGAAAAAATTGAAGTTATAAATTTGTATCAAGCTGGAAACAGTATTAGAAGTATACGAGATCACTTTGCTGCAAAGTATCCCGACAGACCAATACCGGCTCTATCAACCATCCACACAATTATTAAAACATTTAATATGGATGGTTGTATAATAAGCACACACAAAAAGAAAAATAAACCTTCCCATGTACTTACCGAAGAACTAATATTAAATGTTTTATGTTTCATCGAGGAAAGCCCAATAACAGCAACAAATAAGATGGCACAGCACTTTAACATTTCAAAAACGTCTGTACGTAGAATTTTTAAAATGTATAAATACAAAGCGTACAAATTTAGTAATCACCAAGAACTCTTCCCTGAAGATAAAACAAAACGCATAGATTTTTGTGAAACCTTATATAATATAATTAATGAAAATGACAACATTTTAACAAAAATATTGTTTACCGATGAAGCATCTTTTGCTTTAAATGGTTCAGTTAATTCTCGAAATTTTCGGTTTGTACAAAAAGTATTTTTTTCACTGAAATCTAATTGATTCGTTTCAATTGCACTATTAGGTAGTGGTCACGGACTAATGATCATCGTCAAAATTTAACACATACGCAATATAATGCACGGGTCAATGTTTGGGCAGGTATCATTGGTACTGCACTTGTAGGACCATACTTCATTGACGGAAATCTCAATTCAACCAAATTCTTAGAATTGCTGAGAACACGAATTGTTCCTCGAATTCAAGATTTGAATATTGAAAATCCCTGGTTCCAGATGGATGGGGCCCCAGCACATTCTACTGCAGCTATTTCACACTTTTTGAATGTAACTTTTCCTGATAAATGGGTAGGCAGGTTTGGTCCGATAATTTGGCCGGCCCGTTCACCAGATTTATCGCCTAACTATTATTTTCTTGGGGATACCTGAAATCAAAAATTTATAACAATATAAATATAACGAATATTGAAGACTTAAAAACACGCATACTTACAGCATTTGAGGAATTGCAAACCAAACCTCATTTTTTATCAAACTGTTTGCAAGAATTTCATAATAGACTTGCATATTGTATGGAATGCGAAGGTGGACATTTCGAACATTTATTAAAACATTGATACTCTTCCTTAGATATAATCTTTGTTGCTTTTCTATTCACTATTTGATAAGATCTTTTAATTTTATTTCACAAATAGGTGATTTTTTTACGAGGTTATGTTTATTACGTAGATATGTAGTATCAACGAGATTCGATGTTTGTATACGCCCCATGTTTGCAATAGGAGTAATGTTGGCTGCATAACTGCCCATGTGTTGACATGGGACATAAAATCGAACATAGGGGCTATGCACGGTATTATAAAAACCTCACTGTATATTGGCAACAGTTAGCTGTTTTCTGCCTTCCATAAAATAAGCGGTGTTTCTAAAAATTGAATGTGAAGTACTCTAACTACACACAGGGAGAAGTGGGGCATAGACATTCGGGTGGTATGGGACGTGTCCCATTCCTCCCTGTATATGATTTAAGGGGAACAGAGAACCAGTAGTATACTTGTAGATTCACATAGCCTGTTAATAATCTTTCTAAAAAATATTTTTATTTTCAGATTTTACTTATACGATGTCTCGAAAGTGGCAAAAAAAGCATCCTAATAGGGATGTTGCTAATGAATACATCTTACAAGCAGTTAAAATGATTTGTGTAGATCAGTTATCAATTAGGCAAGTTGCTACTGTCATGCATATTTCGAAATCAGCATTGGCAAGACATGTAGGCAAATACAGAACTGCAGAAAATAAAGAGAACATAATATTTCAACCAAACTTGACTTGCAGCCTTATATTTTCAACAGAACACGAGAACATGTTGAGCGAGTATCTCATAAAAGCTAGTAAAATGCATTATGGGTTAAGCACGATTCAAGTTAGGACTCTGGCATTTCAGTATGCCGATGCTCTGCTTTTAAAGTATCCAAATTCGTGGAAAGAAAAAGGCATGGCTGGCAAGGATTGGTTTTATGGTTTCCGGGATAGGCATAAAGAGCTGTCTCTAAGAGCTCTTGAGGCCACGAGCCTATCTCGCCCAACAAGCTTCAACAAACACAATGTCGACTGCTTTTTAAACAACCTAAAACAAATTTATGAAAAATGCAATCTGAGTTCCGATCGCATATACAATTGCGACGAAACGGGTGTAACTAAAGCACACAAACCAACTAAAGTTGTTGCAGCACGTGGAGAAAAACAAGTTGGTCAGGTTACATCAGGAGAACGAGGACAACTTGTCACTGTCTTGTTTGTAATAAATGCAGCAGGAAACGATATCCCTCCTGTGTTTGTATTCCCAAGGGTAAAACGAAACGACGTTTTTGTAAAACAAGCCCCAAATGGAAGCCTTGGTTTAAGTCATAAAAGTGGGTGGATGACAAAAGAAAATTTCACTCTTGCATTTGAGCATATAATAAAGTATTCACGTTGTTCCAAAGATGATCCAATTCTACTGATATTTGATAATCACGAGACTCATATTCAGATAGATGTAATACAAAAGGCTAAAGAATTTGGTGTCCACTTATTAACGCTTCCTACCCACTGCAGCCACAGATTGCAACCTCTTGACGTATCAATTTCTAATCCCTTTAAAGCCAAATATAACTCTGCTTGCAACGATTGGATGATGAATCATCCAGGTAAGACAGTAACTTTATATGATATCGGCGAGCTAGTGAATACAGCGTACGAAACATCTGTTCATAAGAAAAATATTATATCTGGATTTAAGAAAACTGGCATCTACCCTTTCAATAGCGAACCTTTTTCAGAAGAAGAGTATTTAATGTCAGCAGTATCTAATTGAATTGAGCCAGAATTAACTCAAAACTTAAATGAATCGCACGCAACACCAAGTTCATCTAAAGAAATTCCACAGACCTCTGAAACAATTTTTCATTCACCTGAACACTTAGCCGAAGAAAATACACATTCTTCCACAGAAACACAATCAGGTGCATTCAATATTGAACACAGTTCTCCAACAGAAAATTGTATTTTGTCGCCACAGGATATTAGGCCGTTTCCGAAATCCGCCCCTCGAAAACTAAGTAGCAGAGGAAGGAAGAAAGGAAGAACCATTATTTTAACATCCACTCCAGAAAAGGAAGCCATCGAAGAAGCAGCGAGAGTAGCGACTTTAAGGAAATTGCCTCCTCGTCCTGAATTAGGAAATAAGAGAGAGGCGACCAAGCAAATTTGTAGAAAAAAGAAAGTTGACCATGAAAGTGATACTGAATCTTCTTTAAGTGATGAATCGTTTGACGACAGTGGCTTAGATCTAAGCGTTTCTGACAGGGAGGACATCGAATCACATCAGGCTGTTATAGATGTTGGAGACTTCGTATTAGTCAAATTCGCTACAAAGAAGAAAGTAATTTATTACGTAGGTAGAGTAAACGAGAAAATAGGTGAATCGGAGCTTAGTGTCACTTATTTAAGAAAGAAATCAGTCTCAAACAAATTTGTCTATCCTACTGTCCCTGACGTTAGCATTGTAGAGGGAAGTGATATTATACTGAAACTACCAAAACCGCAAACTGTAGGTGGTACAGAACGAACACAGTCACTTTTAAAATTTAATGTTGACTTACTAGCTAACGAAGTTAAACAGTCCCATACCATCCGACCTGGCGTCCCATTCCAACCGAATAATCGGGATGTATGGGACATTTAACTTATATTACAAAAAAATATATACATTCTTTAAATACCGCTCTACATCTTCTTATTTTATTTTTAATTAAGGATTTATGTTTAAGTTTCGTGTTAATGCAATAAAATCGATAGAAATAATTTGTGTCGTTGATTTATGCAATTTAAAGTTACAAGTGCCCCACTCCTCCCACCCTTCCCCTATGGCGAGAACGAGTGATGAGCGACGTTAGCCGACTAATAAATACGACGTCGAACGAGAGAACAATTAAAGCGGCATATGAGAATGCTTAAGGATACCTGCGGATACGGGCGCAGCGAGTCAATTCTGTTTCTGGTGAACGAGGCAACCGAGTGAATGCGTGAATGGGAAGGAATTATTTTGCTTAATAGTTCGTTCATGAACTAGTTCGCAGAAGTGAAATAGTTCGCGGAAACTAGTTCACTGAAAAGAACTACTAAGCACATCTCTAAAAACAACTAACCTATCGAACTCAATAGTTAGAAGTCTTATAGATTTCAATACATTTTTTGAATTATTTAAATCAATATTATTGCAAGATCGGTTTTCTGATCTCGACAATTTAACTTTTACACGCTTTTATGGCTACTCTTTCATATACATATACCTTAATTTCTCCTGTTCTAGCAAATTCTCCATATGTGCAATACTTATTATTTTATCGGATTAAAAAAATGTATTAATGTATTTATTTATAATACTTCCAATATCCAGTTAATTTTTATATTATTTTATGTGTTCAAAGCATGTCAATAGTTTATTATTTCTAGATTCAGTAACCAGTTCGTTAATAAACGGAATAAATTCAATGCCTTCTTATCTCGAAGCAGAAGGTAGTTTGGATGGTTTAGAGGAAGAAGATTTGGTTCCGCCGGTGAAGCCATCAAGCGCTATACACACGCCTGAATATGATTCCAGTGATTCAGATTTCGATCAAAAAAACATGAAATTTGACCCGACGCATCTTAACGGTGATAGTTCGTCAGATGACGAGAAATATTACGCAACTGGGCTACGTTTTTCAGAAGTACAGGAAGTTTCAGACTCAACGGCTAAGTTAGATACAAGAAAAAATCTCACAGAGCATCCGACCTTAAGTTTGTTTCACAACCTAACTACTGCTGCAACTAGTATAATATCAAATTTAACAAGTACCGGCGGAGCAAACAAACAACAAAGGAAAGACAGTGATAGTGATTTTGAATTTGTAAATACTGAAGATGCTGAGCAATAAATATTAATACTTGCTTATTGTAAATTAATTTATTGATAAATTCCATATCTCCTTTGCTACGCAAAATCAAGCAAATATAAAAGTTGTTTAGTTTTATGAAACCTATAACGCAAAATTATTACATAGTACACAGGATGTTTCATTTCCTCGCAACCTGCAGTAAGTTTAATTTTTTTAATGAAATACCTATACCGGTTGATTTCAGACATTTTTTTTATTTGTATGTTTGCTTTGTTTTTGCAATGGGGTTGGTAGATTTCTGTATGTTTACTATTTTAGTTGACCGCCAGATGGCGATACTTTCATTTTTTATTTGAATTGTATTTTTTGAACGCATCTTAAAAGTCAGTAGAATACAGTCCACTAACATAAAAACAACGATTTTTTATTCACTCATGCACGCAACCCAACATTTGGTCCAATCGACCCGGATGCAATCCGTTTAAAACGACAACAGTCTCGCAACAGTTCAAAACAAACATAAGAAAAGGAAGAAACATACACACGAAGGTGCACCCGCACGAATCAACAATCGCCGAACCTCATAATCATACATGTAAGTCGCCATTTTTCATTCCTGTGCATCCATTATACTTTGTTTTACCATCCAATTGTTTAATCCGCGTATTCTATTTGACACAGTATCATGACTGAATCAATAGAATTAAGCAGTTTAAAATTCAAACGCGGACAGATAAAATCGCAAATAACGAGATTCAAAACGTTTTTGTCAAGTTTCAATGACCAGAGTGACATTTTAGATTTAGAAACGAGGTTACAAACGGTAGAACGCGGTACGTTAGAAGAGTTTAGTGACATTCAGTCTAAAATTGAAACATTACAAAATGAAATAATTCAGGATGAGGAACGAGATACATTTGAGAACACCTATTTTAAAACAATTGCCGATGCAAAACGCATTATTTCAAATCGAAATAAAACCGCTTTAGGTACGAGTTCTACAGCGTCTGAGCCGGACGGTAGCGCTAGTCCCGGTTTCATACCAGATACCGAGTCTCGCTGTCGGGTAAAGCTTCCTCAGTTAAACTTACCAGAATTTCACGGTAATTACGAGCAATGGATGAGTTTTTTCGATACATTTACTTCATTGATTGACAAAAATACATGAATAAGTGAAATTAAAAAAATTTATTACTTGAAATCATGCTTGAAAGGAGAGGCTTCGCAAATGATTCAATCAGTAGATATTTCAAGTATAAATTATAAAATTGTCTTGCAAATGCTAAAAGATAGGTACGAAAATAGAAAACTTATTATTCATACACACGTAAAGGCCATTTTTGATTTATATCCCGTAAAGAACGAATCATATGTTCAATTGAGAAAGTTACTCGACACCTTTAATAAAAACCTACTAGCGCTTGCGGCATTAGGGCAACCCACGGGCACTTGGGATACACTTCTAATATATTTACTCTCTTTAAAATTAGACTTAACAAGTAAACGGGAGTATGAAGACGCGGTCAGCAAAATAAAGGAACCGAAAATCACTGATTTAACGGATTTTATTTCAAAACGATGTAAATTATTAGAAACGATTGAAAGCAAAAACAAGGTAAAACATAACGCAGAAAAAACATTTACACATTTAACCTCAAATATCACCTGCTCATTTTGTTCAAAATCTCATTTAAATTTTAATTGTGACAAATTTCTCCAAATGTCAATTACAGAACGTATTAACGAAATTAAACGGAAAAACTTTGCATGAATTGCTTACGTCAAGGACACATCCAAAGGGAGTGCAAATCAGGCAATTGCAAGCAATGTGGTTGAAAACACAACAGCTTAATACACACTCAGCAAACAAGCACAAGCACATCAAACCTCTCTCATGACAACGCGACGAATGTACCTGCAGAACTGGAACAAGCCGCATCCAATACGGTCATGGTTTGGCAACAGCAGTTATTTATCTAACAAACAAATTCGGAAAACCAACAATGTGCAGAGCGATGCTAGATAGCGGATCTACATCGAGCTTTATTAGTAAACCATTGCTAAAGAAATTAAAATTGGATCTCATAAAGGTTAATATTCCAGTAGCTGGAATAAATAGTACTAAAAGCGCGGTGTCTAATGTCACAGAAACAATGATAATGTCCATTGATAAGTCGTTCAGAGTCAATGAAAAATTCTTAAAAGTAGATAAAATGACAAGCGACATGCCACAATTAAATTTTAAGCCAGATATGTTTGAAATTCCTGGCAACATAAATTTGGCAAACCCTACATTTAATATATCTCGTTCAGTAGATGTGTTATTAGGAGCAGAAATGTTCTTCAACGTGTTACGTGCCGGTACAATAAAATTAGGTAGGGACAATCCTGTCTTACAACAAACTAAGCTAGGATGGATCATTTCGGGACCGATTAGTTTTAGCTCAAATACATTGAATATTTGCAATTTAACAGTCACGAACGAAACTCTGCACGAACAAATGGAGAATTTTTGCAAACAAGAAGAAATAATCACGGTTAACGAATCAATAAAACAAACTACGAACGAATGTGAAGAACATTTTCTCAAAACACACACGCGCATGGTCGTTATATTATATCTCTTTCTTTCAAAGACAACCAATCGAAGTTAGGAAATTCACTTGAGATCGCGATACAACGATTCAAAAATTTAGAGCGTAAATTACAAAGGGACAACAGCCTTAAGTCATCTTACGCAGACTTTACGAGAGTACGAAGCATTAGGCCATATGACGCGCATAATCCCTCCTGACAATGACTCGAGCGCCCAGTATTACTTACCTCATCATTGTGTTTTGAAAGACAGCACGACAACAAAATTACGAGTGGTTTTCGACGCTTCTTGCAAAACAACTACAGGGTTTTCGTTAAATGATACATTAAAGGTGGGACCGGTAATACAACGTGATTTATACACAATTATTTTAAACTTTCGGAAACACAATATTGTCTTAACCGCCGATATCGAAAAAATGTATCGTCAAATTAGTATGAATTCAAAGGACCGAGATTTTCAAAGAATCGTATGGCGCGAGGAACCCGAACACGAATTGAAACGCTATTCTCTCAACACGATAACTTACGGAACAGCATCCGCTTCCTTTTTAGCTGTAAGAGCCCTACATCAGGCAGCTGTAGACAACGAAAGTGAACCCCGTGTAACAAACATAATTAAACAAGACTTTTACATGGACGACCTCATAACCGGTACTGATACTTTGACAGAGGCATTATACATTAAAGGAAAAATCACTGACGTCTTACAAAGGGGATGTTTTCCGTTAAGAAAATGGAGGTCTAATGATAAACAAGTGTTAGCTGACGGTGATACAGACAATGAACGCGAATATACGATCACGGACAAACTAAACACAAAAACCTTAGGGTTACTTTGGAAGTCGGACACTGACACATTAAGTTATTCCGTAAATTTAGATTTCGACGTACAAAGAACAAAGCGCAACGTATTATCTGCAATTTCGAAAATTTTTGACCCTTTAGGTCTTATCAGTCTGGTGACAATAAGAGCTAAACTAATAATGCAATACCTTTGGCAAGCAAGGGTAGATTGGGATGACCCACTACCAGAAGAGATCTACAAATCGTGGCAGCAATTCCAGAGGCAACTCACAGCACTAAATGACCTCAACATAGCAAGGCAGGTAACTCTTAAAACATTTATAAACATAGCACTACACGGCTTTTGTGATGCCTCTGAGCGCGCTTATGGCGCATGTGTGTATGTTAGAACGACACATCAGAACGGTTCACATAACACTGCATTGCTTTGTGCTAAGTCACGAGTGGCCCCTCTCAAAAGGATTACGCTACCAAGATTTGAGCTTTGCGGAGCAGTCTTACTAGCACGACTGATTAATGCAGTTAGTAAAAATATGGGTGTCCAATTCAACGAACATAGATTCTGGTGTGACAGCACAATAGTACTATCGTGGATCGCTGCCGGACCGACACTTTGGAAGACTTTCGTTGCTAACCGTGTTGTAGAAATCCTCGAGGTATCGACAGCAAAGCAATGGCAACACGTAAACTTTGAATCAAATCCTGCAGACATCGTCTCAAGGGGATCCAATCCAGAACACATGTCGCGACAAGCCTCATGGTGGCACGGACCTGAATTCCTCGCACTGGATTCTGAGTATTGGCCTACACAACAACAAATCGCAGCGACATCAATTGTAGATGAAGAGGTAAGGAAACCCATCACGTTCGCATTTGTAATATATAATAATGAATTGGACGACTTGATAGAAAAATTCAGTTATTTCGCCAAATTACAGAGAGTGGTAGCATTCATACTAAGATTTGCACATAATTCAAAACCTAAATGCATTCCAAGGTTAAAAGGTGCACTATCCTACGAAGAACTAAACAACTCAACAACTACATTGGTGAAAATAGTTCAAGAAAGTTCATTTTCATCAGAGATAAACTTGCTAAGGCAAGGAAAACAAAACCAAAACGCAGCAAGATACTATCTTTGGATCCATTTGTTGATGACAGTGGTTTGCTAAGGGTTGGCGGAAGATTGAGGAACCTCAAGAACCTTACGATGCCAAACATCAATAGTGGCTTTCGATTTGTCCATAAGGGTTACTCAGGAACAGCTCCGGAGCTACTCGTGTGCGTGTACAGTGAACAAACTCAGTACAGTTCAGGTACAGATAAAGTGTAAACAAATAAAGGGTGGTGGGGTGGCGGCCATGTAATCACAGATGTAACACAACCTTTCAAGTTTTCGTTTTGTTTACATTTCATTCAAATTGTCAACACTTTTTTGTAAACAAACGCAAGTGTGCATGCAGGAGCATATCGCCACAGCCGAAAGGTTGATGCACCAGGGGTGAAGGGAAGCAGAAACGGGGCTGTACAACTGCGAGTCACATGGCAAAATAGAACGACAGATAGGTGACTCGGAACAGCTCCCGAGCTGTACGGTGTACAAATCGAAAGCCACTAATTACTGTTACCTTCTAATCATAATTTGACTCATAAGATTATTCAATATGAACACCTTAGAAATATGCACGCGGGAACACAAACCGCAGATGTGCGTATGAAGTTTTGGCCAATAAATGGCAAAAGTTCTGTGAAAAGGGTATTACATAAATGTATAACTTGTTTCAGGATAAAACCTCGTACTGCTTTTCCAAAAATGGGCAATTTACCTAAGTCACGTGTGGTACCTACGAGGCCTTTTCTTTCGGTAGGTATTGACTTTGCTGGACCTATACAAATTAAGTTTGGTATGCTTAAAACCAATAAATTCATCAAATCGTATTTATGTATTTTTGTCTGTTTCGTCACCAAGGCAATTCATTTGGAATTGGTGGTGGATTTAACTGCGAAGGCTTTTTTAAACGCATTAAAACGCTTCACAGCTAGAAGAGGCCTTTGTAACAAAATATTCAGTGATAACGCTACCAATTTCGTGGGCGCAAAAAAAGAGTTGAAAAAATTGTACATTTGGGTTCGCGAAACAATCAAAGATCCTGAAATTCGTAGTTTCTTACTAAATAATGAAATAACATGGTCATTTATACCTCCTAGATCTCCGCACTTCGGCAGCATCTGGGAAGCCAATATTAAATCAGGGAAAACTCGTGTATCAAAGGTTGTCTGTAACGCGAATTTAACGTTTAAGCAACTTTATACCATACTGTGCCAGATATAATCTGTGTTAAACTCCCGATCTTTGACTCCTATGTCTTCCGATCCGAACGATTTCTCCGTCTTGACACCTGGTCATTTTCTCATTGGCGATTCCATGATGGCGTTACCTGCAAAAAATGTCGATGACAAGATTCCTCCAAATCGCTTGAAAATGCACCAGCAAACTATCACAAGCCATTTTTTGAAACGATGGAGGAGCGAATATCTTAACTCACTGCAGCAGCGCGCGAAGTGGAAGATCGGCATCCGTGACTCCATCCATGTGGGAGCATTAGTGTTATTAAACGATGATAACTTACCTGTATCTCAATGGAAGACGGGAAGAATTGTAGAAGTTCATCCAGGGGAGGACGGCGTTATCCGAGTGGTAACTGTAAAAAAATCAAACGGAACGTTTCGCAGGAGCGCAGCTAGGGTGTGCATGTTACCAATGGAAAGAATGGAAGAATATTCATTGTTAACTTAGATATAGATACTATTTACTTATTTATGTTGAAATATATTCGTTATTTCAAGGTGGTCGGCATCGTAGATTTCTGTATGTTTACTATTTTAGTTGACCGCCAGATGACGATACTTTCATTTTTTATTTGAATTGTATTTTTTGAACGCATCTTAAAAGTCAGTAGAATACAGTCCACTAACATAAAAACAACGATTTTTTATTCACTCATGCACGCAACCCAACAGGGGTCATACACAATTTTTTATCTATTAATTTTAGTCTTTGATAAAAATAATATTTGTCTATATACACGTTGATTGGTTAGAATGGCCCATTAAAACTATTATACAAACGGAACGGGATTTTAAAACAAAATTTTGCAATTGGATATAGTTGCATATGAATATGCTCATTTCCGGTTAACCTGGGTATCAACTTCGATTTTTTAAATAGCGTGCTGCAATAATTTTTTGTTGTTGTAAATTCTCAAATTGTGTACCCTAATTATTGTACTGGTGCAGATCTACTTCTCTTAGTGTACACAAGAACAACTAATTTAAATGATCGACGTCAAAATAAATCGCAAGTAAATATGTAAAACAAATGAGCTAAGCACCCTTGCATCAGTATATTGACATCTGAGCATTTTAGGTGTGGAGGCTAATTAATTCGTTATATATATTATTCACCTTCAATTTTAGGTGTAGGAATACCTAATACGGATTAAAAGAGAAAGTTTTGTAGAATCAGAATATCTAATAAAATATATACCTTTCCATTAAAAAAAATCTACTTTCCGCAGGTTGAACTTATTTATAAGCAACTAAGTTTTTAAACGCCCTGTATAATGTTACAGAGGAGTACTTCAAATGTTGTGCAACTACACAATATCAGCTGTGCGTATGCATAATTTCATTCGTCTCTTTTACACCTACGTGACGTAATATCACTATAAAGTAAGATCGGTATTTATCACTTTTTTTTTAATTGCGAATAACTCAGAAAGAATGGTACTTAGGTATAGGATATGATACATGAAATATGTGTAAAATTTATCGTAGAAGCTGAATTTGTAATTTATTTTATAGAATGCTATTTAAAAAATCGAAGTTGATGCCCACTTCCGGTTAACCGGAAGTGATATTTAATAATATAATAATTAATATTTTTACGTGATAGTTCATATTCAACCATATCCAAGTGCAAAATTTTGGTTTAAAATTCCGTTCCGTTTGTATAATACTTTTTATAGTCCATTCTCACCAATCACCCTGTATAACAATATAACAATTTTTAAAAATGTAGATCAATATTTAGAATGAGTACCTACTGTACGTATTTATGTTATGTGTTGTAAGTTGTAATGTTTCATTAACACAACCATTACATGTAATGCTGAAATAAAATGCTTTCTAAAAATTATACAGAGTGGTTAAAATCTTACCTCTAATTGTGGGTACCATTAATGCTGCACTGCGGTTGTATGCCAAAAGCTGATATGTCATATTTTACCAATTTTTGAATTTTAATACGTTGATATGTAATTTTATTCAATAATTAATATGGCAGAACCTGACAAGTCAACAACTACAATAAATGCGTGTTACACACGTTTGACATTACTTGATACGACTCTCAAAGTGTCTATAAGCTTTGCCAAAACTAGTTATGTCTGACATATCAGCCCTTTTCCTTTGCTAGAAAAGTGTAGCACGGTGCAGGACGGAACTACACTTTCCACCAGATTTTCGTTCCTTTGCACGGTGTAAACAAAACCAGTGCTGCACCAGGATTGTTTATCTGCACCAGGGTAATAGCTGGTGTCAATCACCCTTAACGGTGTAAATTACACTATTTTAAATGTCAAGCATATGTCAAAGTGATTAATAAAGGTACTTTTATTAATGCCGTTTACTTTATACTACGAATGTTATTTATTGAAATTTGTGCAGTATATATAGTATATATTGATAAAAAAACGTTAAGTATTTATGAAACGCATGCAAAGGAGAGGCAAAAAGAGGTTATGTATTAAATATAAAGTAAAAAATTGTTTTTACATATCTTTAAGTTAAATTACAGATGCTATTATTATTGCGATTTTTGATAGTGCAAATGCAATTTTCTTTAAAAAATGCCATCGAATAAGATTATTAGTATTATTACGAATAAAGTACGATTTGTAAATAAATTAGTGAAAAATATCGTTGACGTTTAGTCCAAATTGAGGCATTTTCATCCTTTTAACGTAGATATAATTTATAATAATGGGAATTGGCAGTTCTTTTTATGAATATATGCAAAGAGACTGCCAAAGGAGTTTATCTTTACTAAATTTGTTTAACGCTGCAAGTCGTAGTAAGTAGAAAGAGAATAATATTGCAGCTCTGTAGTAACAACGTTCACATTATATACCGCGAGACTAAATATTAGATTGGTAAGAGTTTTCCATGGAGTCGAATATGTATGTCGTATCTTATTACATTTTTTTTTAATTCATATGATTAAATTGTCAGGTTAAGTGTCATACTGACATTAATATTCATCTAACTGTAAAGTGTTAAAACTTAAATAAAACAACGGACACTCCGTCACATTAGACAATCAAAGAACGACTGACTTTATTCAACCAATTAGAAAACCGTTACAATATATACTTTTAATGTATTGGCAATAGATGGCAGGTATTAATTTTAATGTTACAATATTTAACACCCCCACTTAACAATGAAATTAACAAACACAGTTGTTATTGTTATGTTGATAACGCCAAGCAAATTCATTAATTTATAATGTCTGTTACAGCTAAGACTTTTCGTTAAAAGATCTGCTGGCATCATTTCAGTACATAAATATTCAACATTTATAATTTTATTTGCAACCAAGTCTCTTAAGAAATGATGACGTACACTCGGTTGATTTAGAATCGACTCAAATTGCCATAAAACCCGTTAAAAGTATGCTTTATTGCGGCCCCCGAATGCAAAGCAGTAATAGTATGCTCAACTGTATGTAAATTACTACGTATGTAAATTACTATCTATGTTTATACAATATATTTTTCTATAAAATCCAGTTTCATATGCAAGGGATCATTTATAAATTCCTAAACCGATAATTTCTTAATGCGAGCTTAACATATGTATAGTTAAATCGCTATCGCATACAATTTCACTATAATTCTAAGTATTTATGTAATTAAGAGATTACACGAATAAGAATATGTATGGGGGCAAGATATAAAAGTCTATTACATATTAGAGTGGATCGAAAAATGCGTTTTTTTCTGCAATAATAACGCGGAAAACTTGCGCATAGGCATCATTATAAATGAAAAAATATAAAAAAACTTTTTTTCAAAATTTTAAATCGCGCAGAAGGCCTAAAGTTACCAAAAAAGTCAAAATACCAGTAAATTAAAAAAAAAATGCAAAAATTACAAAAAATACATTTTTTGTTGTAATAGTGAAAAAAGTGTTTTTAAGAGTGTAACGCGTACAAAAATAATTAGACCCATACTTGTTTTACTGAATTCACGCAAAAGGTCTAAAGTTGCGGGTTGTATCGCAAAAAAACGATATTTCATGATTTTCCACGATTTTTAAACATGTGCCAAAACCCATAAAAGTTTTATTTTTAATTTGTAATAGCGTAAAAACCAGTCAAAATAGTTTTCCCAATCCAGAAAAAATACTTTCAGACCTGTTATTCCTTAACTGTATTCGTGCAAAAGGTCTAAATTGTAGTATAAGTTAAGTTATAGTCCCGTAAAAACGCCGTTTTCCATATCTGATGAGTGTTTATTTAATACATTAGGTTTCTAATAAGACTCTAACAAGTGATTTCCACATCCACCCTACGCAACCAACCAACCAGGGTGAATTTTATTTACTTTGTACAATGCATATGTTCCTTGTAGGCAAAAGATTATTTACATAGAAGCCCCTTTGAGTTCTGACTTTTAATTAAATGTGGGCATCAGCTGTCTTGATTTTAAAGTAGCTCTAATATAACCATCTCGATTTTCATGCCCCCACACTTTTTCTGCTGCTTCTGTAACCAGTTTTACATACCTCTCAACTGACTGGGTGTGGTATGGGAATTTGAGGTAGTTAAACGCTGATAGCGCTTTGTCTTTCAACAAAGAAGCAATGTGTTCAGTTGGCATCTTGGACAGTAATGGCGGCGGTGTTAACTTGCAGATTGACCAATCAATTACTTCGGTACAGTCGTTTGCACTAAAATTTATTGAAGGTATTTTGAAGTCTCTTATATAACCTTCAGCCGATGGCTCACTTTGGATTTGAGGATCCTCCTGTAGCCAAGTTCTTTAATGTGTAGTCTCTAATCCATTACCATAGCCAACATAATATTTTCAGGGCGACAACCCTGCTCGCAACTTTAGGTCTTTTGCGCGAATTCAGTAAAACAAGAATGGGTCTAATTACTTTTTGTATGCATTAAGGACACTCTTAAAAACACTTTTTTCACTATTACAACAAAAAATGTATTTTTTGTAATTTTTGCATTTTTTTTTCAATTTACCGGAATTTTGACTTTAGGCCTTCTGCCCGATTTCAAATTTGAAAAAAAAATTTTTTTTAATATATTTTTTTTTATAATGACGCCTATGCGCAAGTTTTCCGTGCTATTAGAATTGTATTGCAGAAAAAAACGCGTTTTTCGATTCACCCTATTACATATACTTTAGAGAATGAATGTTCGCATGATGGTGCAGAAAATGTCCTTCAGAACCAACCAATAATTCAAAGGTTTTTCTGTGTATTAATTTGTTTTCAGTTTGACTGCCTTTTCGTTTACCTTCTCTATTATTTGAAATAAATTATTATTTGTTTACTGTGTGTTCTGTTATTAATTCTCGAATAAAATCAGTGTTTTTAACGAAACAAACTTAAGATGAACATAGATTCCTGTCTATCTGCTTGGATAAATAATTTTTCTTATGGTTCTAAAATTGATTTGTATTGTTATTTTATTTGCGTTTATATGTCATTAATGGTAATGGGAGTTGGCAAATGCTATACTACGTAATAACGCAGGTATTAAAAGTATCTGAAAAAGAATATATTTCTGCAGCGATCTTCCTATTCATTTCACATTACGTAGCTATTTTACCTGCTCATAAGCAAATTGCTTTATTACTACAAACATCCAGTTAAATGTTGAAAGTTTCTGTGTGCGACATTAGGTCTACGTCGCTTGCCGGGTGAGTCGATTTTAAATCAACCGAGTGTACATCTATATGCTTGCTCCTTTTATGAAATACAGGGTTACTTGTTAATTTAATAGCACTTTGGTTATCATTAAACAATGTTATGCAACATTAATTTCCTGTTAATTCCATTAACAAACCTCTCAAGTTTACCGCTTCCTTTGCAGCCTCAGACAGCGACATATATTCTGCTTCACTGCTAGACAGTGCAACTGTTTTTTGTTTTGAGCTCTCCCAGGATACAAGAGAACCACAAAGCTTAAATGCATAGACTGTGTATGATCTGCGATCTATAGCATTAGCTGCCCAGTCGGCATCTACAAAACCTTGTAAATCAGAAATGTCTCCTGAATATTTTAAACAATAATTTTCAGTTGCCTTTAAATATTTTAACACACGTTTGGCATATTTCCAATGTGTCTCATTATACGTATTATTAAATTGACTTAGAAAACTAACACAATATGATATATCCTGGTTAACACTGACACGTACATAAGACAGCCTATCAACTTCTGATAAGGACATTGAGCTCTAATATAATCACTGGTCTCATTATTGTCTAAATTCAACTTTACTTCCATTGGAGTTTTGAAAGTTTTTGCATCTGACATATTGAATTTATTCAATAACAAATTTATATAGTTCTTTTGGCTTAAAGTAATAACCTTTTCTTTAACATCAAAATTTACTTGCATACCCAAGCATTCTTTAATTTTTCCTAGATCCTTAAGTTTAAATTTAGAACCTAATTCTTTCCTTAAGTTATCAGTCTCATTTATTTGAAAATATAAAAAAGTCATCTACATATAATGCAATGATTGTGATTAAATTACTTTGCCTTTTTGTGTAAATACAAGATTCATACTTTGACCTCTGATAATTCATGTTTAACAGAACTTCATTTACACGATCATTCCAAGCTCTTGAAGCTTGTTTCAGGCCATATACTGCTTTATTTAATTTCAAACACTTATTTTTATCCTCTGAATAAGCAAAACCTTCAGGCATTTGCATATACACACATTCTTTCAGAAAACCATTTAAAAAGGCTGTTTTTACATCGAGATGATTAATTTCTAATCCTAATTTAACAGACAATGCAAACAATAACCTCAAACTTGAATGTCTTAGAATGGAAGAAAAAGTCTCATCATAGTCAATACCATGCTTTTGTGAAAAACCCTTTGCTACTAACCTAGCACGATAGGTCACTTCACCTTCACAAGAGATTTTTCGTTTAAACACCCACTTACACTTAACCACAGATGCTTCTTCTGGTAACTGCACTATTTCCCAAGCATCATTTTCCTCGAAGCTCCTTAATTCTTCTGACATGGCTCTTTCCCACATCTTTGAATCAGGTCTGGCTAGGGCTTCTTCCATAGTTAGTGGATCTTCATTGTAGGAATTTTCGACACATGTATAGGTTACAAAATCTTTCCATTCCTTTGGCTTTGGCAACCGCTTTCAGTTTCTTTGCTCTGTGACTGTTGGGTTTTCTTGAGTAATGTATTCTTCATCACTGGTATCCTCACCCGTAGAAACACTTATTGAATCAGATTCTGATGAACTTTTGTCTAATAGATTACCTTCGATAGGTTTTTTAATCACTCGGTCCCCCACCGAAACTGCTGTTTCTCGGTGCCCATCTATTTCTATTTGAACTACCTGTTCAGTATCTTCCATGATTTCGACATCTCTGCAAATTATTACATTATTAATTTCCGGATCATAGAGTCTATACCCTTTGCTCGATTCTCTATAACCTACTAAGATGGTATTTCTGGATTTTTTATCCCATTTTAATCTATTGGTTTTTGGAATATGACCTTGCTGCCAAAAATTCTTAAATTTCCAATGTCCGGTTTCTTTCCGTACCATATTTCAAAAGGTGTCTTATTACTTGCAAGACTTGAAGTAGTAGACCTGTTTCTAAGGTAGACTGCAGTGTTGACTGCTTCAGCCCAGAATTTTTTATCCAGTTTTGCGTCAAACAACGTGCTTTTTCCACAATCGTCCGATTTAACCTTTCGGCAGATCCATTTTGTTCTGGCGAATAAGGGTTTGATTTCTGATATACAATTCCAGCGTTCTTTAATACATTTTCAAACACAGTACCACAGAATTCCCCTCCATTATCACTCCTTAGTATCTTAATTTTTCTGTCACTTTGATTTTCCACCATACTTTTAAACTGTTTAAAATATTCAAACACCTCATCTTTTGCTTTTAGAAAGTAAACAAAAGACATTTTTGAAAAATCATCTTCAAAAAATAGAAAATACTTGGCTCCTCCAATGGATTTTTCCACCATTGGTCCACACAGATCGGTATGAACAATATCTAATATGTTATTTGCACGACACCTTTGCCTTTATCTGGAAAAGGCAATCTGGTTTGCTTACCTTCATTGCAAGTCTCACAGTTATGTTTGTTTATTTTAATCTCTCCTTTACAGTCCAGTCGCAGTTGTTACCTGTCGTTCAAACAGTACAGACGTGTTTATATTGCGTGCGCAGACAATAATTCAGTATTATAATAAGCGGTAGGCGGGTATTAGTACTCTGCCGAAATGGCTTCACGTTGTGCGAAATGTGAAATAGACTTAAGAAGTAGAGATAGATATGTACAATGTAACGGGTTTTGTGAGAATTTTTTTCACCAAGGTTGCGCTGGTTTGTCGGATATAGCATTTAAAGTAATTACTGAGAAGAATAACGTTTTTTGGTCTTGTGATACGTGCGGTATTGGGAAAGGATGTTCTCTTAGAAAAGTACTCACAAATTTTGAAAATGCATTCAATCAATTATCCTTGGAAATAAAAAATCAAAATAGCAAATCAGAGACTGATGTGAAACTAACGTATGCGGACAAACTAAAAAAATCGGAACCCGTACTAGTGATTAAGCCGAAAGTGGAAGGTCAGTCAAGTACTACAACAAAAAATGAACTGAGAAGGTTAGTTGACCCAACTGAGATAGAAATATCAGGATTAAAAAGTGTTAGCAATGGAGGAATTGTAATTGAATGCAAAAATACACAGGCAATATCCAAACTAAAAGAGGAGGCGCAATCAAAGTTAGGTGAAAGTTACAACATTAATGAACCACGAAAACGGAGACCGTGTATTAAGATAATAGGAATGAGAGAAAAGCGAAATATCGTGGAAATAGAGGAGAAGTTAAAGGCACAAAACAAGTTACTGAATACTAAAGATTCGTATATAAAAGTTTTACATTTAGCAGAGATGAAAGCAATCCAAAATCGACCCGTTAGATATTTTGCATATGTCCAAGTTGATGCAAAATCGTATAACAAATTAATGGAGGAGAGGGAAGTAAGAATTGGATGGGATGTCTGTAAAGTATTTGATGGTATTAATGTAACAAGATGTTTTAAATGCTGCGGTTACAACCACAAAGCTAGTATTTGCAAAAAGGAGACGAGGTGTCCAAGATGTGCAGGATCACACTCTATCAGGGAATGTAAAGCTACCGAAAGTAACTTAAAATGTATAAACTGTGAGGAAGCGGTACGTAAATTGAATTTGAGAATTAAGATAAACCATGCAGCCTGGGACCCTGAATGTTCTGTTTTTAAGCGAAAATTAGAGATAGAAAAAAGTAAGGTACATTTTTTAGAATAAATAATGTAGCGTGCAATCAAATTTTGTATGTAAATGCTCAGAGTTTAATTGCCAATTTTGAACTTGTACAAATGGCTATTGAAAACTATAGTCCCGCAATAGTTATGTTATCCGAAACTCATGTCACAGAGGAAATTCTTGAATCTGAAATTTCGATAAAAGGTTACAATATTATTAGATGTAACTCTTGCAGCAGGTATACGGGGGTGTTATAATGTATGTTAAGTTAGGAGTACGATATACTGAAATTACTAATGTAGCGTTTAGAAATAATGCATGGCTATTAAGTATTAATGTATCTTCTGGTTTTACAAAAGGTTTTTATGGGGTATTGTATCATAGTCCGAATGCAAGCGATGCTGAATTTTTAACATTCTTTGAAACCTGGTGTGATGTAAACTTAGATAATAGAGGTGTCTTTACTATTGTGGGGGACTTCAATATTGACATGTCCAAAGATACATTATATAGTAAAAGATTAAAAAACATCATTGTTGGTAATGGAATGAAACAAATTGTTGATAGTTACACTAGAATAACGAAACATTCTAAAACAATGATTGACCTAGTTTTAACAAATGCAACGAATGCTAATGTTGATATTTGTGATTACGTAGTCAGCGATCATGAAACATTGAAAATAAATTTCACGAATAATTTACGCGTAGAACGTAAACAACAAAAAATTGTAATAGATAGGAGAGGTTATAATAGCTTCGATTACAGAAATAGACTTATGCAATACAATTGGAAAGAGTTTAGTGAACTTGATTTGCAAGCGCGAACTGAACTATTAACGATGAAAATGCAATGTCATTACAATGAAGCTATTAATAGGAAACTAATTAATGTAGGTCATAATAATCCGTGGTATTCAAATGAATTACATATAATCCAACAAGAACGAGATTCCTTGTATAAAATTGCAAAACTTACAAATAATAACAATGACTGGGAAAATTATAAAAGCAGTAAGAATTACTACAATAAACTAATAAAGTTTAACAAAAATAGGTATTTCGAAAATAAAATCAATGCAACCAGGGGTAATTCAAAAGCAATGTGGACAAACCTTAAAGAATTAATTAATAGTAACAATAGTAGAAGGCCTGAAAGTGTTGAGTTTCCTTCTGGAACAGAGTCGCGAAACGTATGTATAGCAGAACAATTTAATAATTACTTCATTGATAGTATCACTGAAATACATAACAGCATTGATGTTGCTCAAGATAATCTGGATTTTAATATGGATGATACTGGAAACCAAATCCTACTTAACACATTTGAACCACTGACATTATCTGCATTGAAACGTGTAGTTACTTCTATGCAAAGGAAATCCAGTACTGATGGTATTGATCCCACTATTGTTGGAGATGCTTTGCCTGTTATCGGCGAAACATTGCTGCATATAATTAATGAGTCCTTTACAACGGGGGTCGTTCCGAGAATTTGGAAGACATCTACGGTTATTCCTATACCGAAGGTGAAGAATGCTAGGAAGTGTGATAATTTCCGACCTATTAATATGATGCCCTCTATGGAAAAGATCATTGAACAGGCTGCTAAGGAACAACTGGAGGAATTTATCGAAAGAAATAAAATTCTAGCAGACTATCAGTCCGGATTTAGGAAAGGCCATTCATGTGAAACATCATTGAATTTAGTACTTGCAAATTGGAAGGAAGAAATAGAAAATAATAATAAAGTAGTATCAGTTTTTCTTGATCTCAAAAGAGCCTTTGAAACTATTGATCGAAATCGATTAATAAGAAAACTTCACAACTACGGAATACGAGGGGTAGCCCTTAAATGGTTAGAAGACTATTTAACCGGAAGATCGCAAGTAACTAAATACGAAGATGGAATATCAAAACTCAGAGAGATTACTCTGGGGGTCCCGCAGGGTACGATTTTGGGTCCACTATTGTTTATTTTGTATATTAACGACCTGGGTACGGTTTCACAGGATTGCAATATCAACCTTTTTGCGGATGATACACTCGTGAGTGTGTATGATAGTGATTTTGAGAGGGCTGTCAGTAGGTATAGTGTGCCGTTTCTGCGCCACTTTAAGCCCGCGGGGCATGTACCGCTAATTACTTTCATTATTATGAAGGTTGTAATTGACGGAATTCCGCTAGGAATGTTGATATTTTGGCCCTGAAATGGTTTCACTTGCCTTATGTAGGTAATTATTTTAAAAATTTTGGGAAATTTTACATAATATTTTACTCTAAGTAATTAATGTTCTTAAAGAATGCTGATTAGGTGTGACTTTAAAGCAAATATTCGGAATTTTTGACACTCACAGTTCTACACCATTTTAAATCTAAGAATCTAAGAAATACATTATACATGGACGCAGCATGGTAACAATACATATAACCGAATTATGTCTAATGGCTTTAACGTCACCGTTGGAATGTGCATGGAACGCTGCTAATTACCGCTAATTATAATGGTTGACCCCGCGAAGGAATTTACTCCTATGTGCAAACTATTTCATTATCACCAAGGCTGTTTTGGAAAAATAAGTTTCTAATTACTTAATAAGCGAAAGAAAGTGTACCTTTCGTCATTAGTACGAGAATTTTTCTAGGAAAAAACAAGTTTCGACTGGCAACATGCGTGTGTTTGGGTAGCAACGTATGACTTATAAATTTGTAATTTTGAAAATATAGATTTGACAATACATAAGTAATTACTGACGTAATAATTTTCGGAGCAAGTTCTAATTATAGTTAACTATAAAAGAAGAATGTTGACTGTATGTTTATTAGTATACGCTAAGATAGCGACATACAAACCGTCTTTCAACAACGATATTTAGGTGAGTACATATTTTACTTTTATTTAATTAATTTATTCAATATATATTGCTTAATATATTATTCAATATGTTTTAATATTTGACGTGTTTTATTTTAGCATTCGCCAATTCTTTCCGACGTACAAATCTCTGTCACTTCATTGTTATATTTTGGTGAGTATTTTTATTTAGTGTTATATGTTTTATTATTTAATATTTTATGTTTTAGTTGAAAATGGCATCTGAAACAGTGAATATGATTCAAGCAATGGAGCGCGTAGTTGCCAACCTCCGAAGAGGCGAGAATGTGGAACCGTATATCCAACTTTGCTCGCTAAACCTGCAGCTTCTCAATAGCGCTCTGATGACAGCGCAGAATGTTGGGGAGAAGAGTAAGTTGCAGGCGGCGATATGCCACATGTTGGGATACCGGACCTTGTTCGAGACGTTCCATGTTCGTGGAGGCGGTGAAGTTCGGGAGGAGGATAGGATCCGCTGGCTTGATGTACAATCGGCCTTTGCCAGTAGAATTCGGACAGGTTGTATTGTTAATCTGCGTCATGTGGATCCTAGAAACTTCCTGGACGACGCCCGAAACATGGTGGTGGAACGTATCGCCGACGAATTGAAGAAGGTTCAATTCCTAAAAGTCAACGTGATCTTCACCGGGAGATTTAAGGTGCTAGATCGCGTTGAATTAAAACATATTGCGACCCGTAATAGACCCGTGAATTTGGAGAGTGATTTGGGGGAGTGGTATGACGAACACGTCAAGGAGGTTATTTTGAAGGAGCTGGAGGAATTTCAAGTAAGTTAATTCTGTATTATTTTTTATAATACTTAACTAATTTAACATTGTAGGAACGTGATAGTGGATGGGCGTTGGATGCGGTAGTTGACTTGAACGTCAACATTAACCACCACAATCCGCAACGTGTTGGTTCCTATCTACCTTTGCCGCCGAAAATAGCACGAAAGCACGCCTGCATTAACGTGCGCAATAAGGATGATGCTTGCTTTGCTTGGGCGGTGGTCTCCGCTCTGTACCCCGTAGATAGACAACGTCATCCGGACCGTACATCCAGTTATCCCCATTATTATAATGTTTTGAATGTTGACGGTATTTCATTCCCCATACAACGTCCTGACATTTCTAAATTTGAAAAACAAAATAATATTAGTGTGAATGTGTACGTGTGCGATAAAAAACTAAAGTGCGTCCCGAATCGTCTGTGTAAAAATAAGAAAGATAGACATGTCAATTTACTTTTAATTCAAAACCGCGATAAGAGCCACTACGTGTGGATAAAAGATCTTTCACGTTTAGTTTCAAAGCAATTGACTATGCATGAACACAAAAAATTCTTCTGTGATCGCTGTCTTTCTTATTTTTACACAGAAGATAATCTGCGCCGGCATGAACTAAATTGCGGTAACATTAACCAATGTAAGGTGTCGTTCCCTGACGAAAAAACAATTAAATTTAAAAATTATAAAAACAAGTTAACAGCGCCATTTATTGTGTATGCTGACTTTGAATGCTTAGTGCAACCCACGCTAGACAATAAAAAAACACATAAACACGTCCCATATAGTGTAGGGTATTACTTTAAATGTAGCTACGACGATACCCTATCATATTACCGTAGCTATAGAGGTAATGACAGTGCTGAGTGGTTAGTGCGCGAACTTAACGAAATCCGGGAGAACGTTGAGACTGTTTATTGGTGCCCTATTCCGATGGAAAAATTGTCTCGCGAACAATACCGCCAATATGCCACTTCCCCCGTCTGTCACATCTGCGAGAAGCCACTTGGTCAGGAACGGGTTCGGGATCATTGCCACTTAACTGGAAAATACAGGTATGTTGCAATAATATTTTAATTAAAAAATAATAATAATTAAATTGTTTGTTTGCAGAGGCGCAGCTCATGTGGAATGTAACCTGGAATTTCGGGATAGCAAAACCATTCCCGTGGTGTTTCACAACCTCTCCGGGTACGACAGCCACCTGTTAGTGGAGGAGTTGGCAGCTGCAGGAAACGTGAAAATTATACCCAACAATACTGAACAATACGTTGCCATGGTATTAACTTCGGGCGATTCTGAAGTAAAATTTAAATTTATAGACTCCTTCAGATTTATGGCCTCGTCCCTGGAGAAGTTGGCCTCCTACCTAAACGCATATCCCATATTGGACAGTCAATTCCAAGTAGACACCACCCTGCTGAAGAGGAAAGGAGTATTCCCCTATAATTACATGTCTTCGTTGGAGAAGTTAAATGAACAACATCTACCATCCATTGATGCGTTCATAAACGACTTAACCAACACTCCAATTACACCTGAAGAGTATCAGCATGCGCAGATGGTATGGCGCGAGTTTAATTGCCAGACTATAGGGGAATACTCCGATCTTTATATGAAGACCGATGTTTTGTTGCTTGCGGACGTATTCGAAAATTTCCGCAGCAGCTGCATGGCGAATTATGGGCTGGACGCGGCGCATTACTACACGGCTCCGGGCTTGGCGTGGGACGTCATGCTGAAGCATACTGGTGTGGAACTGGACACGTTGCAGGATGTGGATATGTTAATGTTTCTGGAGAGTGGTATCCGAGGAGGTATGACGCAGTGTTCGGCCAGGTATGCAAAGGCGAATAATAAGTACATGGCTGATTACGATCCCAACCAGCCGAGTACGTACTTGATGTACTACGACATCAATGCCATGTACTCATGGGCAATGTCGCAGTACCTGCCGTATGGTGGTTTAGAATGGGTAGAGGATCTGGAAAATTTAAATTATGATGTAGCCGACGACAGCCCTATAGGATATATACTGGAAGTAGATCTGGAGTACCCGCAACATATCCACGACAGGCACAGTGACCTCCCGATGGCCCCAGAGAAAACAAAACCGCCTGGTAGCAAGGAGGAAAAGATGTTGGCCACGCTCTACAGTAAGAAGAATTATGTAGTCCACTACAGAAACTTAAAACAGTATGTTTGTGAGGGACTTGTGATCACGAATATACACCGTGCATTACAATTTAAACAGAGTGCGTGGCTAAAGCCATATATCGACCTGAACACCACGTTGCGGCAAAATGCGAAGAATGAGTTTGAAAAAAATCTGTTCAAACTTATGAATAATGCGGTTTTCGGGAAAACTATGGAAAACGTAAGGCTCCGACGGGATATTAAATTGGTTGGCAAATGGGAGGGACGATACGGGGCGGAGGCTTTAATAGGAAAACCAAATTTTAAGTCACGAACAATTTTTAATGAAAACCTAGTGGCAATAGAACTATTTAAAAGTGAACTGTTGTTTGATAAACCTATTTATGTCGGCATGTGTGTGTTAGATATTTCAAAAACTATATTGTATGACTTTCACTATAATTTTATGAAAAACTTTTATAATAATAATAAGTGTAAACTCTGCTATACGGACACGGATTCCCTTATTTACGCTATAGAGACGTTAGATGTGTATAGTGACATGAAGCAGAACATTAGCCGTTTCGACACGTCGGATTATCCCGCCAATAACCCCTACAACATGCCGCAAAGGAATAAGAAAGTTCCTGGACTAATGAAGGATGAAGGTGCCGGTAAGTTGCTGTTGGAATTTGTGGGACTTCGGGCTAAGATGTATGCCTGTCGATTCCAAGACACGGACATCAAGAAGGCCAAAGGGGTGAAGGGATATGTGGTGAAACAGCAAATCACGTTTAATGATTATGTGAGCTGTTTGATGGGGGAAAGGGAGATGTCCCATGAGCAGCGGGGAATAAGGTCGTTCCATCACCAGCTGTATTCCACCATGCAGTCGAAGATATCCCTGAGCCCCTTTGACAACAAGAGGTTCAGAGTTCCAGGCTTTACCGACACCTTACCTTGGGGACACTACAGCGTACCATCAAAGTAAGTATAAGTTAGTACAAGTTAAAACTTTCATAAATTTTATTTTTTTATTTGTTATAGCTAAAAAACATAGGCATTCCACCATTTTAGCAGACCAATGTACTAAGCATGGTAAGTATGTATTAGATTAAAACTTTTAACATTTCTTCAAATTCTCTTTTGTTACAGTCAAACTCCCACCACCACCACCACCACCACCACCACCACCCACTACTTTGTATATATTAGGAACTATATGTAGATTTTAAGTTAGTATAGTATATTTTATCTTGTATATACATCAAACAAAAACATGGAATCAAGTAAGTACCTTCAAAAATAATTCTATAAATTTTTAATGTTTTTTTCTCTTTTTATAGTTGAACAATCCAACAAGTTTCTTGAAGAGGCTCTGAAATTCAAAGAAGATGCCATTACCCGTGAAAAACAACTCATCGGACAATCATCCTATTTTCTCAACAAAAGCGGTTCCAAGTGGCTTACCGTAGGACTAAGTCCAGCTGCCGGATTCATTCCAATTGTACAAATCAAATCTGTGAACGTTTGTATTTTCTTCACACAAGAAGAATGGGAAGAATTCTGCAAAACCGAAGGCTGCAGTCCCAACCATCAGATGGAAGCCAGTTCTTATCGAGACATTCAAGTTATTCGTCTCAAAAGTAGAGGGCAGCAAATCGTGCTATCAACGGAGACATACAATAACATATATCATCTTCAAGAATTAATCAATCAGAAAATTAGTATATTAGCAAGTTCTGATTTTGTATCATTTTATAATCATGTTCTAAAATCTTGTACGAAAATGGATGGTGATTTATATTCTAGCATTAAAACATTATTAGCTACTCACATAAATTCACAGAACACCATGTATATGTTAGAAGTTTTGTATATAACTTATAATACTGTATTTCTTGATTTTGAAATTATGAACTGTTGTTAAACCCCTGACTAGGTTTTTTACAAAGTTTTTCCCTAGTCCTCGAACAGAATTGTTGGGGTTTATGTATATTTTTAAAATATATTTCTTTGTTAGAAAATATGTTTTCGTTAAGCTTTCCTATTCCTATCCACATATAGAACTTATACAATCAGTATGGATCGAGAAGAGCTACGAATAAGATTAGAACACATTGAAGAAGTTGAAAGTAAATATCGACATACGTATTCTAACGGGAAAGTAAATATAAAAGCTAATGGAGATTACGGATGAAAAGATTGAAGCAGTTTTAACAAAGATTGATGCAGATTGTGGGAGATTGGATGGTATAAGCGACTATATTATTCCTTCTTTACCGATATACATCTTAAAAACAAAAGTGAATAGGATTTCCCTAGAGCAGAAATGGCATTTATTATCGCATATAAAAAGGGTTGCACTTAAAGATTATCTTCCCTGCCACAAGCATTATAATACTTTGGCGATGAAAGATCACGTCGATGCTCCACCACCATCCCGAAGAAATTGTTACGGTTGCAAGAAGCTTTGTCCTGATATTTAATGTATATATTTATATCAAAATAAAATGCTAGTTATATAATATTTTTTTGTTTTATTAAAAAATCGTTTACAAAACTCATACATTTACAATATTTCATTTTTATTTATCCAACTGTTATGAGTATTATCAAAACCAAGCCACTTAACGTATGCTTTGTTTCCTTTGTTTTTTAGTACTTTTTCAACAAGGTAGACATCTGTATATTTCGCTCGCTGAACTTCCCATTCATAAAAGCCCCCAAGAATAGGTCTTCCGCTCATATCTTCCAGCAAGTACGTGACAGGATTGGTTACTTGTACTTTACTAATTTTAAATAATTCGGCAGACCAGTTTGGCGTGTAGCCTTTCGCAAATGTTCCTTTATATTTACTGATGCGAACACAATCGCCAACTTTAAATTTATGTTTCCCCATAATTTTGATGTTGCTATATACGGTAGACAAAAGATGTTTGCTCTTCGCTGTGACGTCGCAGGGTTTCATTTTAATTGTTCTATGCTTCGTATTATTGTACTTAGCTGTTATTTCTTGCAAAATATCAATCCATTTGTAGATGCCTCTTAAGCTAAACGCTTTATACAACATATTCTTGATTGTGCGAATAACTCGTTCAACTATCGATGCTTTCTTAGTACTATACGTGGAGTAGTGATTAATTTCGTATGATTTCATAAGCTTTTTAAATTGTTCGTTATAAAACTCCTTCCCCGCGTCTGTTTGTAGATTTCTCGGTAATCGCTCCTCTTGTAGAATTTTAGACATAGCTTCCCGCACTTCGCCCGCACCTTTGTTTTTTAACGGCTGAGTCCATATATATTTAGAAAAGCAATCGATCACAATTAAAACATATTTATATCCCTTGTTTTCCTGATTGTATGGAAGAAATTCCATTAGATCAGCCTGCCATAAATCATCGAAACCTTTTATTATTACACGTCTTCTAGGGAAATTTCGTCTAGCCGACCTATGTAATTCGTTAACAACGTCCTGCTTACTCATATTAAGTCAAACTATTTGAAAAAAGCCAGTTGAATGTGGTTTTTAATACATTTTCTATTTAGACATGTTTAGACATGTTTAGACATGTTTAGACATGTTTAGACATGTTCTTTCGATATACTGCATCAGCTTGATGTTCTTGCATCGGGTTTACATTCTGTACAATAATATTTGGTGCTGATACAACTGCTTTTAATCCACTCCAATTTTGAATAGAGTCGCGTATACTCATAAATTCCTTATCTAATCTATCATTAATTTTTTCTTCTATCACTTTCATCTCAAACGATGTCTCAATTGGAACGTTGTAAACAATAGCCTTAAGATCTTTGAATTCATTTTGAAAATATGTTTTCAAATTTTCAAGTGTAGTATCTAACGCTTCCACTTGTTTAAGGAAATTGTTCTGTAGAGAAGCTAGTTTAGTATCGCTATATTTCTTAGTGGCACAATCCTGATCAGCGATAGGATCGGACACGTATCTGATACGCTTTTTTCCAGCGTTAATATCACCTTCTGCTGTTAGCGGGAACTCTGCAGACTTTCGCTTTGCGGTTAAATTCGTTTTAGTATGATTAATAAAACGCCCAAACTTATCGATAGTCATTGTTGAAATGATGTACATTCAGGAAATAGATCTATACTTATTGTACAACACCCGCTTCTCTCAATTCCTCGATTATAGACATAATCTCGTTGTTGTGGCTAGTATTTCCAGCGGCTTGAGATGACGTTAGAAGCTTAAGACGGTCCACCAGTTCGTTAACATTATCCCAATATACATACTGATAAGGTTTATCTGATACTATCATGTGCCCTTCACCAGAGATATGATCTATTATTAAAGGTTTAATTATATTCTTGTACTTCTGGCTTTTGCTACCCCTCATCTGGTTTGCAGAGTCAAAGTGGCGACGAGTTACTTGCGTGTCTAACAAAATGTTTCTATACGAATCTTCATCTTCCTGGGTATAATTGCCCGGTTGTGTTTTAAATAATAACTCATATAATCCCTCAGTACCTTTATACGCTTTTTCGTTGATTACTATATCATTTTTAACGAAATTTATAGTGCTTTTACCCATTTTAATTTGATTTGTATGTAGATCTAATGTCGGACCAAAGGTAGTATCAAATGCTTTACTTTTAGCTTGAAGTAGACCGCGTATGTAACTTCTAGGTAAAGCCTCAAATGCAAAAAAATATTCTTGAAGAGGACTACCTCTATAAGGTTGTAATATTGATGATTGTTGCGGAGTAGAAGGTGGAGTGCTTGGTTGCTCTGTCGTATCAAGCTTGGCCGTCATTTCCAATAACGGTTCTTTAATATCAGCCAAAGGTTGCTTGATAGCTTCCACCTCATGCTTGAATGTTGAATCTAATTTCTTCAAAGGTTCGACGATAGGTTTAAAGGTTTTTTCTAATAGCTCGCTAGTGTCTGCTCGACCCAATTTCAACCGCATATGCTTTTTCCGTATCGCCCTAGCGGCTTTTAATATTTTGAGTTTTAACTCGCGATTTTCCTCCTTCATGGTCTAAACAGCGGCTTTTATCAGGTATGGATCAGCTTCTATCAGGTACCAATCGGGTATTTATTAGGTAGTGATTTATTAGGTAGTGATTTATTAGGTAGTGATTTATTAGGTACCGATTTATTAGGTACCGATTTATTAGGTACCGATTTATTAGGTACCGATTTATTAGGTACCGATTTATTAGGTACCGATTTATTAGGTACCGATTTATTAGGTACTGATTTATCAACTTAAACTTCTAGTTTTTCTGTTTATAAATAAAATGGCACTTGCTCAGACAGCTAATGAGCAATACAAAAGTTTGTCGTAGTTGACGTTTAATTTTTTTAACCTTCCTCGACATGAGTAGCAGTATAAATGAAGAGTGAGAATTTAATTACAAACATATATACCAATCGAAGTTCTTTTTATATCGACCTTTGTCAATATCTCTGTCCCTATCTATTACCAAAAACCCATATTTATCTTTCCAGCACTCTGCACACATAGACTTAAACTGCTGAAAACTCATATCTGTGCCGATATGATCATCAAATATATGTTTCAAATTCATCTCATCTTGCTTGAAGAGTATAAGCAAGTTGGTGTTATCACGAACTAACTGTTTGGGAATACGAGAGTAGGTCTGACACAAGTAAAAGCTGTCCACCGCTTTGTGTCTACCCATGCAAAAGTAGAGTCTAATTTTATCTTGCTTGTCACATATTACATCATCGAATATAAAAACTGAATTCCTTTCCGCTTCTACGGGGTCCACGACTTCCTCGTTTTCGTTGTATGCATAATACTTTATACCTGAGGAGTTCATTACCTTCTCGAGGAACTGATATTTTGGCTGGTATAAGGACCTAGAGTACACGTATAAATTATCGAACGTGAGACCGTTTTCATCAATCAATAACGCCAACATCACATTCGTTTTCCCACAGTTTGACGGACCGCAAATAATACAGCGTATAGTGTCGGGGAGTATATCACCATGCCTCTGATGACGCCCATCATCATCAACATCTAAATTTAGCACCTGTATACGATGCTTTCGTTTCAGTAGTCGCATGTTAAATGATTCTGTAATGCAAAATTACATGTATAAATATAATTTCTTTTGTAGAATAAATTCATTCAAATGCCGATCGTTAAAGAAGGTAGAGGTTTTGTTAACGAGCTGATTAACAAGCTTCCCATAGAGTTACATTTGCCTGGATATCAGTACTGTGGTCCTGGTACAAAGTTACAAGAACGTCTTGCACGAGGGGATCCGGGTATTAATGGATTAGATAAAGCTTGTAAAGAACACGACATTGCTTACTCCCAGAATAAAGATCTTAAAGCAAGACATAAAGCAGACTTAATTCTAGAAAATCAAGCCTGGTCACGTGTTAAATCCAAGGACGCTTCTATTGGTGAAAAGACAGCAGCGTGGGCAGTTACAAACACCATGAAAGCTAAACGGAAGTTCGGAATGGGTTTGAAAAAGAAACCGTTCAGAAAGTCGGTAGTACTGAAAGCCAAAGACATTATGAAAAAATTTAAAGGTGATGTAAAAGAAGGCTCTAAACTATCATTGAGCGCAGCCAAGCTCGCTGTAAAGGAAGCAGGAGGGAAGAAACGTATACGTACTCCTAGAATAATTCCCATTCCTAAGCAAGGTGGCGTGTTACCACTAATACCCATATTCGCAGGATTGAGTGCTTTAGGAAGTCTAGTAGGTGGTGCTGCTGGAGTAGCAACAGCGGTGAATAAAGCTAAATCCGCTCAAAAGAAGTTGGAAGAGTCGCAAAGACATAATAAAATGATGGAAGAAATAGCATTAAAAGGTGAAGGCCTATACCTTAAACCGTATAGAAAAGGTTTGGGATTGTATTTAAAACCTTCAAAAAACTAATAGATCGACTGCCACAGAGACCTCTGACAGATCATGATATTAGGAAATTCGCCAGAGATATACCCTATTTTCGAGGTGTCTTTATGAGAGATACTTTACCTTCAAAACCACTCAAACGGGAGTGTGCAGTCGTTAATTTAGATTCAGTTCAAAATAGCGGTACTCATTGGGTTGCGTATTGCAAAGAAGGAAATGTAGTACACTATTTTGATTCCTTTGGTAATTTAAAACCTCCGTTGGAATTGGTAGATTATTTCAATAATTGTGAGATATTGTACAATCACACCAACCATCAAAGTTATAAGGAATTTATTTGTGGCCATTTATGCTTGAGATTTTTAGTAAACTATAAATGGAACATCTCCTAAGCTTAATTAGCAGTCATGTCAAATACATTTACGTTAACAGGTCGCAGCAGCGTAATCTCTGTAGACTATCACCCTCCAATTGAACTAGATCCTAGATATGAGTATGCTTTAGGATTAATAGGTTTTCATACCTATCACACTATTGCGAACATTGTTGACGGTGCGAATAAATTCTATTATAATAACGATAAAGTTATTGTAATACCCGTTGGTGCATATGAGATATCGGACATTGAAAAATATTTAAAAAATGCATTACCCAACGCCAAATTATCTTTACAACCTAACAATCAAACTTCAAAATGTGAGATGGAGAGTTCCTTAGAAATTGATTTTAGAAAGAAAGATTCCATTGGGAGCATGCTAGGCTTTAGCGAAAAAGTATTAGAAGCCAATAAGAAACATGAGTCGGATTTACCCGTAAACATTATAAAAGTTGCTATGATCAGAGTGAGCTGCAGTATAACGACGGGTGCCTACTACAACGCACATCTATCGCATACGATATTTGAATTTTCACCTCAGGTAGATCCAGGTTATGCAATAAATATCGATCCTCCACACGCCATTTACTTACCTGTATCATCTACGCGAATTGATAATATAACTCTAACCTTGATAGATCAGGACGGTGAACCCGTAGATTTTAGAGGAGAGCAAATTATTATTAGATTGGAATTGAAAAAATATTATAATGGGGTTGGCATTTAATCAGAGATATAAAACCAGCTGCGCTATCATTAGCAATACTAGTCATACTCGTGACGCTAATCAATTAACATTGGTCAATAAAAGCTTTCTTCAATCTCTTGGACTGAAAGTAATAAACGATGGAAAAGTTAGATATATTACAAAGTCTAAATTTCGAAGAAGCAATAACCAGGCATGAATATCACACTTATTATCCCGCAACAAATAGTTTCAATTTAAACGATGAAGTGCGATTTAGTATCCGACATCAAGACATTTATACTCTACCTAGCGAAAGCTATATACATTTGGAAGGAACCTTTATTGAGGATGCCGAAGGAACAGGTGACTGTAGTTTAACGAATAATGCCTATGCATTCCTGTTTGAACAAATTCGATATGAAATTAATGGAGTTGAAATCGATCGTTGCAACAAGCCTGGGATTACAACAACAATAAAATCATTGGCTTCTTATAATGATGGTGAAAGTAAAATGTTACAAATGGCTGGATGGAATCCATTTCAAGATACACAGCCTACATTATCTAATACTAAGTTCAACGCATGTATTCCAATGAAGTTTCTAATGGGTTTTTTCGAAGATTATAATCGTATCCTAATTAACGTTAGTCAAGAATTAATACTTGTCAGGAGCAGAACGAATGCGAATTGTTATAAGAATAGTGAGGCGGCAGGCACGAAAAAGGCGTCGATTGAAGTTACTAAAATCGAATGGCATGTTCCACATGTAAGCGTTAATGATGAAATCCGCTTCAAGCTGTTGGACGTTGTTCAAAACAGCAAAGCAATATCAATTCCGTTCCGTAAATGGGATTTGTATGAGCTACCATCCTTACGTGCTACAACAACAGACATATGGCCGATAAAATCAAGTAATAACCTGGAAAAGCCCCGCTATGTTCTTGTTGCGTTTCAAAAGGGTAAAAAAGATAACTATAAAGCGGATGCTTCCATGTTCGACCACTGTAGCATTACAAATATGAAATTATACCTGAATTCGGAAAATTATCCATACAGTGATATGAATATAGATATGTCGGAAAAACGTTATGCTAGAGCATACCGAATGTATACATCTTTCAAACCAAGTTATTACGGCAAACCTAGCGAACCTTTGATGAGTTACTCAAAATTTAACAAATGTTCAGTCTTTATAATTGATTGTTCAGCACAAAATGAGGCCGTAAAGTCCAGTACTGTAGATATAAAACTGGAAATGATGTCCAAGGTGGCTTTTAGTGCGGACACAGTGGCATACTGTCTCATTTTACATGATTGTGTGTTTGAGTACGAACCTATCCAGGGTACTGTCAAGAAAATAATTTAAACATGAATGTTTCATTCACGAATACTCCAACAATACACATGTGGTCAGATGAGGAAGATAGACATTCCGAATGGATGTTTTACGCTGCTGATCGAATAAAGTTCCAGCGTCGTATAAGAAACTGTGCAAAAATATTGGAACCAGTTCTCTCCGAAACACATCGTCAAAAAGTGTATAGGAAACATTTCGAGTCGTTTATTGTCGTAGACATACAAGGTTTTGTTAATCGAGACTTTATACCTAAAGAGATGACTATATCAGATGGGAAACGTTCCATACACCTTTTGTTTAAACCAGCAACACCTTTCCATCGGTTAGAACGACAACAGAAAAAGGAAATACGATGGTTGGAGAGGAATTATTTGAATATTAATTATAGTGAGGGATATGTAGACTTAAACAATATTGTACATATCTTAACTGATATTTGTAAATCTTACGATACAATATACGTAAAGGGTCATCAAAAGGCCGATTATTTAAGTAAATATGTAGATTTAGATATTATTAATTTAGAGTATCTACAAAATGTACCAAATTTAAACAAAACTAACTCTGCTTGCTTTTTCCATAATAATAAATTAAGTATGTGTACGCAGCATAATGTTGACGTTTTATTGAATTATTTAATAGGTGATAACTTGTAACATTAGTAATAAATAAACATTGTAAAGTAGCAAAATGTTTTATTATACAACAATACATATAATTTACTGCAAATTATCCATAATATATAAACACCTCTCTTGGCCGAAATATACGTAACCTCTGTCACATTCCATACAATCACACACCTCTTCGTTGCTAAGTATTGGGTTTTCATGTGGTGGTTCCCAAACTATATTGCCGTTTTGTTTCGGAATATTACCATCTAACGATAAAACGCTTCTAGTGGCTATATCGTACATGTATGTCATTCCGGGGACGTCGCTGCATGGATCTCGCAGCCAGTCAAACTCATTGCGAATTAGCTGAGACGTTTCTTCATTAAAATAGGGATTACACTCCTCCAGTACTTCAATTAAATCTTCGAACGTAAAGTATTTCTCGTTCTGGCACGCAAAGGCGGCCAGAAATTCCAAATCTCTTCTGTGTAACTTCGATGAATATATTTTTTGTATTATGTACTCGGGAATATTCAGATGCCCAAATACAAAGTCATATACACCATACACTTGAGCCATTTTCGACTAAAACACGCATATATTAAACAAGATATTAAACATATAACAATAAAACAAAACACTCACCAAAATATAAAAATGATCTAAGTGGCAAGGAATTAACAAATAGGTACTAAAATAAGACACATCAAATATTAAAATATAATAAATATTAAGCAAAGTAAAAATACTTACCTAAGTGCAGGAGAGACTAATATCGAACATTATTTTACATTTGCTTATATGCGATTTTTCATTGCTAAAGCTGTGACGTAAAACTTAAGTTCTTAGAAGAACGAAATTTAAAAATTTCCAGACATTAGATCACATTCTATTAGCATGTATGTGAGTGCCAAAAATTCCGAATATTTGCTTTAAAGTCACACCTAATCAGCATTCTTTAAGAACATTAATTACTTAGAGTAAAATATTATGTAAAATTTCCCAAAATTTTTAAAATAATTACCTACATAATGCAAGTGAAACCATTTCAGGGCCAAAATATCAACATTCCTAGCGGAATTCCGTCAATTACAAAGCTATATTAGAAAATGAAAGTAATTAGCGGTACATGCCCCGCGGGCTTAAAGTGGCGCAGAAACGGCACACTATACCTACTGCTGTCAGGAAAATGAATCATGAACTAAAAAATATTTCAAAATGGCTGAAAATAAATAAACTTAAGCTCAATACTTCAAAGACTAAAGCTATGGTAATTGGGACTAGGGTTAGTGATAGGACTAGTGTGATAAATTGTGGTATTTCTATTGATGACGTACCTATCGACTTTGTGAAAGAGATTAAATATTTAGGGGTAGTAATAGATAATAGTCTATCATTCAAGAGTCATGTAGATTTCATAGTTAAGAAAGTAGCTAAGAAAATTAGTTTTTTAGGTAGGATTAGCACTAAGTTGAGTACATGGACAAGAATATTAGTTTATAAGACAATCATTCCCCCCACTTCGAATACTGTGCGTCAATTTTACTACTAATTGGTGAAGGTGAGATGTATAAATTACAAAAATTACAAAATAGGGCAATGAGAATAATTTTAGGATGTAGTAGATATACAAGAGTTACACTTATGTTAGATATGTTGCAGTGGCTTAGTATAAGACAAAGAGTTTATCTTAACAGTTTAGTTTTAATTTATAAAATAGTAAATAATAAACTTCCTGAATACATGAGTAGATTTATTGCATATAATAGTGATATTCATATATATAAAACTAGAAATGTTAATAACTTTAGATTACCGTTAAATAGAAAGTCTTGCTCACAAAATAGTTTGTTTTATAAGGGATTGAAATTGTACAACGAAATGCCAGATAAGGCTAAGCAGGCGGGTAATAACATTAGTATATTTAAGAAATTTGCTAGTATTTATGTTAAGAGTATATGTAAAAATTAAGTTAATGTATAATGTATGTACTATTTGTATGTAAATCATCCTAAGGATGAATAAAGCTTTATTATAGTCCATACCATCAACTGCTCCATTAATCATCTTTTTTAATTCAGTTTCACTTATATGTCCTAACCTTGGAAGCCAAACTTTACCTGATACTGTCGTTAATGTGCCTTCCTGGGGGTTTGTCCTCTCATTTAGATTAACAAGATGAACCATCTGTAGCGAAGTAGATTCATCAAACGGTTCTCGAGAAAACATGGATGAAATTTTAGCGCTATAAGGCGTTAATGTGCCCTGCTGGGAGCTTGGCCTCTCGTTTACATTAACAAGGTGAAGCTACTTGCCGAGGGAGAAGCAGATTCATCCAACGGTTATCGAGCTAGGTAATATTAGGTAATGTATATGATGAAAAAATTGTCCAGAAAATTTATCAATTTGGAGCGGTCACAGCGCTCTAACGCGTTAATGTGCCTTCCTGGTAGTTTGTCCTCTCGTTTAGATGAACCAACTTGCCCAGAGCGAAGCCGATTCATCAAACGGTTCTCGAGAAAATTTATCTCTATAACGCGTTAATATGCCTAGCTGGGAATTTGGCCTCTCGTTTAGATTAACAAGGTGAACCTACTTGCCGAAGAGGAAGCAGATCCAGCGGTTATCGAGCTAGGTAATATTTATATGATGAAAAAGTTGTCCAGAAAATTTATGAAAGTTTGAACGGTCACAGCGCTCAAACGCGTTAATGTGCCTTCCTGGGGGTTTTTCCTCTCGTTAAGATTAACAAGATGAACCATCTGGCCGAGAGCGAAGTAGATTCATCAAACGGTTCTCGAGAAAATTTATCTCTATAACGCGTTAATGTGCCTTGCTGGGAGTTTGGCCTCTCGTGTAGATTAATAAGGTGAACCTACTTGCCGAGGAGGAAGCAGATCCATCAAACGGTTATCGAGCTAGGTAATATTTATATGATGAAAAAGTAGTCCAGAAAATTTATCAATTTGGAGCGGTCACAGCGCTCAAACGCGTTAATGTGCCTTCCTGGTAGTTTGTCCTCTCGTTTAGATTAACAAGATGAACCAACTTGCCCAGAGCGAAGCCGATTCATCAAACGGTTCTCGAGAAAATTTATCTCTATAACGCGTTAATGTGCCTTGCTGGGAGTTTGGCCTCCCGTTTAGATTGACAAGGTGAACCTACTTGCCGAGGAGGAAGCAGATCCATCGAACGGTTATCGAGCTAGGTAATATTTATATGACGAAAAAGTTGTCCAGAAAATTTATGAAAGTTTGAACGGTCACAGCGCTCAAACGCGTTAATGTGCCTTCCTGGGGGTTTTTCCTCTCGTTAAGATTAACAAGTTGAACCATCTGGCCGAGAGCGAAGTAGATTCATCAAACGGTTCTCGAGAAAATATCGATGAAATTTTAGCCTGATAATGCGTTAATGTGCGCTGCTGGGAGTTTGGCTTCTCGTTTAGATTAACAAGGTGAACCTACTTGCCGAGGGAGAAGCAGATTCATCTAACGGTTATCGAGCTAGGTAATATTGGGTAATATATATCATGAAAAAATTGTCCAGAAAATTCATCAATTTGGAGCGGTCACAGCGCTCAAACGCGTTAATGTGCCTTCCTGGTAGTTTGTCCTCTCGTTTAGATTAACAAGGTGAACCTACTTGCCGAGGAGGAAGCAGATCCATCAAACGGTTATCGAGCTAGGTAATATTTATATGATGAAAAAGTTGTCCAGAAAATTTATCAATTTGGAGCGGTCACAGCGCTCAAACGCGTTAATGTGCCTTCCTGGTAGTTTGTCCTCTCGTTTAGATTAACAAGATGAACCAACTTGCCCAGAGCGAAGCCGATTCATCAAACGGTTCTCGAGAAAATTTATCTCTATAACGCGTTAATGTGCCTTGCTGGGAGTTTGGCCTCCCGTTTAGATTAACAAGGTGAACCTACTTGCCGAGGAGGAAGCAGATCCATCAAACGGTTATCGAGCTAGGTATTATTTATATGGTGAAAAAGTTGTCCAGAAAATTTATGAAAGTTTGAACGGTCACAGCGCTCAAACGCGTTAATGTGCCTTCCTGGGGGTTTTTCCTCTCGTTAAGATTAACAAGATGAACCATCTGGCCGAGAGCGAAGTAGATTCATCAAACGGTTCTCGAGAAAATATCGATGAAATTTTAGCCTGATAATGCGTTAATGTGCGCTGCTGGGAGTTTGGCCTCCCGTTTAGATTGACAAGGTGAACCTACTTGCCGAGGAGGAAGCAGATCCATCGAACGGTTATCGAGCTAGGTAATATTTATATGATGAAAAAGTTGTCCAGAAAATTTATGAAAGTTTGAACGGTCACGGCGCTCAAACGCGTTTATGTGCCTTCCTGGGAGTTTGTCTTCTCGTTAAGATTAACAAGGTGAACCATCTGGCCGAGAGCGAAGTAGATTCATCAAACGGTTCTCGAGAAAATTTATCTCTATAACGCGTTAATGTGCCTCGCTGGGAGTTTGGCCTCTCGTGTAGATTAATAAGGTGAACCTACTTGCCGAGGAGGAAGCAGATCCATCAAACGGTTATCGAGCTAGGAAATATTTAGATGATGAAAAAGTTGTCCAGAAAATTTATGAAAGTTTGAACGGTCACAGCGCTCAAACGCGTTAATGTGCCTTCCTGGGGGTTTTTCCTCTCGTTAAGATTAACAAGATGAACCATCTGGCCGAGAGCGAAGTAGATTCATCAAACGGTTCTCGAGAAAATATCGATGAAATTTTAGCCTGAAAATGCGTTAATGTGCGCTGCTGGGAGTTTGGCTTCTCGTTTAGATTAACAAGGTGAACCTACTTGCCGAGGGAGAAGCAGATTCATCTAACGGTTATCGAGCTAGGTAATATTGGGTAATATAACCCCGCCACTCCATTCTTCACAGCACTATAAGAAATGTTTTACCTATACCATTACACAAGCTTATAATCAATGCTACAATGAATATCAGTCTGCTAATATCAGGATTTTTAAGGCTTCTATGTTTCTTAGGTTATTTGGGCAGCAGTGCACCGGCGGATGCAGTCGGCCTTAGCTTCTTCCTTCTTTTCCTTTCTTCTTTCGTTCCTCTCTTTATTTCCTCTTTTTTATATCGGCCAATGTTTGTTGAATATCTTTGTATGTCTATGTATTTTCTTGCTTTAGTGATATCTGGTACTGTTTACTGGTTGGTTGGAAGAGCAGCCATGGTGCGTTTTGCTCGCGCTCCATGCCTGAAACCCGCCATTTTCCAATTTTTTATATTGTTTTATTTGTTTTATGTATGTGTCTATACTGTATTAAACTGGAAATAAAGGCACTATTATTATTATTATTATTATATATCATGAAAAAATTGTCCAGAAAATTCATCAATTTGGAGCGGTCACAGCGCTCAAACGCGTTAATGTGCCTTCCTGGTAGTTTGTCCTCTCGTTTAGATTAACAAGGTGAACCTACTTGCCGAGGAGGAAGCAGATCCATCAAACGGTTATCGAGCTAGGTAATATTTATATGATGAAAAAGTAGTCCAGAAAATTTATCAATTTGGAGCGGTCACAGCGCTCAAACGCGTTAATGTGCCTTCCTGGTAGTTTGTCCTCTCGTTTAGATTAACAAGATGAACCAACTTGCCCAGAGCGAAGCCGATTCATCAAACGGTTCTCGAGAAAATTTATCTCTATAACGCGTTAATGTGCCTTGCTGGGAGTTTGGCCTCCCGTTTAGATTAACAAGGTGAACCTACTTGCCGAGGAGGAAGCAGATCCATCAAACGGTTATCGAGCTAGGTATTAGTTATATGATGAAAAAGTTGTCCAGAAAATTTACGAAAGTTTGAACGGTCACAGCGCTCAAACGCGTTAATGTGCCTTCCTGGGGGTTTTTCCTCTCGTTAAGATTAACAAGATGAACCATCTGGCCGAGAGCGAAGTAGATTCATCAAACGGTTCTCGAGAAAATATCGATGAAATTTTAGCCTGATAATGCGTTAATGTGCGCTGCTGGGAGTTAGGCTTCTCGTTTAGATTAACAAGGTGAACCTACTTGCCGAGGGAGAAGCAGATTCATCTAACGGTTATCGAGCTAGGTAATATTGGGTAATATATATCATGAAAAAATTGTCCAGAAAATTCATCAAATTGGAGCGGTCACAGCGCTCAAACGCGTTAATGTGCCTTCCTGGTAGTTTGTCCTCTCGTTTAGATTAACAAGGTGAACCTACTTGCCGAGGAGGAAGCAGATCCATCAAACGGTTATCGAGCTAGGTAATATTTATATGATGAAAAAGTTGTCCAGAAAATTTATCAATTTGGAGCGGTCACAGCGCTCAAACGCGTTAATGTGCCTTCCTGGTAGTTTGTCCTCTCGTTTAGATTAACAAGATGAACCAACTTGCCCAGAGCGAAGCCGATTCATCAAACGGTTCTCGAGAAAATTTATCTCGATAACGCGTTAATGTGCCTTGCTGGGAGTTTGGCCTCCAGTTTAGATTAACAAAGTGAACCTACTTGCCGAGGAGGAAGCAGATCCATCGAACGGTTATCGAGCTAGGTAATATTTATATGATGAAAAAGTTGTCGAGAAAATTTATGAAAGTTTGAACGGTCACAGTGCTCAAACGCGTTAATGTGCTTTCCTGGGAGTTTGTCCTCTCGTTTAGATTAACAAGGTGAACCTACTTGCCGAGGGAGAAGCAGATCCATCAAACGGTTATCGAGCTAGGTAATATTGGGTAATATATATCATGAAAAAATTTCCAGAAAATTCGTTGAAATTTGGAGTCCTGATAATGCGTTAATGTGCGCTCCTGGGAGTTTGGCCTCTCGTTTAGATTAACAAGGTGAACCTACTTGCCGAGGAGAAGCAGATCCATCAAACGGTTATCGAGCTAGGTAATATTGGGTAATTATATGATGAAAAAATTGTCCAGAAAATTTATCAATTTGGACCACAGCGCTCAAACGCGTTAATGTGCCTTCCTGGTAGTTTGTCCTCTCGTTTAGATTAACAAGGTGAACCAACTTGCCCAGAGCGAAGCCGATTCATCAAACGGTTCTCGAGAAAATTTATCTCTATAACGCGTTAATGTGCCTTGCTGGGAGTTTGGCCTCCCGTTTAGATTAACAAGGTGAACCTACTTGCCGAGGAGGAAGCAGATCCATCAAACGGTTATCGAGCTAGGTAATATTTATATGATGAAAAAGTTGTCGAGAAAATTTATGAAAGTTTGAACGGTCACAGTGCTCAAACGCGTTAATGTGGTTTCCTTGGGGGTTGTCCTCTCCTTTAGATTAACAAGATGAACCATCTGGCCGAGTGCGAAGTAGATTCATCAAACGGTTCTTGAGAAAATTTATCTCTATAACGCGTTAATTTGCCTTGCTGGGAGTTTGGCCTCTCGTGTAGATTAATAAGGTGATCCTACTTGCCGAGGAGGAAGCAGATCCATCAAACGGTTATCGAGCTAGGTAATATTTATATGATGAAAAAGTTGTCCAGAAAATTTATCAATTTGGAGCGGTCACAGCGCTCAAACGCGTTATTGTGCCTTCCTGGTAGTTTGTCCTCTCGTTTAGATTAACAAGATGAACCAACTTGCCCAGAGCGAAGCCGATTCATCAAACGGTTCTCGAGAAAATTTATCTCTATAACGCGTTAATGTGCCTTGCTGGGAGTTTGGCCTCCCGTTTAGATTAACCAGGTGAACCTACTTGCCGAGGGAGGAAGCAGATCCATCAAATGGTTATCGAGCTAGGTAATATTAGGTAATGTATATGATGAAAAAATTGTCGAGATAATTGATCAATTTGGAGCGGTCACAGCGCTCAAACGCGTTAAGGTGCCTTCCTGGAGGTTTGTCCTCTCGTTAAGATTAACAAGATGAACCAACTTGCCCAGAGCGAAGCCGATTCATCAAACGGTTCTCGAGAAAATTTATGTCTATAACGCGTTAATGTGCCTTGCTGGGAGTTTGGCCTCCCGTTTAGATTAACAAGGTGAACCTACTTGCCGAGGAGGAAGCAGATCCATCAAACGGTTATCGAGCTAGGTAATATTTATATGATGAAAAAGTTGTCGAGAAAATTTATGAAAGTTTGAACGGTCACAGTGCTCAAACGCGTTAATGTGGTTTCCTTGGGGGTTGTCCTCTCCTTTAGATTAACAAGATGAACCATCTGGCCGAGTGCGAAGTAGATTCATCAAACGGTTCTTGAGAAAATTTATCTCTATAACGCGTTAATTTGCCTTGCTGGGAGTTTGGCCTCTCGTGTAGATTAATAAGGTGATCCTACTTGCCGAGGAGGAAGCAGATCCATCAAACGGTTATCGAGCTAGGTAATATTTATATGATGAAAAAGTTGTCCAGAAAATTTATCAATTTGGAGCGGTCACAGCGCTCAAACGCGTTATTGTGCCTTCCTGGTAGTTTGTCCTCTCGTTTAGATTAACAAGATGAACCAACTTGCCCAGAGCGAAGCCGATTCATCAAACGGTTCTCGAGAAAATTTATCTTTATAACGCGTTAATGTGCCTTGCTGGGAGTTTGGCCTCCCGTTTAGATTAACAAGGTGAACCTACTTGCCGAGGTGGAAGCAGATCCATCAAATGGTTATCGAGCTAGGTAATATTAGGTAATGTATATGATGAAAAAATTGTCGAGATAATTGATCAATTTGGAGCGGTCACAGCGCTCAAACGCGTTAATGTGCGTTCCTGGGGTTTGTCCTCTCGTTAAGATTAACAAGATGAACCAACTTGCCCAGAGCGAAGCCGATTCATCAAACGGTTCTCGAGAAAATTTATGTCTATAACGCGTTAATGTGCCTTGCTGGGAGTTTGGCCTCCCGTTTAGATTAACAAGGTGAACCTACTTGCCGAGGAGGAAGCAGATCCATCAAACGGTTATCGAGCTAGGTAATATTTATATGATGAAAAAGTTGTCCAGAAAAATTATGAAAGTTTGAACGGTCACAGCGCTCAAACGCGTTAATGTGCCTTCCTGGGAGTTTGTCCTCTCGTTAAGATTAACAAGATGAACCATCTGGCCGAGAGCGAAGTAGATTCATCAAACGGTTCTCGAGAAAATATCGATGAAATTCTCTGAAAATGCGTTAATGTGCCTTGCTGGGAGTTTGGCCTCTCGTTTAGATTAACAAGGTGAACCTACTTGCCGAGGGAGAAGCAGATCCATCAAACGGTTATCGAGCTAGGTAATATTGGGTAATATATATGATGAAAAAATTGTCCAGAAAATTTATCAATTTGGAGCGGTCACAGCGCTCAAACGCGTTAATGTGCCTTCCTGGTAGTTTGTCCTCTCGTTTAGATTAACAAGGTGAACCAACTTGCCCAGAGCGAAGCCGATTCATCAAACGGTTCTCGAGAAAATTTATCTCTATAACGCGTTAATGTGCCTTGCTGGGAGTTTGGCCTCCCGTTTAGATTAACAAGGTGAACCTACTTGCCGAGGAGGAAGCAGATCCATCAAACGGTTATCGAGCTAGGTAATATTTATATGATGAAAAAGTTGTCCAGAAAATTTATGAAAGTTTGAACGGTCACAGTGCTCAAACGCGTTAATGTGCTTTCCTGGGGGTTTGTCCTCTCGTTTAGATTAACAAGATGAACCATCTGGCCGAGAGCGAAGTAGATTCATCAAACGGTTCTTGAGAAAATTTATCTCTATAACGCGTTAATGTGCCTTGCTGGGAGTTTGGCCTCCCGTTTAGATTAACAAGGTGAACCAACTTGCCGAGGAGGAAGCAGATCCATCAAACGGTTATTCATTTATATGAAAAAGTTGTCCAGAAAATTTATCTCTATCAAACGCGTTAATGTGCCTTCCTGGGAGTTTGTCCTCTCGTTTAGATTAACAAGATGAACCAACTTGCCGAGGAGGAAGCAGATCCATCAAACGGTTATCGAGCTAAGGTTAATATTTGGGAGTTTGGCCTCCCGTTTAGATTAAAAAGTTGAACCTACTTGCCGAGGAGAAGCAGATCCATCAAAATTTATGATGAAAAAGTTTCCAGAAAAACGGTCACAGTGCTCAAACGCGTTAATGTGCCTTCCTGGGGGTTTGTCCTCTCGTTTAGATTAACAAGATGAACCATCTGGCCGAGAGCGAAGCCGATTCATCAAACGGTTCTTGAGAAAATTTATCTCTATAACGCGTTAATGTGCCTTGCTGGGTTTGGCCTCTCGTGTAGATTAACAAGGTGAACCTACTTGCCGAGGAGGAAGCAGATCCATCAAACGGTTATCGAGCTAGGTAATATTTATATGATGAAAAAGTTGTCCAGAAAATTTATCAATTTGGAGCGGTCACAGCGCTCAAACGCGTTAATGTGCCTTCCTGGGGTTTGTCCTCTCGTTTAGATTAACAAGATGAACCAACTTGCCCAGAGCGAAGCCGATTCATCAAACGGTTCTCGAGAAAATTTATCTCTATAACGCGTTAATGTGCCTTGCTGGGAGTTTGGCCTCCCGTTTAGATTAACAAGGTGAACCTACTTGCCGAGGAGGAAGCAGATCCATCAAACGGTTATCGAGCTAGGTAATATTGGGTAATTATATGATGAAAAAATTGTCCAGAAAATTTATCAATTTGGAGCGGTCACAGCGCTCAAACGCGTTAATGTGCCTTCCTGGGGTTTGTCCTCTCGTTAAGATTAACAAGATGAACCAACTTGCCCAGAGCGAAGCCGATTCATCAAACGGTTCTCGAGAAAATTTATCTCTATAACGCGTTAATGTGCCTTGCTGGGAGTTTGGCCTCCCGTTTAGATTAACAAGGTGAACCTACTTGCCGAGGAGGAAGCAGATCCATCAAACGGTTATCGAGCTAGGTAATATTTATATGATGAAAAAGTTGTCCAGAAAATTTATGAAAGTTTGAACGGTCACAGCGCTCAAACGCGTTAATGTGCCTTCCTGGGGGTTTGTCCTCTCGTTAAGATTAACAAGATGAACCAACTGGCCCAGAGCGAAGCGATTCATCAAACGGTTCTCGAGTTAACGCGTTCCTTCCTGGGAGGTTTGTCCTCCCGTTTAGATTAACAAGATGAACCAACTTGCCCAGAGCGAAGCCGATTCATCAAACGGTTCTCGAGAAAATTTATCTCTATAACGCGTTAATGTGCCTTGCTGGGAGTTTGGCCTCTCGTTTAGATTAACAAGGTGAACCTACTTGCCGAGGAGGAAGCAGATCCATCAAACGGTTATCGAGCTAGGTAATATTTATATGATGAAAAAGTTGTCCAGAAAATTTATGAAAGTTTGAACGGTCACAGCGCTCAAACGCGTTAATGTGCCTTCCTGGGGGTTTGTCCTCTCGTTAAGATTAACAAGATGAACCATCTTGCCGAGAGCGAAGCCGATTCATCAAACGGTTCTCGAGAAAATTTATCTCTATAACGCGTTAATGTGCCTTGCTGGGAGTTTGGCCTCCCGTTTAGATTAACAAGGTGAACCTACTTGCCGAGGAGGAAGCAGATCCATCAAACGGTTATCGAGCTAGGTAATATTTATATGATGAAAAAGTTGTCCAGAAAATTTATCAATTTGCAGCGGTCACAGCGCTCAAACGCGTTAATGTGCCTTCCTGGGGGTTTGTCTTCTCGTTAAGATTAACAAGATGAACCAACTTGCCCAGAGCGAAGCCGATTCATCAAACGGTTCTCGAGAAAATTTATCTCTATAACGCGTTAATGTGCCTTGCTGGGAGTTTGGCCTCCCGTTTAGATTAACAAGGTGAACCTACTTGCCGAGGAGGAAGCAGATCCATCAAACGGTTATCGAGCTAGGTGATATTAGGCAATGTATATGATGATAAAATTGTCCAGAAAATTTATCAATTTGGAGCGGTCACAGCGCTCAAACGCGTTAAGGTGCCTTCCTGGGGGTTTGTCCTCTCGTTAAGATTAACAAGATGAACCAACTTGCCCAGAGCGAAGCCGATTCATCAAACGGTTCTCGAGAAAATTTATCTCTATAACGCGTTAATGTGCCTTGCTGGGAGTTTGGCCTCCCGTTTAGATTAACAAGGTGAACCTACTTGCCGAGGAGGAAGCAGATCCATCAAACGGTTATCGAGCTAGGTGATATTAGGCAATGTATATGATGATAAAATTGTCCAGAAAATTTATGAAAAAGTTTGAGCGGTCACAGCGCAGCGCGTCAAACGCGTTAATGTGCCTTCCTGGGGGTTTGTCCTCTCGTTAAGATTAACAAGATGAACCAACTTGCCCAGAGCGAAGCCGATTCATCAAACGGTTCTCGAGAAAATTTATCTCTATAACGCGTTAATGTGCCTTGCTGGGAGTTTGGCCTCCCGTTTAGATTAACAAGGTGAACCTACTTGCCGAGGAGGAAGCAGATCCATCAAACGGTTATCGAGCTAGGTATATTATTTATATGATGAAAAAGTTGTCCAGAAAATTTATGAAATTTGAAGCGGTCACAGCGCTCAAACGCGTTAATGTGCCTTCCTGGGGGTTTGTCCTCTCGTTAAGATTAACAAGATGAACCAACTTGCCCAGAGCGAAGCCGATTCATCAAACGGTTCTCGAGAAAATTTATCTCTATAACGCGTTAATGTGCCTTGCTGGGAGTTTGGCCTCCCGTTTAGATTAACAAGGTGAACCTACTTGCCGAGGAGGAAGCAGATCCATCAAACGGTTATCGAGCTAGGTATATAGGCAATTTATATGATGAAAAAATTGTCCAGAAAATTTATGAAATTTGGAGCGGTCACAGCGCTCAAACGCGTTAATGTGCCTTCCTGGGGGTTTGTCTTCTCGTTAAGATTAACAAGATGAACCAACTTGCCCAGAGCGAAGCCGATTCATCAAACGGTTCTCGAGAAAATTTATCTCTATAACGCGTTAATGTGCCTTGCTGGGAGTTTGGCCTCCCGTTTAGATTAACAAGGTGAACCTACTTGCCGAGGAGGAAGCAGATCCATCAAACGGTTATCGAGCTAGGTGATATTAGGCAATGTATATGATGAAAAATTGTCCAGAAAATTTATGAAATTTGGAGCGGTCACAGCGCTCAAACGCGTTAAGGTGCCTTCCTGGGGGTTTGTCCTCTCGTTAAGATTAACAAGATGAACCAACTTGCCCAGAGCGAAGCCGATTCATCAAACGGTTCTCGAGAAAATTTATCTCTATAACGCGTTAATGTGCCTTGCTGGGAGTTTGGCCTCCCGTTTAGATTAACAAGGTGAACCTACTTGCCGAGGAGGAAGCAGATCCATCAAACGGTTATCGAGCTAGGTGATATTAGGCAATGTATATGATGAAAAATTGTCCAGAAAATTTATCAATTTTGAGCGGTCACAGCGCTCAAACGCGTTAATGTGCCTTCCTGGGGGTTTGTCCTCTCGTTAAGATTAACAAGATGAACCAACTTGCCCAGAGCGAAGCCGATTCATCAAACGGTTCTCGAGAAAATTTATCTCTATAACGCGTTAATGTGCCTTGCTGGGAGTTTGGCCTCCCGTTTAGATTAACAAGGTGAACCTACTTGCCGAGGAGGAAGCAGATCCATCAAACGGTTATCGAGCTAGGTGATAAGGCAATTTATATGATGAAAAATTGTCCAGAAAATTTATGAAATTTGAACGGTCACAGCGCTCAAACGCGTTAAGGTGCCTTCCTGGGGGTTTGTCCTCTCGTTAAGATTAACAAGATGAACCAACTTGCCCAGAGCGAAGCCGATTCATCAAACGGTTCTCGAGAAAATTTATCTCTATAACGCGTTAATGTGCCTTGCTGGGAGTTTGGCCTCCCGTTTAGATTAACAAGGTGAACCTACTTGCCGAGGAGGAAGCAGATCCATCAAACGGTTATCGAGCTAGGTGATATTAGGCAATGTATATGATGATAAAATTGTCCAGAAAATTTATCAATTTGGAGCGGTCACAGCGCTCAAACGCGTTAAGGTGCCTTCCTGGGGGTTTGTCCTCTCGTTAAGATTAACAAGATGAACCAACTTGCCCAGAGCGAAGCCGATTCATCAAACGGTTCTCGAGAAAATTTATCTCTATAACGCGTTAATGTGCCTTGCTGGGAGTTTGGCCTCCCGTTTAGATTAACAAGGTGAACCTACTTGCCGAGGAGGAAGCAGATCCATCAAACGGTTATCGAGCTAGGTAATATTTATATGATGAAAAAGTTGTCCAGAAAATTTATGAAAGTTTGAACGGTCACAGCGCTCAAACGCGTTAAGGTGCCTTCCTGGGGGTTTGTCCTCTCGTTAAGATTAACAAGATGAACCAACTTGCCCAGAGCGAAGCCGATTCATCAAACGGTTCTCGAGAAAATTTATCTCTATAACGCGTTAATGTGCCTTGCTGGGAGTTTGGCCTCCCGTTTAGATTAACAAGGTGAACCTACTTGCCGAGGAGGAAGCAGATCCATCAAACGGTTATCGAGCTAGGTAATATTTATATGATGAAAAAGTTGTCCAGAAAATTTATGAAAGTTTGAACGGTCACAGCGCTCAAACGCGTTAATGTGCCTTCCTGGGGGTTTGTCTTCTCGTTAAGATTAACAAGATGAACCAACTTGCCCAGAGCGAAGCCGATTCATCAAACGGTTCTCGAGAAAATTTATCTCTATAACGCGTTAATGTGCCTTGCTGGGAGTTTGGCCTCCCGTTTAGATTAACAAGGTGAACCTACTTGCCGAGGAGGAAGCAGATCCATCAAACGGTTATCGAGCTAGGTGATATTAGGCAATGTATATGATGATAAAATTGTCCAGAAAATTTATCAATTTGGAGCGGTCACAGCGCTCAAACGCGTTAACGCGTTAAAGTGCCTTCCTGGGGGTTTGTCCTCTCGTTAAGATTAACAAGATGAACCAACTTGCCCAGAGCGAAGCCGATTCATCAAACGGTTCTCGAGAAAATTTATCTCTATAACGCGTTGATGTGCCTTGCTGGGAGTTTGGCCTCCCGTTTAGATTAACAAGGTGAACCTACTTGCCGAGGAGGAAGCAGATCCATCAAACGGTTATCGAGCTAGGTAATATTAGGCAATTATATGATGAAAAATTGTCCAGAAAATTTATAAATTTGGAGCGGTCACAGCGCTCAAACGCGTTAAGGTGCCTTCCTGGGGGTTTGTCTTCTCGTTAAGATTAACAAGATGAACCAACTTGCCCAGAGCGAAGCCGATTCATCAAACGGTTCTCGAGAAAATTTATCTCTATAACGCGTTAATGTGCCTTGCTGGGAGTTTGGCCTCCCGTTTAGATTAACAAGGTGAACCTACTTGCCGAGGAGGAAGCAGATCCATCAAACGGTTATCGAGCTAGGTAATATTTATATGATGAAAAAGTTGTCCAGAAAATTTATGAAAGTTTGAACGGTCACAGCGCTCAAACGCGTTAATGTGCCTTCCTGGGGGTTTGTCTTCTCGTTAAGATTAACAAGATGAACCAACTTGCCCAGAGCGAAGCCGATTCATCAAACGGTTCTCGAGAAAATTTATCTCTATAACGCGTTAATGTGCCTTGCTGGGAGTTTGGCCTCCCGTTTAGATTAACAAGGTGAACCTACTTGCCGAGGAGGAAGCAGATCCATCAAACGGTTATCGAGCTAGGTGATATTAGGCAATGTATATGATGATAAAATTGTCCAGAAAATTTATCAATTTGGAGCGGTCACAGCGCTCAAACGCGTTAATGTGCCTTCCTGGGGGTTTGTCCTCTCGTTAAGATTAACAAGATGAACCAACTTGCCCAGAGCGAAGCCGATTCATCAAACGGTTCTCGAGAAAATTTATCTCTATAACGCGTTAATGTGCCTTGCTGGGAGTTTGGCCTCCCGTTTAGATTAACAAGGTGAACCTACTTGCCGAGGAGGAAGCAGATCCATCAAACGGTTATCGAGCTAGGTGATATTAGGCAATGTATATGATGAAAAATTGTCCAGAAAATTTATGAAATTTGGAGCGGTCACAGCGCTCAAACGCGTTAATGTGCCTTCCTGGGGGTTTGTCCTCTCGTTAAGATTAACAAGATGAACCAACTTGCCCAGAGCGAAGCCGATTCATCAAACGGTTCTCGAGAAAATTTATCTCTATAACGCGTTAATGTGCCTTGCTGGGAGTTTGGCCTCCCGTTTAGATTAACAAGGTGAACCTACTTGCCGAGGAGGAAGCAGATCCATCAAACGGTTATCGAGCTAGGTAATATTAGGCAATGTATATGATGAAAAAATTGTCCAGAAAATTTATGAAATTTGGAGCGGTCACAGCGCTCAAACGCGTTAAGGTGCCTTCCTGGGGGTTTGTCCTCTCGTTAAGATTAACAAGATGAACCAACTTGCCCAGAGCGAAGCCGATTCATCAAACGGTTCTCGAGAAAATTTATCTCTATAACGCGTTAATGTGCCTTGCTGGGAGTTTGGCCTCCCGTTTAGATTAACAAGGTGAACCTACTTGCCGAGGAGGAAGCAGATCCATCAAACGGTTATCGAGCTAGGTAATATTAGGCAATTATATGATGATAAAATTGTCCAGAAAATTTATGAAATTTGGAGCGGTCACAGCGCTCAAACGCGTTAAGGTGCCTTCCTGGGGGTTTGTCCTCTCGTTAAGATTAACAAGATGAACCAACTTGCCCAGAGCGAAGCCGATTCATCAAACGGTTCTCGAGAAAATTTATCTCTATAACGCGTTAATGTGCCTTGCTGGGAGTTTGGCCTCCCGTTTAGATTAACAAGGTGAACCTACTTGCCGAGGAGGAAGCAGATCCATCAAACGGTTATCGAGCTAGGTGATATTAGGCAATGTATATGATGATAAAATTGTCCAGAAAATTTATAAATTTGGAGCGGTCACAGCGCTCAAACGCGTTAAGGTGCCTTCCTGGGGGTTTGTCCTCTCGTTAAGATTAACAAGATGAACCAACTTGCCCAGAGCGAAGCCGATTCATCAAACGGTTCTCGAGAAAATTTATCTCTATAACGCGTTAATGTGCCTTGCTGGGAGTTTGGCCTCCCGTTTAGATTAACAAGGTGAACCTACTTGCCGAGGAGGAAGCAGATCCATCAAACGGTTATCGAGCTAGGTAATATTTATATGATGAAAAAGTTGTCCAGAAAATTTATGAAAGTTTGAACGGTCACAGCGCTCAAACGCGTTAAGGTGCCTTCCTGGGGGTTTGTCTTCTCGTTAAGATTAACAAGATGAACCAACTTGCCCAGAGCGAAGCCGATTCATCAAACGGTTCTCGAGAAAATTTATCTCTATAACGCGTTAATGTGCCTTGCTGGGAGTTTGGCCTCCCGTTTAGATTAACAAGGTGAACCTACTTGCCGAGGAGGAAGCAGATCCATCAAACGGTTATCGAGCTAGGTGATATTAGGCAATGTATATGATGATAAAATTGTCCAGAAAATTTATAAATTTGGAGCGGTCACAGCGCTCAAACGCGTTAAGGTGCCTTCCTGGGGGTTTGTCCTCTCGTTAAGATTAACAAGATGAACCAACTTGCCCAGAGCGAAGCCGATTCATCAAACGGTTCTCGAGAAAATTTATCTCTATAACGCGTTAATGTGCCTTGCTGGGAGTTTGGCCTCCCGTTTAGATTAACAAGGTGAACCTACTTGCCGAGGAGGAAGCAGATCCATCAAACGGTTATCGAGCTAGGTAATATTTATATGATGAAAAAGTTGTCCAGAAAATTTATGAAAGTTTGAACGGTCACAGCGCTCAAACGCGTTAATGTGCCTTCCTGGGGGTTTGTCCTCTCGTTAAGATTAACAAGATGAACCAACTTGCCCAGAGCGAAGCCGATTCATCAAACGGTTCTCGAGAAAATTTATCTCTATAACGCGTTAATGTGCCTTGCTGGGAGTTTGGCCTCCCGTTTAGATTAACAAGGTGAACCTACTTGCCGAGGAGGAAGCAGATCCATCAAACGGTTATCGAGCTAGGTGATATTAGGCAATGTATATGATGATAAAATTGTCCAGAAAATTTATGAAATTTGGAGCGGTCACAGCGCTCAAACGCGTTAATGTGCCTTCCTGGGGGTTTGTCCTCTCGTTAAGATTAACAAGATGAACCAACTTGCCCAGAGCGAAGCCGATTCATCAAACGGTTCTCGAGAAAATTTATCTCTATAACGCGTTAATGTGCCTTGCTGGGAGTTTGGCCTCCCGTTTAGATTAACAAGGTGAACCTACTTGCCGAGGAGGAAGCAGATCCATCAAACGGTTATCGAGCTAGGTAATATTAGGCAATGTATATGATGATAAAATTGTCCAGAAAATTTATGAAATTTGGAGCGGTCACAGCGCTCAAACGCGTTAAGGTGCCTTCCTGGGGGTTTGTCCTCTCGTTAAGATTAACAAGATGAACCAACTTGCCCAGAGCGAAGCCGATTCATCAAACGGTTCTCGAGAAAATTTATCTCTATAACGCGTTAATGTGCCTTGCTGGGAGTTTGGCCTCCCGTTTAGATTAACAAGGTGAACCTACTTGCCGAGGAGGAAGCAGATCCATCAAACGGTTATCGAGCTAGGTGATATTAGGCAATGTATATGATGATAAAATTGTCCAGAAAATTTATCAATTTGGAGCGGTCACAGCGCTCAAACGCGTTAAGGTGCCTTCCTGGGGGTTTGTCCTCTCGTTAAGATTAACAAGATGAACCAACTTGCCCAGAGCGAAGCCGATTCATCAAACGGTTCTCGAGAAAATTTATCTCTATAACGCGTTAATGTGCCTTGCTGGGAGTTTGGCCTCCCGTTTAGATTAACAAGGTGAACCTACTTGCCGAGGAGGAAGCAGATCCATCAAACGGTTATCGAGCTAGGTAATATTTATATGATGAAAAAGTTGTCCAGAAAATTTATGAAAGTTTGAACGGTCACAGCGCTCAAACGCGTTAATGTGCCTTCCTGGGGGTTTGTCTTCTCGTTAAGATTAACAAGATGAACCAACTTGCCCAGAGCGAAGCCGATTCATCAAACGGTTCTCGAGAAAATTTATCTCTATAACGCGTTAATGTGCCTTGCTGGGAGTTTGGCCTCCCGTTTAGATTAACAAGGTGAACCTACTTGCCGAGGAGGAAGCAGATCCATCAAACGGTTATCGAGCTAGGTAATATTTATATGATGAAAAAGTTGTCCAGAAAATTTATGAAAGTTTGAACGGTCACAGCGCTCAAACGCGTTAATGTGCCTTCCTGGGGGTTTGTCCTCTCGTTAAGATTAACAAGATGAACCAACTTGCCCAGAGCGAAGCCGATTCATCAAACGGTTCTCGAGAAAATTTATCTCTATAACGCGTTAATGTGCCTTGCTGGGAGTTTGGCCTCCCGTTTAGATTAACAAGGTGAACCTACTTGCCGAGGAGGAAGCAGATCCATCAAACGGTTATCGAGCTAGGTAATATTAGGCAATGTATATGATGAAAAAATTGTCCAGAAAATTTATGAAATTTGGAGCGGTCACAGCGCTCAAACGCGTTAAGGTGCCTTCCTGGGGGTTTGTCCTCTCGTTAAGATTAACAAGATGAACCAACTTGCCCAGAGCGAAGCCGATTCATCAAACGGTTCTCGAGAAAATTTATCTCTATAACGCGTTAATGTGCCTTGCTGGGAGTTTGGCCTCCCGTTTAGATTAACAAGGTGAACCTACTTGCCGAGGAGGAAGCAGATCCATCAAACGGTTATCGAGCTAGGTGATATTAGGCAATGTATATGATGAAAAAATTGTCCAGAAAATTTATCAATTTGGAGCGGTCACAGCGCTCAAACGCGTTAATGTGCCTTCCTGGGGGTTTGTCCTCTCGTTAAGATTAACAAGATGAACCAACTTGCCCAGAGCGAAGCCGATTCATCAAACGGTTCTCGAGAAAATTTATCTCTATAACGCGTTAATGTGCCTTGCTGGGAGTTTGGCCTCCCGTTTAGATTAACAAGGTGAACCTACTTGCCGAGGAGGAAGCAGATCCATCAAACGGTTATCGAGCTAGGTAATATTTATATGATGAAAAAGTTGTCCAGAAAATTTATGAAAGTTTGAACGGTCACAGCGCTCAAACGCGTTAATGTGCCTTCCTGGGGGTTTGTCCTCTCGTTAAGATTAACAAGATGAACCAACTTGCCCAGAGCGAAGCCGATTCATCAAACGGTTCTCGAGAAAATTTATCTCTATAACGCGTTAATGTGCCTTGCTGGGAGTTTGGCCTCCCGTTTAGATTAACAAGGTGAACCTACTTGCCGAGGAGGAAGCAGATCCATCAAACGGTTATCGAGCTAGGTAATATTTATATGATGAAAAAGTTGTCCAGAAAATTTATGAAAGTTTGAACGGTCACAGCGCTCAAACGCGTTAAGGTGCCTTCCTGGGGGTTTGTCCTCTCGTTAAGATTAACAAGATGAACCAACTTGCCCAGAGCGAAGCCGATTCATCAAACGGTTCTCGAGAAAATTTATCTCTATAACGCGTTAATGTGCCTTGCTGGGAGTTTGGCCTCCCGTTTAGATTAACAAGGTGAACCTACTTGCCGAGGAGGAAGCAGATCCATCAAACGGTTATCGAGCTAGGTGATATTAGGCAATGTATATGATGATAAAATTGTCCAGAAAATTTATAAATTTGGAGCGGTCACAGCGCTCAAACGCGTTAAGGTGCCTTCCTGGGGGTTTGTCCTTTCGTTAAGATTAACAAGATGAACCAACTTGCCCAGAGCGAAGCCGATTCATCAAACGGTTCTCGAGAAAATTTATCTCTATAACGCGTTAATGTGCCTTGCTGGGAGTTTGGCCTCCCGTTTAGATTAACAAGGTGAACCTACTTGCCGAGGAGGAAGCAGATCCATCAAACGGTTATCGAGCTAGGTAATATTAGGCAATGTATATGATGAAAAAATTGTCCAGAAAATTTATCAATTTGGAGCGGTCACAGCGCTCAAACGCGTTAATGTGCCTTCCTGGGGGTTTGTCCTCTCGTTAAGATTAACAAGATGAACCAACTTGCCCAGAGCGAAGCCGATTCATCAAACGGTTCTCGAGAAAATTTATCTCTATAACGCGTTAATGTGCCTTGCTGGGAGTTTGGCCTCCCGTTTAGATTAACAAGGTGAACCTACTTGCCGAGGAGGAAGCAGATCCATCAAACGGTTATCGAGCTAGGTAATTATTTATATGATGAAAAAGTTGTCCAGAAAATTTATGAAAGTTTGAACGGTCACAGCGCTCAAACGCGTTAAGGTGCCTTCCTGGGGGTTTGTCCTCTCGTTAAGATTAACAAGATGAACCAACTTGCCCAGAGCGAAGCCGATTCATCAAACGGTTCTCGAGAAAATTTATCTCTATAACGCGTTAATGTGCCTTGCTGGGAGTTTGGCCTCCCGTTTAGATTAACAAGGTGAACCTACTTGCCGAGGAGGAAGCAGATCCATCAAACGGTTATCGAGCTAGGTGATATTAGGCAATGTATATGATGATAAAATTGTCCAGAAAATTTATCAATTTGGAGCGGTCACAGCGCTCAAACGCGTTAATGTGCCTTCCTGGGGGTTTGTCCTCTCGTTAAGATTAACAAGATGAACCAACTTGCCCAGAGCGAAGCCGATTCATCAAACGGTTCTCGAGAAAATTTATCTCTATAACGCGTTAATGTGCCTTGCTGGGAGTTTGGCCTCCCGTTTAGATTAACAAGGTGAACCTACTTGCCGAGGAGGAAGCAGATCCATCAAACGGTTATCGAGCTAGGTAATATTTATATGATGAAAAAGTTGTCCAGAAAATTTATGAAAGTTTGAACGGTCACAGCGCTCAAACGCGTTAAGGTGCCTTCCTGGGGGTTTGTCCTCTCGTTAAGATTAACAAGATGAACCAACTTGCCCAGAGCGAAGCCGATTCATCAAACGGTTCTCGAGAAAATTTATCTCTATAACGCGTTAATGTGCCTTGCTGGGAGTTTGGCCTCCCGTTTAGATTAACAAGGTGAACCTACTTGCCGAGGAGGAAGCAGATCCATCAAACGGTTATCGAGCTAGGTGATATTAGGCAATGTATATGATGATAAAATTGTCCAGAAAATTTATAAATTTGGAGCGGTCACAGCGCTCAAACGCGTTAAGGTGCCTTCCTGGGGGTTTGTCCTCTCGTTAAGATTAACAAGATGAACCAACTTGCCCAGAGCGAAGCCGATTCATCAAACGGTTCTCGAGAAAATTTATCTCTATAACGCGTTAATGTGCCTTGCTGGGAGTTTGGCCTCCCGTTTAGATTAACAAGGTGAACCTACTTGCCGAGGAGGAAGCAGATCCATCAAACGGTTATCGAGCTAGGTGATATTAGGCAATGTATATGATGATAAAATTGTCCAGAAAATTTATAAATTTGGAGCGGTCACAGCGCTCAAACGCGTTAAGGTGCCTTCCTGGGGGTTTGTCCTCTCGTTAAGATTAACAAGATGAACCAACTTGCCCAGAGCGAAGCCGATTCATCAAACGGTTCTCGAGAAAATTTATCTCTATAACGCGTTAATGTGCCTTGCTGGGAGTTTGGCCTCCCGTTTAGATTAACAAGGTGAACCTACTTGCCGAGGAGGAAGCAGATCCATCAAACGGTTATCGAGCTAGGTATATTAGGCAATTATATGATGAAAAAATTGTCCAGAAAATTTATCAATTTGGAGCGGTCACAGCGCTCAAACGCGTTAAGGTGCCTTCCTGGGGGTTTGTCCTCTCGTTAAGATTAACAAGATGAACCAACTTGCCCAGAGCGAAGCCGATTCATCAAACGGTTCTCGAGAAAATTTATCTCTATAACGCGTTAATGTGCCTTGCTGGGAGTTTGGCCTCCCGTTTAGATTAACAAGGTGAACCTACTTGCCGAGGAGGAAGCAGATCCATCAAACGGTTATCGAGCTAGGTAATATTAGGCAATGTATATGATGAAAAAATTGTCCAGAAGATTTATCAATTTGGAGCGGTCACAGCGCTCAAACGCGTTAATGTGCCTTCCTGGGGGTTTGTCCTCTCGTTAAGATTAACAAGATGAACCAACTTGCCCAGAGCGAAGCCGATTCATCAAACGGTTCTCGAGAAAATTTATCTCTATAACGCGTTAATGTGCCTTGCTGGGAGTTTGGCCTCCCGTTTAGATTAACAAGGTGAACCTACTTGCCGAGGAGGAAGCAGATCCATCAAACGGTTATCGAGCTAGGTAATATTAGGCAATGTATATGATGATAAAATTGTCCAGAAAATTTATAAATTTGGAGCGGTCACAGCGCTCAAACGCGTTAAGGTGCCTTCCTGGGGGTTTGTCCTCTCGTTAAGATTAACAAGATGAACCAACTTGCCCAGAGCGAAGCCGATTCATCAAACGGTTCTCGAGAAAATATCGATGAAATATTAGCCCTATAATGCGTTAATGTGCCTTGCTGGGATTTTGGCCTCCCGCTTAGATTAACAAGGTGAACCTACTTGCCGAGGAGGAAGCAGATCCATCAAACGGTTATCGAGCTAGGTAATATTAGGCAATGTATATGATTATAAAATTGTCCAGAAAAT